>OX465588.1:5000-275000 GCA_950022655.1 Alentia gelatinosa | reverse complement strand
TCTCAAAGCAGAGTATGATTTGGGTATCATTAGATATAAACTAAGACTATTCACTACAAGACATTATTAGCTTAGATAATTGATAACAAGCAGAGTCTAACTTCCTGGCCTCTTCATCGAACTACTCAAATAAGAAAATAATAACATGAGTAAGGGGCTTCGAAAGTACTGCAGTCTCCAACTACAATACCCGTAGTGCGAGACTACAACCACAACATCAGATCTGTTTGATGAATGATTCACTCTTCCAGCAGAGATTCTTATTCTGGTAATTAGAAGATCAGCTTGGAGAGTACCAGTGAAGGTGGTGCAGATTACAACCATGACGAACCTGTTGGAAGAATGATTCACTCTTCCAGCATGGATTCTTATTCTGGTAATTAGAAGATCAGCTTGGAGAGTACCAGTGAAGGTGGCGCAGATCAGACTCCACCAGAGCTGACGTCAGTGTGCTCTGGTGGCCAGAGTAGAGAATGACACAGCTAGAAAATGGTGGAACTTTCACTGGCGGGTCCAGGATGTTCGAGAGGAGATTGAGGAAACTCAAGCATTCAATGAAGTTCTTAGCTACGTATTTTGATGTTCTCAGACTATTTATGACCCAATATGGACAGTGGCAAGGACATCCTCTTTTATTGTTTTTGGAAAACTAGAATATTTAAATATGTTCACAATGATGAACATACATATTTTGAAACTGTGATATTGAATTAGATATCAGACAGATTCTTTGAATTTTATATCTAACGATTCATTTTCTTCTGTTGTTCTTTTTAATAAATGAGCTAAGCTCTCTTATTTGTATCTAGAACCCGTTGAGAATGTTGAAATATCATGTCACTACCCCGCGTTGCTACTTGTGATTATTCAGTGCTGTCGATATACTTGTGCTCTTGCAATCTATTTTTATTTAATTTCGTAGACTGTGTGGGTATGCATTTTTTTTCTAGAATAGAGGTATTTTGTCTTGTATATGTGGAATATGTTTGGTGGTTTATGGTTATAAGTTGTCAAAAGGTTGAGATTCATTTACGAAACCACAAGAAACCCACGTCAAGTGTTTTCATAAATAAGATTCCACTTGTAATATCTTTAAATGGTGAGATCCATTTCTGGACAGAAGACTGCAAACATTTTGCATCTTCTGCAGACTCCACTTTTCAGTAGGTACCAGGGTATGCCTGTCTTATATCGGCCCTAGTAATGACACGTCACCTGAGATGGATAGAAATGTATGTACGTTTCCAAAAGACGATGGAGAAGTTGAGTTTCTAATTTATATTTCCAAACGCAATTCATTTAAAAGAAATATGAATGAAGAGATTTTACGAGTATTCCAATAAACCAAGATATGATCTACATGCATTATATAAATCCTGTTCAATGAACACATGTATTTCTATACACCTATGGCCGAACATGTTTGAAATACTGCCCGATGCTAGGGGTGTAGTATAAATAATATTCGTGCTCACTGTGACAGCGTTCCGAAGTGAATGGCAGTGGCTTTTCGTGGAGCAGACAAGTTTTTAAAAAGTTAAACGAGTAGGAGGTATATAGTAATAAGAAAATGTAGTGACTGAGCCCATATGGTGTCCGTTTTCAGTCATTTGATGATAAAGTACGGCCCTCCCACCTGCGGCATCGGGCCGTATTTTTTCAACAAATGACCTCGAACGGCCACCCATACGGGCTCGGTAACGACGTTTTCTCGTATTATGAAAGCCTTACAGGTGATTGTGATGAGTCTACTGTGATACACCATAAATCTGCCAACAGTGCAGCATCTGCTGAGACGGTGAGGGTCAAATTTGATGTGTTGCAACATAATAAATGGATTAATTATATATGTGTAGACGACTCATACTTTAAGAAATAAAAACAAAACTTGCATAACGAGTTGTTTAATTTGTAAAGGACAAGCTTTGTTTTGGAGACGGTCCCACATTATGCAGTGCCCATGTAAATTAGATATGGGCGGGAAGGGGGGGGGTCTTATCTGACCTGGTAAAATAGATAGAATATCTACATTTGTAACACTGTGTCGGTATCACATTGCCCGTTTTTACCCAGGAGGTTGGGTACTTATATACATGTACTTTTATAGAAAATAAGACCGATAATGTACATGCACACTGAAATATAACGAAGATGTCTGTGCTGAGATCTGTTGATGTAGCTTTAAGTTCCTGATTATTGACTGCAGGCAGCCAGAGACGTTTATGGCCGAGTTCAGTCCTTTAATGGCATATCAGACAACTTGCCTTCAAATTTAACATAATGAGCTCAAAGTATTGAAGAACGCATATCGAATTTAAAATTGGGGCTTGTGTGCTAGATTGTGATTTAAAGATTGATATTTAAATGAAAGGATATATAGAAATTCTAAAAAGTTGCTTTTCACATTGTAAAACCCATGTCATCTTTTTTTTTAAACTTTTATAGAATATAGTAGAAGTATAATACTGCATATTACAGTTTTAAAAAGTATAAGCCACCATCCTTGTTTTTTTTTAGAGAATTAAAGAAAACTATATTTTCAGTACATTTCCGATAAATCAATGTAAATTGGCTTGATTTACCTGTTGGAATTGGATAAACTGGACTCAATATGAATGCCCGATGTGTAGAGGGCGCTGGTCAAGCGAGGAGCACTGTAGTAGTAAGACGATAGGGGGCGCCAGTCTCCAGAATTAAAGTTAATCTACAATTAACACACAATTGACAATAACTGACAAGATAATGACAATGACAAGGTGGCGCCACTGCGAGTTCTAGAATATGCCTTTAATCATCACACAGATACTGTGGACCTTGTACGCTGGTTCCCGGGGTATCCGCTAGAGGGCTCGGCGGAGATATACCGTAAGAACCGAGCGGCGAACCCAGGGCGGAACCCAGCCACTGGACCTCGTATTGGCTGGGTTCCGCCTGTGTACGCCCCTGGCTACCTAACATCTCCGCCAAGCCCTCTAGCGGATACCCCGGGAACCAGCGTAGACCTCGTAATATCCACTTTCTGCACCGTGCGCCGACGGAGCGTGGTACCACCTGGTGAGCAGTGGTGGAACCGATCCTCTGGTCTTGACGTTCGACACTAGGTGGCGATATAGCGCTGGTATTGACCATCACGTGACTTACACCGCAGCGTACAAAAAGATCACATGACCTAGACAAAATGGCGAATATGTATTCCATTTGCCCTGCTATATGTTTATGATATTCTCGGGAGCGGAACGTTCAAACCAAAACGAGGCTGCAGCTGGCAAAGGGTTATGTCATTTTTGGGCACCCTAGCTTTCTGGTATCATCGCTCAACTTGCGTAATGTAAACCGATGTTTGAACTCACTGTATATGATTAATATGTGTAATTAAAGGTACTTTGATGTGTTTCTAACAAGATGTATACATAAACTTTGTGGCATAGAAGTTTTAATGTTTGGATCTGCATATTTATGTACTTTTGAGCAAGTTTTTATTTTGACAGTTGAAGCAGCCTGGCATCTGCAATTTCGGCAGTTTGCTGGAGAAAACACCAAATAAAACAATCTTTGCAAAAGGAATTGATACAAAAAAAACACACCAATCATCTTCTCCTATTCTTCATCTCCATACCATTTTTTGTTTGATGCCTCTATGTTGGCTATTTACTGAGATATTACCAGAGACAAACAGTGAATTTAACATTGGTTGCTATGGAGTGAAAAGTTGTTTAACCCTTCGCGCGTACGAGAGTGCACTGCACCGCTTTACCGAAAATAAACTGGACAGCTATAAACCTGAGTAGCGCAGTGTTCGTTTTTGCGGCCGGACCTACCCGTTACTACGTTGCGTGACGTCATCGCCGCTCCCGAGAATTATGATGTTATCCTTTAAATTTAGTCTTTACGTTAATGTAGAATCGAATACGTCGTCCATTATTATTTATGATCATATGTAAATTAAAATGCCGACATTTGCAGTGAGATAAACCTGATGTTAGTGCTATAGAGTACCTAGTCAGACGAGTCCGACCCTATACGCTGTATACGGGAAGGCCGTACAGCTAGGGTCGCCCACGACTATAGAGTACCGGTATGGTTCTACTGTAGTCTGTTGCGCTGTAGTTGGGTTGACACTGACTCGTCGAGGTAGACTTATTCTCGGTATGTTAAAGGCATATCGGACAATTCACCTTCAAAATTAAAACCTATGTCAATCACCTGTAATTGAATATGACGATCTCAAAGTGATACACAACAAATAGCTAATTCAAAAATTAGGGGGCCATCATGCTAGATTTAGATTTAGAGATCAATGTTATGAAAATATAATGAATACATATAAAAATTCCAAAGCGTTGCTTTTCACATGATACTACTAAATTCATGTCAAATTCTTAAAAGTTTCACAGAATATAGTAAATGTGGAGTACTACACATTTAAGTTTTAAAAGCTATAGGTCACCATCTTTGCTTTTTTTAAAGGAATTGAAAACTTTATTCCAGATCATTTTCAACATAATTCAATCAAATATAGGCCTAAATTGCCTTAGCCTTAGCTCAAACTCTATACTAGTTAATGTTTCGCTCATTTGGTATTAAAATAAGTCAACGGAATCGGTTTGAATTGATGATTTCCAGTGTTTGAAAATCAACAGGTGGTGCCACTGTGTGTTGTGGGATATGCTTTTAAGGCATTCACCCCCTCATCTCCATCTAAGGGTGAACAGATGTCCATTTCGCCGGGCCGATGGGCGACCTGCTTTAACCGGGCCCTAGGACCAGGCCCCAGTGTTGAGGACAAAAAACACCTGTTACAACAGATTGGGGGGTCATCAACTTGTTTCTAATCACCAAGCCATAAACAAGATGACGAGGGCGTGTTTTCTTTTTCTTTCTTTTTTGTGCTGGGTCAAAGGTGGTCTGTGAAGGGTCGTAAACGGCCCTGTAAACCACCAATTGGTATTCAGTATGAAGAGAGGTATCTATACCACGGTTTGGCAATACCTAGATTCACATATTGCCAAGGTGCATTCATCCCTGACATCATGAGCTTTAATTTGATAGCAAATACACACACCCTTCATAATTTTTATCAAGGTTCATCTTGAAAACAAAATCTAAAAACGTTTTTGCTGATGCACGCGATGATGAGAAAGAAGGTTGTTTTATTTTAGTGGCCTAAGGGTTGTATGTCAATGGATGACAAAAGGGGGGGGGGGGGAATAGTCAAAAATAGCATGAGCCTCAAAGTAAGCTAGGCGACTACCGGAAAATACAATCATTGTCGTCCCTTTGTGGAGAGCAAAAAAAGAATATATTAAAAGAAAAAAACTATGCCCTGATGAAGTTGCAATTGCAACGAAACGTTGAACAAAGGTAGTCCCTAATTGAAATGTTGTGTATTTGTGATCAATATTGAAATAAAATGATAAATAAAAAGCACTTTAAAGGAGTTGTGGTCTTTA
Source organism: Alentia gelatinosa (assembly GCA_950022655.1). NCBI lineage: Eukaryota > Metazoa > Annelida > Polychaeta > Phyllodocida > Polynoidae > Alentia > Alentia gelatinosa. The sequence goes on along the minus strand of OX465588.1, from coordinate 269,550 downwards.
TACACTTACCGCTAAAAAACAACAAACAAACGTCCGTACTGATATAGGATAAGCTATAACATAGACTTTGGATGTTTTTAATCCAGTCGATAAGATGGATACTGAATACAAGAAATTGTGGTTTTATGGACAGACGGCTACGTAAACCACCCAAAATTGACTTTACAAAACAATCGATTTTTGTCTATTTATCATCTATTTATGAAAGTCCTAAATTGAAAATGTATGGGCCACAGTAAATTACTGTATCCATTGTCTCTAAATTTTCCGAAAACATAACCATTGGTTCGTCCCATGGATCTCAAACCAATATATTCCATTGATTACGGGACCTAGAGGTTAATGATCCAAGTCTGTAGTAGTCCCTTTTTTCCTTCCTTTTTTATTAGGTCATAGATTCAAACATTACATTTGGTTTTCAATACAGGCCAGGCCAAAGTGTTACAATCAAATTCAGGTTGAAAGAGTTATGAATCAAATTTAGTAACAGTAATATTGAGATTAACGAGTAATGGGTGATGGGAGATATTAGATCACGGACCTATCTTCCATGTCCGTGATTAGATTAATGGATATAAAATGAGCTCATGGATATTTTCAGCCCAAATGTACTTATATTTGTACTAGAGAGCTAAAAAGTCCAAAATGACATACCCTATAACATGACAATTGTTGGTTTTCATTGATTCGAGAAGATAGATAATAAAAATAATAAACAATGTATTAAAAACAACAACCATTATTGTGTATGGAAAATCTGGGTCTCTGTTTTTACGTTGTAGGCCTTACATAGTGTCATATACTCTTCATGCATATCTCTAGTCCTCCGACAAGAGGGCGAAAAATAGAGACATCTGCTTGGAGAGTGCTGCGCGCGAGATGTCACGAGAGTTCATCATTACTCATGCGCTCTGCTGGGTTTGGAAAATGGCCAGACCGCGGTGGGACGGTAACACATATTCCTCGTAAGTCCGGCAGCTATGTCACAGCACACACTTCAGATAAGCCGGTTTCAGTCCATCCTGGAGTAACGATACACACTGGATTACATGACTCCCTGCGTCAAGTTCAAAGGAGAAGAAAACTGCTCGGATTTTACGTTGGAAATGCGAGAAACCCTCCATCTTCGTCGTCGGCAGAGTGGTTCAAGCAAGGGGCCGGAATGATGTGATCCTCCACCCACCAGAACTAGCAACCGTTCTTACGAGCGACAGAGACGTGTCTCTGTTCCTTATTTTATGTTTTCGTTTTCAGTTATTGTGTATTGTTACCAGATATTAGCCTCCCTATGATTCGAGTTATGGGTAACGCAGATTCCAGCCAATCTGGTCCCCCGAACCAAAGGGAGACACGGAATAGTGGGATGCCGATGCGACTGCCGATGCCTGAACATGGAGAACTGGAGAGACGGTTTACCAAGGTCTTGGTGAGTATACAATGTATTTCACGTCTCTAAAGATTCCCTCAGTCGTTCAGGGGTAACCACCTGCAGGCGTTCCTCTGCCCGTATTGGGGTGCAGACCGTGATTGGTGGCGGCCCGGGCGGGCTGTTGGAGCTGTGTTTATATGTTTTGTTTATCTTTCACGTATTCAGACCCGTCACTCGTCAGTCGCCTCTCGGGGCCCTCACTCAGTGTAGGAAGTCACTATTTTGTTCTTCCTGTTGTTTTATCATCAATGTTGGGTCATGTTCGTTCGTAGCTCGAGATTGTGGCAAGTGACTAAGTAAAGAAGTGGGTGTTAAACAGGTAGTGCCCCGGAGTTTGGCAAATCACGTTCCCGTTTGCTAGTATTATTATACGTAAATCTAGTAATTTACTCAATCTATTATACTCAATATATAGTGTACCATTTATAGTATGCTTGACATCATTATGACATTGCCGTTTACGTACACAGTAGCCTGAGTAGGTGATGGTAGCCAATATATTGTCATTAGAGTAACCATATCAGAGTATATCCTACCCTTCATATAAATCTCCGTGTGACTGTATGCCATGGCTATGCGATATGATAAATATGCCATGGCCATGATGGGTGACATATGCAGTTAAAACATTTGACTATATTGTATCTATTAGTCTCTACACCGAGTGTTTCAGGAGAACTAGATATGGACACTATTTGTTAGTGTAATGCACTTGGCTGCTCGCCCAAGGCACACATTCATACATTTACAATTACATGACATTTGCTGGCGATGGTTCTGTTGTAAATGTGTTTTTTTTAATTAGCAGTAATTTGCATCACATTGTAAATAAAGTTTCCCTGTCCAATGAGGACGTCACGTTCTGGATATTGTCAAATAGTGAATAACAGACACCTAGAGTGCGACCATTGGTAGAGAACACAATATTGTAGTTCATCCGATGCAGTCATTTCATTTTATAGAAGATTGAAATGCAGTGCTAATCCTTGAATTTGATGTTGAAGGTTGAATCCATGATTCGGTTTTTGTTTTTGTTTTATTTGTCGACCAGGCAGTCTACAAGATTTCAGTGAGACAGAGACAGAGAGAGTGAATGTTCCCGTTTATTTCTCTAGACCTGGCCGACACCTCTGTGTTTTACACTTGTACAATGGAGCGTACTTAGAGTGCGTAGACGACACAAGCTGTCACATGAGAATGTCCACTGGGACTTGTTTATAATATTAGACGCGTAGAATCCAGCTCGGCTAGCTGTGACTGCTGGGGGTGGTTTGTAGGACACTGGAATAGGTTAACATATGAACAAGGCCCAGAACAGGGGTGTGGGGAGGTGACCTCATACTAGTCATAGGATGATAGGGAGAGCAAAGTACAGCTAGAATAACATCTACATCCATCTCCATAAGGGAGTGCGCCTCGCCTTGTTCTATTTATCTATTCGGCCACTCTTGAATCTCATACTGTCGGAAAGAAAACATTTTCTATACACCTACTTTTTTATATCGTGTTTACTAATGACTTACATGTATACTTACTAAAAAAATACCCCTGATTACATATACAGATTAATATATACATTAAATCTCATATCGATGATCAGATATGGTGACCTGACCATACATACACAAGTGTATTTCCTGTATTTGGGCATCATGCTAAGGATAGACGGTTAAACATGAAGTCATGGTGACATACTTCTGGAATGCACGGTTTTCATGTGGAAAGAGTGATTAAGGTAACTGACCAAGAGAACGGTTACAGCTTAGATCAGCCCTGTGTGGTGATAGACGCCATGACGGCAAATAGAATGATAGATAATTACCCGAGCATTATAATACGGTCCCTTTCTCTGACCAGCCCTGGAATCAAACTGTATCAGGGTAACGACGGGTGGGGTAGGTGGAGGCGATACACGGACTGAAGCCAGTCTAGGTAGGACGGTAGACTTGCTTAAGTCTTTGTTATTGAAATAATCAAGAACTAAAACTACTTCAACATATAGACTGCCCCTAAGGCCTGACAGGCCCAGGACTCTGTATCCCGGCTATGGGGGTTGGGGTGGGTGGGTGGAGGGGTGGGGGCGGGAGGCGGGGACTGAAGCCAGTCTAGGGACGGTTGAGGTGGCTCTTGTTTACGTGGGTGGCGGGGGGGGGGGGGGGGGGGGGGTTACACAGGGCCCTTGTGTTTATACGAGTAACCGTTAAAACGATCTTCTCAGGTAGACTGACTCATCAAAGTCGTTGCTCCACATTTTGGATACACATTGCCTTACTTTTTTTTTCCTTTTTTTTTAATTTCATGTCTCGTGAAAACACCTGGATATGAAAATAACGCATCGCATTTACTCTATTAAAACTGAAAATGGCAGCAAAGTGGAGCGAATTGTGTATAACTTTAACAGTAGGTGTTGAAATAATGTTGCTACAAGGAGATCAACTTATTATTTTGTATATTTGTATATATTCCGCCACTATAATCTTATTAGTAACTCGAACCACGTGAAATGAGATGTTTAAGATTGAAACACACAGTTTTCCCCAGACAACAAAACAGTCCCATGAGAAATGAATGAATGTGAAACATACATGTCTGGGATTTTTAATAACAGATTTTTTCTGAAATACATGTAGTTCGCCTCCTTACAAAAGCGGTCTACCACTATAAACATAATACGACACTTGTGCATATTTCACCCATGACACATTTTCCTCATATTTGTCGGCATGTTTCTGGGTAAATACCTGATAGTATCACGAAAACACAAAGCCGTGCAGATAGATCCCCATGCCCTGATAGTATCATGAAAACACAAAGCCGTGCAGATAGATCCCCCGCCCTGATAGTATCATGAAAACACACAGCCGTACAGATAGATCCCCTCCCTGATAGTATAATGAAAACACAAAGCCGTGCAGATAGATCCCCTCCCTGATAGTATAATGAAAACACAAAGCCCTGCAGATAGATCCCCGCCCTGATAGTATAATGAAAACACAAAGCCGTGCAGATAGATCCCCCGCCCTGATAGTATCATGAAAACACAAAGCCGTGCAGATAGATCCCCTCCCTGATAGTATAATGAAAACACAAAGCCGTGCAGATAGATCCCCCGCCCTGATAGTATAATGAAAACACAAAGCCGTGCAGATAGACCTCCCTGATAGTATAATGAAAACACAAAGCCGTGCAGATAGATCCCCTGCCCTGATAGTATCATGAAAACACAAAGCCGTGCAGATAGATCCCTTCCCTGATAGTATAATGAAAACACAAAGCCGTGCAGATAGATCCCCTACCTGATAGTATAATGAAAACACAAAGCTGTGCAGATAGATCCCCACCCTGATAGTATAATGAAAACACAAAGCCGTGCAGATAGATCCCCCGCCCTGATAGTATAATGAAAACACAAAGCCGTGCAGATAGACCTCCCTGATAGTATAATGAAAACACAAAGCCGTGCAGATAGATCCCCTCCCTGATAGTATCATGAAAACACAAAGCCGTGCAGATAGATCCCCTCCCTGATAGTATCATGAAAACACAAAGCCGTGCAGATAGATCCCCGCCCTGCTAGTATCATGAAAACACAAAGCCGTGCAGATAGATCCCCTCCCTGATAGTATTATGAAAACACAAAGCAGTGCAGATAGATCCCCCTCCCTGATAGTATCATGAAAACACAAAGCCGTGCAGATAGATCCCCTCCCTGATAGTATAATGAAAACACAAAGCCGTGCAGATAGACCCCCCAACTTGATAGTATCATGAAAACACAAAGCCGTGCAGATAGATCCCCTCCCTGATAGTATAATAAAAACACAAAGCCGTGCAGATAGATCCCTTCCCTGATAGTATAATAAAAACACAAAGCCGTGCAGATAGATCCCTTCCCTGATAGTATAATAAAAACACAAAGCCGTGCAGATAGACCCCCCTCCCTGATAGTATAATAAAAACACAAAGCCGTGCAGATAGATCCCCTCCCTGATAGTATGAAAACACAAAGCCGTGCAGATAGATCCCCGCCCTGATAGTAAAATGAAAACACAAAGCCGTGCAGATAGATCCCCGCCCTGATAGTAAAATGAAAACACAAAGCCGTGCAGATAGATCCCCGCCCTGATAGTATCATGAAAACACAAAGCCGTGCAGAGAGATCCCTGCCCTGATAGTAAAATGAAAACACAAAGCCGTGCAGATAGATCCCCGCCCTGATAGTAAAATGAAAACACAAAGCCGTGCAGATAGATCCCCGCCCTGATAGTAAAATGAAAACACAAAGCCGTGCAGATAGATCCCCGCCCTGATAGTATCATGAAAACACAAAGCCGTGCAGATAGATCCCTGCCCTGATAGTAAAATGAAAACACAAAGCCGTGCAGATAGATCCCCCGCCCTGATAGTAAAATGAAAACACAAAGCCGTGCAGATAGATCCCCCGCCCTGATAGTAAAATGAAAACACAAAGCTGTGCAGATAGATCCCCGCCCTGATAGTAAAATGAAAACACAAAGCCGTGGAGATAGATCCCCCGCCCTGATAGCATAATGAAAACACAAAGCCGTGCAGATAGATCCCCCGCCCTGATAGTATAATGAAAACACAAAGCCGTGCAGATAGATCCCCGCCCTGATAGTATCATGAAAACAAAGCCGTGCAGATAGATCCCCGCCCCTGATAGTATCATGAAAACACAAAGCCGTGCAGTATTTGATGCGGCATTATATACCACCTGTGTTGAGTACAGGATGGGACACTTAACAACGCATAACAGGAAGCACGCCCGTGACACGGTTCACTTGGTGTTTGTACATTCTTTTCTCTATGTTAGTACAGGATGGTAACGGGAAATACTGCACGCCTGTGACACGGTTCACATGGTGTTTGTACATTCTTTTCTCTATGTTAGTACAGGATGGTAACGGGAAATACTGCACGCCCGTGACACGGTTCACTTGGTGTTTGTACATTCTTTTCTCTATGTTAGTACAGGATGGTAACGGGAAATACTGCACGCCTGTGACACGGTTCACATGGTGTTTGTACATTCTTTTCTCTATGTTAGTACAGGATGGTAACGGGAAATACTGCACGCCTGTGACACGGTTCACGTGGTGTTTGTACATTCTCTTCTCTATGTTAGTACAGGATGTTAATGGGAAATACTGCACGCCCGTGACACGGTTCAGTGGTGTTTGTACATTCTCTTCTCTATGTTAGTACAGGGTGGTAACGGGAAATACTGCACGCCCGTGACACGGTTCACATGGTGTTTGTACATTCTCTTCTCTATGTTAGTACAGGGTGGTAACGGGAAATACTGCATGCCCGTGACACGGTTCACATGGTGTTTGTACATTCTCTTCTCTATGTTAGTACAGGATGGTAACGGGAAATACTGCATGCCCGTGACACGGTTCACGTGGTGTCTGTACATTCTTTTCTCTATGTTAGTACAGGGTGGTAACGGGAAATACTGCATGCCCGTGACACGGTTCAGTGGTGTTTGTACATTCTCTTCTCTATGTTAGTACAGGGTGGTAACGGGAAATACTGCACGCCTGTGACACGGTTCACGTGGTGTTTGTACATTCTTTTCTCTATGTTATCGTTGACGTGAGAACTTACGGCCAAGTGCAGCATGTTTCCACATTCCAAACCGCTCCTCCACATGATTCGCGAGCCGCAGTGAATCACGCAGAACACAACATAAGCTACTTACCCACTCTAGGATCCTTACCATAGATACTATTCTCAGGAACCATTTATAAAGTATGTTCGCAGAATTTCTGAAATTTTTAACCTTCTCCCAATCATGTACGCAATAGAACAGAAGGAGCATACGCAAAGTTTACGATATTTGTTACTCCCCCCCCCCTCAGTACGTACGTACTTTCTGGATGGCCCCTAATTGATATTCCTTTAAGTTATAGTCATTTTAACCTCAAAGCTCTTCAGTATTGCTAGCGATACCAATACGTGGGTCAGTATCTTAAGGTCAGCTATTTTAGTATGGATTGAATGTTTTATATAGGTGAAGACCGATATAGCGATAGGACCAGTCTGGGTTGAGGTGTCAATTCAAGGTGTTAGTCTACAAAGCTTCAACAACTGTAAATAAGTGATCAGTGTTCAGTTGAGGCTATACCATCTCGGTGAACATGAACATTCGTTTTTTTGTTTGTTTAAAAAAAAAATTTATTTAACGAACAAAATTCGCCAAGTTTCGCTTTTAAATAATTTTCTTTGCTCTAATTATAATCATAATTCACCAGCAATATGGCGGATCGAACTGTTGTCAGGCAAATTTGCATAATTTGGAGGGTATTTTGAACCGGAAGTCACCAGCCGGATCGGAGAATGGAAGTATAGTTCAGTGAACACATTGACGGAGTATTTGTAGCTGATGGGGAACCAGGAACCACCATCGTGATGTGCCGGGATGCCTCTTCCGATCGTTTGATAACTCAGATATGGCACGTACAAGTCCCCATCTACATGTTTTTATCCGTGTTTGGATCTCTAACGTAGCTTGTACATAGATATCCATTGGCACTGGGTTTGCCAAAGTTGTTAATTGCCTTCAGCATTGAGAGGCCTGGATAATTATTGTTGTGTGTATTAATAATAGCCGTACGTCTCCGTATACAGAGGGTGGCAAGTAACTACAGTGTTCATCAGCGCACAGACATAACATTATTGACTGTCTATGTATGACTCATACAATACGGCATATAGCCTATGAGCCATGGGGGCGGCCATGACGCCCCCCGAGTAGGTCTTCTTCACCAATAGAGGTGAAAAAGTAGGTGTTCTTCACTAATGGAGGTGCAAAAGAAGTGAGTGATAATTGGGAAGTGTCACAACTCTAGCCTTGCTCACATATGTATATAAAGTGTTTCATGTGGAAAACCTCATGTCCTGGGTTTAATCAGTATCTCATCCTGCTCTGGGATGGGTGTAGAGAGTCAAGGGAACCACGGGAAACATTGAAAGGCAGTTGAATTTCGTAAGAACAAAGAGCCAGAATATAGATCCGTCCCCCAAGAAGCCTACCATACTGCTAGCCACCTAGTGACAGCTTCATGAACTAACAATGGCTCTGTCCCCTATAGAAGAAACCTGTGAATGTTTACGGTCAGAGCTCGTGTCCTATCAAGTTTGAATAGCGTGGTAATTCACAAAGCAAAGCCGTGTGAATTAAGTAGTGATTCAAACTTGATGGGATCGAGCTCTGACACTAAACCTGAATAGGTTTCTGAATCTATATCACCCTTCACATTGACTAATCATCTAATATTTGTGATACGATCCCCCATTGAGTATATTTCCTAAATACTCTATGGGCATTGAGTACAAAGTCCCAATGTTAAGTCTATGGGGGAAAATACTAGGGGTGAGATAAGAACCTAATAATGGCGGCCATTTTTCCAATGGTGGTTACCTCTGAAGTCAAAGTCTAACAAACATATTGGACGTTAAACTACCCAAACAACAACTCTGAAGTCAAACCTGTTGGGAACAAGTCCCCTTAACCGATACGCTCCACTTTTATTTTTCATTTTGAATAGACAGGTTTGAATAAGAATATACAACACGAGGTATTTATTTGTTTGGAAGTTGTTATGGACCAGTGTTTTTATGTTCACTGAACCGAGGACTGTCAGGCAGGTTGTTGGTGACTCCGACTGGGAACTGGAAACTCCGGCAAGCAGGAAAACACCGATCCAGCTACAAACACGCCCTGTGGGTGATAGACGGGGACCTTTATAACACCCAGCTACAAACACGCCGTGTGGGTGATAGACGCAGACTTTTATAACACAGACCCAGCTACAAACACGCCGTGTGGGTGATAGACGGAGACTTTTATAACACCCAGCTACAAACACGCCATGTGGGTGATAGACGCAGACTTTTATAACACCCAGCTACAAACACGCCGTGTGGGTGATAGACGCAGACTTTTATAACACAGACCCAGCTACAAACACGCCGTGTGTGTGATAGACGGAGACTTTTAAAACACCCAGCTACAAACACGCCGTGTGGGTGATAGACGCAGACTTTTATAACACCCAGCTACAAACACGCCGTGTGGGTGATAGACGCAGACTTTTATAACACAGACCCAGCTACAAACACGCCGTGTGGGTGATAGACAGAGACTTTTATAACACCCAGCTACAAACACGCCGTGTGGGTGATAGACGGAGACTTTTAAAACACCCAGCTACAAACACGCCGTGTGGGTGATAGACGGAGACTTTTAAAACACCCAGCTACAAACACGCCGTGTGGGTGATAGACGGAGACTTTTATAACACCCAGCTACAAACACGCCGTGTGGGTGATAGACGCAGACTTTTATAACACCCAGCTACAAACACGCCGTGTGGGTGATAGACAGACTTTTATAACACCCAGCTACAAACACGCCGTATGGGTGATAGACGGAGACTTTTAAAACACCCAGCTACAAACACGCCGTGTGGGTGATAGACGCAGACTTTTAAAACACCCAGCTACAAACACGCCGTGTGGGTGATAGACGGAGACTTTTATAACACCCAGCTACAAATACGCCGTGTGGGTGATAGACGCAGACTTTTAAAACACTGACCCAGCTACAAACACGCCGTGTGGGTGATAGACGCAGACTTTTAAAACACTGACCCAGCTACAAACATGCCGTGTGGGTGATAGACGCAGACTTTTAAAACACCCAGCTACAAACACGCCGTGTGGGTGATAGACGGAGACTTTTAAAACACCCAGCTACAAACACGCCGTGTGGGTGATAGACGCAGACTTTTATAACACCCAGCTACAAACACGCCGTGTGGGTGATAGACGCAGACTTTTATAACACCCAGCTACAAACACGCCGTGTGGGTGATAGACGGGGACTTTTATAACACCCAGCTACAACCACGCCGTGTGGGTGATAGACGCAGACTTTTAAAACACCCAGCTACAACCACGCCGTGTGGGTGATAGACGCAGACTTTTAAAACACCCAGCTACAAACACGCCGTGTGGGTGATAGACGCAGACTTTTAAAACACAGACCCAGCTACAAACACGCTGTGTGGGTGATAGACGCAGACTTTTATAACACCCAGCTACAAACACGCCGTGTGGGTGATAGACGGAGACTTTTAAAACACCCAGCTACAAACACGCTGTATGGGTGATAGACGCAGACTTTTAAAACACTGACCCAGCTACAAACACGCCGTGTGGGTGATAGACGCAGACTTTTAAAACACCCAGCTACAAACACGCCGTGTGGGTGATAGACGCAGACTTTTATAACACCCAGCTACAAACACGCCGTGTGGGTGATAGACGCAGACTTTTAAAACACTGACCCAGCTACAAACACGCCGTGTGGGTGATAGACAGACTTTTAAAACACCGATTCAGCTACAAACACGCCCTGTGGGTGATAAACAGACTTTTAACGGTCCGCTAAGTTCAGTACATGAGAGGAGATGGATGATGGTTCATAGACGAAACCTCCCAGCACCACTCCACAAACTCAAAAGATGTTGACAGACAATGATATCCCACACATACTCAACGTCTGATAGTCAAGGGAAATTACTGTTTAGGATGAGTTTCGGGAATATGCATGTGAGTTCCCCTTAAAGCCCGTTTCCATTGACTGATATTGCATCAGCAGTGATAAAGGTCGTTCGGTGGTTCCTGACCGTAGATCGGTGACGGCCAATGGAAATGGGATTTTAGGGGAACAAAAATTCTCCGCCATTTTTGTTGGCCAATAGAAATGGGCTTTATCTCATTCTCAATAATGATAATAAACAGTTAGATATTTCCCGGCTAAGATAAAATCAGAAACATAATCGTCTTTGGTCTGAGTCCCCATTTGCCATCTCATTTGGAAACGGGCCTTGTGCGACCCGGTTGAACGATTTCACACCCTGCCAGGACGTAGCCCAGAAATGTCGCCCAGTGACTGTATCACAGTGAGGAGGGGTGGGGTAGGTGACAGACCCCTGACCCTCAGTCGTTCTCGTGTAGCTCGACACGAGTCGGTCGTTACCCGTCCCTGAACTCGGCTCGCCCATGTCGACCTGTGTCTATTATGTCGCCCAGTGACTGTATCACAGTGAGGAGGGGTGGGGTAGGTGACAGACCCCTGACCCTCAGTCGTTCTCGTGTATCTCGACACGAGTCGGTCGTTACCCGTCCCTGAACTCGGCTCGCCCATGTCGACCTGTGTCTATTATGTCGCCCAGTGACTGTATCACAGTGAGGAGGGGTGGGGTAGGTGACAGACCCCTGACCCTCAGTCGTTCTCGTGTAGCTCGACACGAGTCGGTCGTTACCCGTCCCTGAACTCGGCTCGCCCATGTCGACCTGTGTCTATTATGTCGCCCAGTGACTGTATCACAGTGAGGAGGGGTGGGGTAGGTGACAGACCCCTGACCCTCAGTCGTTCCGTGTAGCTCGACACGAGTCGGTCGTTACCCGTCCCTGAACTCGGCTCGCCCATGTCGACCTGTGTCTATTATGTCGCCCAGTGACTGTATCACAGTGAGGAGGGGTGGGGTAGGTGACAGACCCCTGACCGAGTCGTTCTCGTGTAGCTCGACACGAGTCGGTCGTTACCCGTCCCTGAACTCGGCTCGCCCATGTCGACCTGTGTCTATTATGTCGCCCAGTGACTGTATCACAGTGAGGAGGGGTGGGGTAGGTGACAGACCCCTGACCCTCAGTCGTTCCGTGTAGCTCGACACGAGTCGGTCGTTACCCGTCCCTGAACTCGGCTCGCCCATGTCGACCTGTGTCTATTATGTCGCCCAGTGACTGTATCACAGTGAGGAGGGGTGGGGTAGGTGACAGACCCCTGACCCTCAGTCGTTCTCGTGTAGCTCGACACGAGTCGGTCGTTACCCGTCCCTGAACTCGGCTCGCCCATGTCGACCTGTGTCTATTATGTCGCCCAGTGACTGTATCACAGTGAGGAGGGGTGGGGTAGGTGACAGACCCCTGACCCTCAGTCGTTCCGTGTAGCTCGACACGAGTCGGTCGTTACCCGTCCCTGAACTCGGCTCGCCCATGTCAGCTTTCCTCTTTTCAGATTGACAACAAAGACCTGTGTCTGTTAGGGCCTCTCTGTAGGTTAATCTCACCCCAGTTATTTTATCCCCATAGGCTTAACATTGAGAAGTCATTCTCCATGCTCCTACGAGTATTGCAGTTCATTCTCCATGGTCTATATCCTGTGTGTTGTCAAATATCAAATATCCAAGTCGTTGTTCTCCAACTCATTTGACTGCTACGTGATATTCACTCAGCTGTCGCCTCATATCACTCCACATCAAACTCTTGGAGGACAACGACTTCGATCGAAACTTGTTGCTTTCTAATTTAGTATCATCAAGCACTGGTTCTGCACAGAACAAAGGTGAAAAAGGCGAAAAACGCAGTTTGCAACTACTTTTCTTTTTTTCCTAGTGTACATTGTTACGGTGGTCAGGTACTATAGAGGAAACCCATGAAAGTTAAGGGTCTGAGCTCGTATCCCATCGAGTTTGAATCACGTAGTAATTCACAAGGCGAAGCCGCGTGAATTGCTATGTGATTCAAATGAGATGGGATCGAGCTCTGACCCTAAACTTGAATGGGTTTCTGAATTTATCTCACCCTTAATATTGACTAATGGGCTAACATTTGTGACATTATCCCCCATTGGATATTTTTCCTAAATATCTAATGGGTGTTAGATACGAGTTTCCAATGTTAAGTCTATAGAGAAAAAATATCTGGGGTGAGATAAAGTTCCAAAACTGTCATTCACACATATATTATGGTCGAGGGTGATGAAAAAAGATAAATGAAATAAAACCGTCATTGAGGATAGCAGCATCAAAGGGATGAGACGTCGCCTCGTCCTATATCTACCTTGATATGTTTTAGAAAGCTCAGGCTCTGGTTGGCTGGTTTATTGATATCTGGCATTATCTACCTGTCACATAGACCTCCTGTGGGTATCAGTCAGAAATACTGCTGGTTAAACTGTCTCCCCCTCCCTCCTCTGTACAAGACTTGCTGAAGTCTTTGATTATGAACATTTATTAAACTATTCAACAAAATTCAATAAACAAAAAAAAGGACCTTCCCTTGACTGGTCTAGAAATCAAACCTTTATCACGGTAAGGAGGGGGTTGGGTATGGGTGGAGGGGTACAGGGACTGAAGCCTCTATCACGGTGAGGAGGGGTGGGGTAGGTGGAGGGGTACAGGGACTGAAGCCTGTATCACAGTGAGGGGTGGGGTAGGAGGAGGGGTACAGGGACTGAAGCCTGTATCACGGTGAGGAGGGGTGGGGTAGGTGGAGGGGTACAGGGACTGAAGCCTGTATCGCAGTGAGGAGGGGGTTGGGTATGGGTGGAGGGGTACAGGGACTGAAGCCTGTATCACAGTGAGGAGGGGGTTGGGTATGGGTGGAGGGGTACAGGGACTGAAGCCTGTATCACGGTGAGGAGGGGTGAGGTAGGTGGAGGGGTACAGGGACTGAAGCCTGTATCACAGTGAGGAGGGGTGGGGTAGGTGGAGGGGTACAGGGACTGAAGCCAGTATCACGGTGAGGAGGGGTGGGGTAGGAGGAGGGGTACAGGGACTGAAGTCTGTATCACGGTGAGGAGGGGTGAGGTAGGTGGAGGGGTACAGGGACTGAAGCCAGCATCACGGTGAGGAGGGGTGGGGTAGGTGGAGGGGTACAGGGACTGAAGCCAGTATCACGGTGAGGAGGGGTGGGGTAGGTGGAGGGGTACAGGGACTGAAGCCAGCATCACGGTGAGGAGGGGGTTGGGTATGGGTGGAGGGGTACAGGGACTGGAGCCTGTATCACGGTGAGGAGGGGTGGGGTAGGTGGAGGGGTACAGGGACTGAAGCCTGTATCACGGTGAGGAGGGGGTTGGGTATGGGTGGAGGGGTACAGGGACTGAAGCCAGTCTACTTTTACCCCTACATTCTAGGGTGTACGGTACCCACACGTTGGGACCACTACAGTATGGTAGTTGAATTGCTGCCTGCTGGCCTGGGATTTCTGCACTGAATGAGGAAGTTACGAGGGCCCAGTAAATCACCTCGCTCTCGCCCTCCCTTCCCGTGGTTGTTTTGATTGCATTAGAGAATTAGAGTGGGGCTGCACTGTGTTGGCCCGACGGGTCCAGTAAATTGTTCTGACGTTTTCCTGGAGAGCGTTTTGTTTTGTATGGCTAGATATCTTATTTATCGATTTTAATCCAATTTATCTATTTGCTCTCATTAAAAAAGATGTATACCGACCAACATGAGGCTCATATAGCCAGGGATGCGGTCAGAAAAAACCCATGAAACTATATGTCATTGCAATACAGGGTTCACGTATTACATTTTGGGATTAAAGGACCAAGGTAAGCTCAAGTTTTTACATGGGTCAGTGGGGAGGTTCAGTGGGGGAAGGGGGGGGGGGGGGGGCATAGCCTGTGGCTGAATCGGGTAATTTAGCAGTTGCTATGTCGAAATTACGCAAGGAAAAAAGATTCATATTCTGAAAATGAAGACTTTGGGGAAACATTGAAAACTAGCATCCTAACGGCACACATTAATACAAACACAAAATTGAAGATTATCAAGATGTGAAAGTTCCACCATTTTCTAGCTGTGTCATTCTCTACCCTGGCCACCAGAGCACACTGACGTCAGCTCTGGTGGAGTCCGATCTGCGCCACCTTCACTGGTACTCTCCAAGTTGATCTTCTAATTACAAGAGACCATGAATTTTAACTTTGTTATCAATTAGCAAACCTAATACTGCTTTGTAGTGAGTATTCATAGTTCTTATTCCACGATACCCAAAAAGTGTCCCAGCTTCGCGATATTTGTATCAAGCTTTTGGTCTAGTAAGCGATCGGAACTGACCATCCTTTAAGTCAGAGACAGAGGTGGTGGCCAATCTAAGTCAGAACAGAGTGGAGACAGAGGTGATGGCCAATCTAAGTCAGAACAGAGTGGAGACAGAGGTGGCGGCTAATCTAAATCAGAACGGAGTGGAGACAGAGGTAGTGGCCAATCTAAGTCAGAACAGAGTGGAGACAGAGGTGGTGGCCAATCTAAGTCAGGACAGAGTGGACAGAGGTGATGGCCAATCTAAGTCAGAACAGAGTGGAGACAGAGGTGGTGGCGAATCTAAGTCAGAACAGAGTGGAGACAGAGGTGGTGTCGAATCTAAGTCAGAACAGAGTGGAGACAGAGGTGGTGGCCAATCTAAGTCAGAACAGAGTGGAGACAGGTGTGGTGACCAATCTAAGTCAGAACAGAGTGGAGACAGAGGTGGTGACCAATCTAAATCAGAACAGAGTGGAGACAGAGGTAGTGGCCAATCTAAGTCAGAACAGAGTGGAGACAGAGGTGGTGGCCAATCTAAGTCAGAACAGAGTGGAGACAGAGGTGGTGGCCAATCTAAGTCAGGACAGAGTGGAGACAGAGGTGATGGCCAATCTAAGTCAGAACAGAGTGGAGACAGAGGTAGTGGCCAATCTAAGTCAGAACAGAGTGGAGACAGGTGTGGTGACCAATCTAAGTCAGAACAGAGTGGAGACAGAGGTAGTGGCCAATCTAAGTCAGAACAGAGTGGAGACAGAGGTGGTGGCCAATCTAAGTCAGGACAGAGTGGAGACAGAGGTGATGGCCAATCTAAGTCAGAACAGAGTGGAGACAGAGGTGGTGGCGAATCTAAGTCAGAACAGAGTGGAGACAGAGGTGGTGGCGAATCTAAGTCAGAACAGAGTGGAGACAGAGGTGGTGGCCAATCTAAGTCAGAACAGAGTGGAGACAGGTGTGGCGACCAATCTAAGTCAGGACAGAGTGGAGACAGAGGTGGCGACCAATCTAAGTCAGAACAGAGTGGAGACAGAGGTGGTGGCGAATCTAAGTCAGAACAGAGTGGAGACAGAGATGGTTGCCAATCTAAGTCAGGACAGAGTGGAGACAGAGGTGGTGACCAATCTAAGTCAGAACACAGGGATGCCAGTTTGTAGGATTTTGCCTACATGTAGGATTTTCATTTTAGTCTCAAAGAGATGAAAATTTAAAGAAATTGTATGTTTTGAGAACAATATAGACTCCAGGTTCCCTAATATCTAAATCATAGATAAACTTGTTCTGTTATCTTTCAAAATTCTGAATTCCGCTACCCCCAGCACACTCAGTCAAAGAGCCTATGGATCCCAGTGCTCCAATCTAGAGCTGTAGGATGGTAGGATTCCTGTGGGAAATGCTCCTAGGGATAAGGGCAAACATAAATACTGACATCTGATCGGCTTAAAATATGTCAGGTGAGAATAGAGTTATTAAAGCATTACAAAGTCTAAAAGAAAATATCAGAGGAATGCCTAATGAACTTGTAAAGGTATTCTGCAGAATATAGAACTGACAGTGTTTGGTAATCTTTCTTAAAGGATTTTCTTTTAAGGGTACCCCATTTAGTGCAGAACTACACATAACCCACTCTCATAGCAGATATCTAGATATCCTATACTGCCAGACCATGCCCAAGGATCTGTTAGGAGAGTGTTGGGAATTCCAATACACCATGTGCGTTTTAGGTGATACATAGACTGTGCTCAGTCCCCATGTAGGAATTTTTCCTGACCCCAACTGGCATCCCTGAGAACAGAGTGGAGACAGAGGTGGCGACCAATCTAAGTCAGAACAGAGTGGAGACAGAGGTGGCGACCAATCTAAGTCAGAACAGAGTGGAGACAGAGGTGGCGACCAATCTAAGTCAGAACAGAGTGGAGAGAGAGGTGGCGACCAATCTAAGTCAGCACAGAGTGGAGACAGAGGTGGTGGCCAATCTAAGTCAGAACAGAGCGGAGACAGAGGTGGTGGCCAATCTAAGTCAGAACAGAGCGGAGACAGAGGTGGTGGCCAATCTAAGTCAGAACAGAGCGGAGACAGAGGTGATGGCCAATCTAAGTCAGAACAGAGCGGAGACAGAGGTGGTGGCCAATCTAAGTCAGAACAGAGCGGAGACAGAGGTGGTGGCCAATCTAAGTCAGAACAGAGCGGAGACAGAGGTGGTGGCCAATCTAAGTCAGAACAGAGCGGAGACAGAGGTGGTGGCCAATCTAAGTCAGAACAGAGCGGAGACAGAGGTGGTGGCCAATCTAAGTCAGGACAGAGGGGAGACAGAGGTGGTGGCCAATCTAAGTCAGAACAGAGTGGAGACAGAGGTGGTGGCCAATCTAAGTCAGAACAGAGCGGAGACAGAGGTGGTGGCCAATCTAAGTCAGAACAGAGCGGAGACAGAGGTGGTGGCCAATCTAAGTCAGAACAGAGGGAGACAGAGGTGGTGGCCAATCTAAGTCAGAACAGAGTGGAGACAGAGGTGGTGGCCAATCTAAGTCAGAACAGAGTGGAGACGGAGGTTGCGGCCCATCTACCCCCCCCCCCCCTGGCTGCACGTCTAACTTGGCAGCTCTCGGCACACTTACCGGGCCCTGTGTCCGGGTAATAACCACCGGTAATAACCACGGGTAACATGGCGACCTGGGGGTGTGATACAGAGGTCAGAGGTCACCTGTCTGGCGCGTGATGGGCGGCGATTTAAGTCAGCTCATCATCTCCGCTGAATGCCTCTCCAGTCAGCCCCGATCTGACTAGTCGTGTCCCGTCTGTGAACAGTCAGCTCATCATCTCCGCTGAATGCCTCTCCAGTCAGCCCCGATCTGACTAGTCGTGTCCCGTCTGTGTACAGTCAGCTCATCATCTCCGCTAAATGTCTCTCCAGTCAGCCCCGATCTGACTAGTCGTGTCCCGTCTGTGTACAGTCAGCTCATCATCTCCGCTGAATGTCTCTCCAGTCAGCCCCGATCTTACTAGTCGTGTCCCGTCTGTACAGTCAGCTCATCATCTCCGCTAAATGTCTCTCCAGTCAGCCCCGATCTGACTAGTCGTGTCCCGTCTGTGTACAGTCAGCTCATCATCTCCGCTAAATGTCTCTCCAGTCAGCCCCGATCTGACTAGTCGTGTCCCGTCTGTACAGTCAGCTCATCATCTCCGCTAAATGTCTCTCCAGTCAGCCCCGATCTGACTAGTCGTGTCCCGTCTGTGTACAGTCAGCTCATCATCTCCGCTAAATGTCTCTCCAGTCAGCCCCGATCTGACTAGTCGTGTCCCGTCTGTGTAGTGTCAGCTCATCATCTCCGCTGAATGTCTCTCCAGTCAGCCCCGATCTGACTAGTCGTGTCCGTCTGTGTACAGTCAGCTCATCATCTCCGCTAAATGCCTCTCCAGTCAGCCTTGATCTGACTAGTCGTGTCCCGTCTGTGTAGTGTCAGCTCATCATCTCCGCTAAATGTCTCTCCAGTCAGCCCCGATCTGACCAGTCGTGTCCCGTCTGTGTACAGTCAGCTCATCATCTCCGCTGAATGTCTCTCCAGTCAGCCCCGATCTGACTAGTCGTGTCCCGTCTGTGTACAGTCAGCTCATCATCTCCGCTAAATGCCCTCTCCAGTCAGCCCCGATCTGACTAGTCGTGTCCCGTCTGTGTACAGTCAGCTCATCATCTCCGCTGAATGTCTCTCCAGTCAGCCCCGATCTGACTAGTCATGTCCCGTCTGTGTACAGTCAGCTCATCATCTCCGCTAAATGTCTCTCCAGTCAGCCCCGATCTGACTAGTTGTGTCCCGTCTGTGTACAGTCAGCTCATCATCTCCGCTAAATGTCTCTCCAGTCAGCCCCGATCTGACTAGTCGTGTCCCGTCTATGTACAGTCAGCTCATCATCTCCGCTGAATGTCTCTCCAGTCAGCCCCGATCTGACTAGTCGTGTCCCGTCTGTGTACAGTCAGCTCATCATCTCCGCTAAATGTCTCTCCAGTCAGCCCCGATCTGACTAGTCGTGTCCCGTCTGTGTACAGTCAGCTCATCATCTCCGCTAAATGTCTCTCCAGTCAGCCCCGATCTGACTAGTCGTGTCCCGTCTGTGTACAGTCAGCTCATCATCTCCGCTGAATGTCTCTCCAGTCAGCCCCGATCTGACTAGTCGTGTCCCGTCTGTGTACAGTCAGCTCATCATCTCTGCTAAATGTCTCTCCAGTCAGCCCCGATCTGACTAGTCGTGTCCCGTCTGTGTACAGTCAGCTCATCATCTCCGCTAAATGTCTCTCCAGTCAGCCCCGATCTGACTAGTCGTGTCCCGTCTGTGAACAGTCAGCTCATCATCTCCGCTGAATGTCTCTCCAGTCAGCCCCGATCTGACTAGTCGTGTCCCGTCTGTGTACAGTCAGCTCATCATCTCCGCTAAATGTCTCTCCAGTCAGCCCCGATCTAACTAGTCGTGTCCCGTCTGTACAGGCAGCTCATCATCTCCGCTGAATGTCTCTCCAGTCAGCCCCGATCTGACTAGTCGTGTCCCGTCTATGTAGGTACCATCACTCCAGCATCACCCCGACTCTGATCTCCCATATCTAGTAATTCAGAGAAAATAAACCCAGAGTTGACACTCCGTGAGGGGAGAGTTCGTTAAGAATTATAATATCCCATCATATTTCAAACTGAATGATGTCTGGTTAGCAGTAAGCTGTGTGGAGGGTGAGATTCTGTTTGTTTAAAGTAGATATCATTCCGTGTGCAGTGAATGTCCACAGTCTCCTGAGAGTTCCTTCCCACTCCACACTCCACCAAGAAGAATAGCAACACAAATATCATCAATTTCACAGAACACTTTCTGACATCCATAGCGTCACATTAATTTCGTTATTACGACCACTGCTATTACATTATAGACATTACAAAGCAAGCTCGGTGGCTAAGTGTTACGGGTGTTCACCTCAAGTATGGGAGGTCGTGGGTTCAAACCCTGGTCAGGTCATACCAAAGACTTACACAAAAATGGTACCCACTGCCCATTCGGCTAACACCCGCCATTAGAATGAGGAGTAGGGACAAGTGAACAAACCCTGTCCTAGGTGGGGTTAGACTTGCGGTACCCGGCTAGGAGAGGTGGTGGGTGGAGGGGTACCCGGCTGGGAAAGGTGGTGGGTGGCGGAGTACCCGGCTAGGAGAGGTGGTGGGTGGCGGGGTACCCGGCTGGGAGAGGTGGTAGGTGGAGGGGTACCCGGCTATGAGAGGTGGTGGGTGGCGGGGTACCCGGCTAGGAGAGGTGGTGGGTGGCGGGGTACCCGGCTGGGAGAGGTGGTGGGTGGCGGGGTACCCGGCTAGGAGAGGTGGTGGGTGGCGGGGTACCCGGCTGGGAGAGGTGGTAGGTGGAGGGGTACCCGGCTATGAGAGGTGGTAGGTGGCGGGGTACCCGGCTAGGAGAGGTGGTGGGTGGCGGGGTACCCGGCTAGGAGAGGTGGTAGGTGGCGGGGTACCCGGCTAGGAGAGGTGGTGGGTGGCGGGGTACCCGGCTAGGAGAGGTGGTAGGTGGCGGGATACACGGACTGAAGCCAGTCTAGTCGGGGTGTGAAGCAAAGTGCAGACAAATCGGAGGTTAAGATCTCACAGGGGTTGCCATTTGAATCGGTTGTTGATGGGTTTTTTACGGAGTAGAAACAGTCACGCACATGGTCGTAAAACACCCCGAAACGCTCAGTTACCGAGCCGTTCGTGTGGTCGTGGGTGGCCGTGTGGTGGTCGTGGGTGGTCGTGGGTGGCCGTGTGGTGGCCGTGGGTGGTCGTGGGTGGCCGTGGGTGGCCGTGTGGTGGCCGTTCGTGTGGTCGTGGGTGGCCGTGGGTGGCCGTGGGTGGCCGTGTGGTGGCCGTGGGTGGCCGTGGGTGGTCGTGGGTGGCCGTGGGTGGCCGTGTGGTGGCCGTGGGTGGTCGTGGGTGGTCGTGGGTGGCCGTGGGTGGCCGTGGGTGGTCGTGGGTGGTCGTGGGTGGCCGTGGGTGGCTGTGGGTGGTCGTGGGTGGCCGTGGGTGGCCTGTGTACTCTGGGTCAGGCTATTGAGATGAATGAGTGAAGCATGTTCTAACCAGAGCTCCTCACGAGACCCGAGTCGGCTCCCACCACCACCCTGCTCATTATCTCAGACCTGCTACGAGTTTAACCATAGGAATAACACGAGAAAACTAGTTTTGATAATTTCTTCGTTCCAATGGGTCTGTCTAGGATCCGTGGTTGGAAAAAATTTGTTAGGAGACAGACTCGTAGAACAGATACGCCACGTCTTTCGATATAGAAACACTAGAAAACTAGGATTGGAAATGAATAACAATTCAAAGGTTTAGGTTGCATTCAGTCTATGGATAGTTTTCTGTTAACCCACTTGCAGCCAGTCATGCCATGTCTGCAACTGACTTGAGTCTAGGATCCAAACAGCAGTGGGTCTTGAGGTATTTTCGTATTGAGTGATTGGTCATGATCAGCCGGGCACGCCACTAAGACCCTGAGACACTGGCTCCCTGCTCTGTTCTCACCATCACAGTGAATGGCATGCAGACTATTAGTGAAGTGATAGTTTTCTGGAAGCATGCTGGTGAGCACTCTAACCTCTAGGCAATGTAAATATGGGTACGAGCACGGTCTAAAAACACTCAACAATCACCCCCGTAAAGTGACAATACTACACCTCGGCAGTGTACGGTCTAAAAGTACTCAACAATCACCCCCGTAAAGTGACAATACTACACCTCGGCCGTGTACGGTCTAAAAGTACTCAACAATCACCCCCGTAAAGTGACAATACTACACCTCGGCCGTGTACGGTCTGAAAACACTCAACAATCACCCCCGTAAAGTGACAATACTACACCTCGGCCGTGTACGGTCTAAAAGTACTCAACAATCACCCCCGTAAAGTGACAATACTACACCTCGGCCGTGTACGGTCTGAAAACACTCAACAATCACCCCCGTAAAGTGACAATACTACACCTCGGCCGTGTACGGTCTGAAAACACTCAACAATCACCCCCGTAAAGTGACAATACTACACCTCGGCCGTGTACGGTCTAAAAGTACTCAACAATCACCCCCGTAAAGTGACAATACTACACCTCGGCCGTGTACGGTCTAAAAACACTCAACAATCACCCCCGTAAAGTGACAATACTACACCTCGGCCGTGTACGGTCTAAAAGTACTCAACAATCACCCCCGTAAAGTGACAATACTACACCTCGGCCGTGTACGGTCTGAAAACACTCAACAATCACCCCCGTAAAGTGACAATACTACACCTCGGCCGTGTACGGTCTGAAAACACTCAACAATCACCCCCGTAAAGTGACAATACTACACCTCGGCCGTGTACGGTCTAAAAGTACTCAACAATCACCCCCGTAAAGTGACAATACTACACCTCGGCCGTGTACGGTCTAAAAGTACTCAACAATCACCCCCGTAAAGTGACAATACTACACCTCGGCCGTGTACGGTCTAAAAACACTCAACAATCACCCCCGTAAAGTGACAATACTACACCTCGGCCGTGTACGGTCTAAAAGTACTCAACAATCACCCCCGTAAAGTGACAATACTACACCTCGGCCGTGTACGGTCTAAAAACACTCAACAATCACCCCCGTAAAGTGACAATACTACACCTCGGCCGTGTACGGTCTAAAAGTACTCAACAATCACCCCCGTAAAGTGACAATACTACACCTCGGCCGTGTACGGTCTGAAAACACTCAACAATCACCCCCGTAAAGTGACAATACTACACCTCGGCCGTGTACGGTCTAAAAGTACTCAACAATCACCCCCGTAAAGTGACAATACTACACCTCGGCCGTGTACGGTCTGAAAACACTCAACAATCACCCCCGTAAAGTGACAATACTACACCTCGGCCGTGGCGGAGTGAACGTGAGATAGGATCATATGGATTTGCTAAGTAATTTTAATTATTTCGATATTGTGATGCTATTTAATGTCATAGAAAAGTGTGAGATAAATCCAGAACCGCACTCGAATCGTAAAATAGACAATACTCCACTGGTTTGGATGCGCCGTAATCGTCACGCGGCTTCACCTTGCTGATGATTGCAGTGCATCCAAACTCGTGGAGTACTCCATTTAATCTGTATGATTCACGACGGGAAAGTTTGCCGTCAAGAGGAAAACATTGGTTACACTCGTGGTAGAAAGAGTTGGATATTTAACACTTAGCATTTCCTGTAGAATGAGGGATATCTTAAATAAGAGTGCGCTGGTAAACTATACACACGAACCTCATGATCCACCTGTGCTTGATATGTTTGGATCCTAGACTCAAGACAGTTGCAGGAAAGGCAAATTGACTGGTTGTAAGTGGGTTACAGAAATGATCCATAGACTGAATGTAACCCAGACCTTCTTATTGTTATAGTGTAGGAGGCAGTAAAACCATGAGGCTGTCAAGTTGTATTGTAGGCACTTTATGATGAACCAACGTTTGGGACGAGGGTGTCCTTTATCAAGGTCGACACTCTTTGTGAGACGCATCGTCCAGGTGCGCAGTGGGTCATTGGTGAGAGAACAATTCTAGGTTACTTTAGAATGTCAGTAATAAGGTTTGATATAATACTCTATAGAGTGTATATTCATTTAGGGATACTATAGATAAGTGTTTGAGGAGGTAATACTTTTATTGTTCTATTTCCCCATTCCACGCTCAGTCATCGATGATGAACACTCACTGTGCTCTTAGTTCCGAGTAGGAGTGGGAGCTGATGGGAGGCGGGCAGTTTACACGTGAACAGGTCGACTCTGAAGTTTGATCCTGGGATCGACTACCCAGTCAGCAGCCGGTAGGGAGAGGGAGGGGGAGGGGGAGGGAGAGGAGGGAGAGGGAGAGGGAGAGGGAGGGGGAGGGGGGGATGGGAAGGGAGAGGGAGGGAGGGGGGAGAGGGAGAGGGAGGGAGGGGGGAGAGGGAGGGAGAGGGAGAGGGAGAGGGAGGGAGGGGGAGAGGGAGGGAGGGGGGAGAGAGGGGGAGGGGAGGGAGAGGAGGGAGGAGAGGGAGGGGGGAGGGAGAGGGGGGAGGGGGAGGGAGAGGGGGGAGAGGAGGGAGAGGAAGGGAGAGGGGGGAGGGGGAGGGAGGGAGAGGAGGGAGGGAGAGGGGGGGGGGGGGGGGGGGATTCCAGCGAGTCCGACTTGACGTCGAAACCAAACGGAATTGACTCAGCACCAGACCCAGTTACTAACGCGCTTCACTGAATACAGCGCCACTCATGGGTTTAACCGGAAACGGGTCGTGTGTGTGGCCCATACGCATGCGCGTAGGAGAGCGGGCGTGTCAGGTTCCGGGAACGGGGACTTGCGGCTAGTGAGTGTGCGGCGTCAGGAAACTGGTGATCCTGAGGAATTCCCCAACACCAAATACCACAGACCAGGGGGTCGGGTAGACAGCATTTTTCTCTTTTTTTAAACATTGTTATTATTATCAGTACCTCTCAAGAATGGTCGAGTTTTTCAGGCACTTCAGCAATGACATTAAATAGTATATCATAGTGTTTAATTTTGAATTAATTTATTGATTTATTTCTTAAATGTTTGTAATTGGAGGCAGATGTGTACACCCACCCAGATTCGTTTAGATTAGAAATTCAAGATTAATACCACGTGGTATTAGCAGTTCTATGGCAAGCAGAAAAAATATATAAAAAATGAAATTCAATAAAGGGAGTGGAATATTACAGTTCAGAGCATTCTTTTCACCACCGGAGGAGAGGTGGGTAAGGGACGAAGTGGAATATCGAGGCTGGTTTTAGAAACCATTATTCATCTCACCCCTGGTACAAGCTTAGCCATAGGAATAACGTTAGAAAAAACAACTCAACAATCACCCCCGTAAAGTGACAATACTACACCTCGGCCGTGTACGGTCTAAAAGTACTCAACAACCACCCCCGTAAAGTGACAGTACTACGCCACGGCCGTGTTGTAGTGAATGTGAGATGACGTCATATGGATTTGCTAAGTAATTCTAATTATTCCGATATTGTGATGCTATTAAATGTCATTAAAAGAGGTGAGATAAATACCGAACTGCACTTGAATCATAAAATTCCACTTGTTTGGATGCGCCGTAATCGTCACTCGGCTGTGTCTTGATGACGATTGTGGCGCATCCAAACTCGTGGAGTTTTGAGGATTTATACGATTCTCTTTCCAGTACTATGTCGTTCTCCACTAGTTTGGATGCACCGTAATCGTCCCTCGGCTTTTGCTTGATGATGACTGCGCATCCCAACTCGTGGAGTATTGAGTATCTGTACGATTCTCGATGCAGTTCGACATAAGAGGATCCTGTGAGTGCCGCCATTGCCCGCTGTATGGACGTGTGTGACTGCGTGGGTCCATGACGTCGGGGGGTGGCCCGTGATTCACACAGGGACGGGCTAGATCCGTGCTCGTATTGTTATATCTGATACACGTGGCGTACAGGTCAGGCGTGTCAGTGTGATACAGGGACGGGCTAGATCCGTGCTCGTAGTGTTATATCCAATACACGTGGCGTACAGGTCAGGCGTGTCAGTGTGATACAGGGACGGGCTAGATCCGTGCTCGTATTGTTATATCTGATACACGTGGCGTACAGGTCAGGCGTGTCAGTGTGATACAGGGACGGGCTAGATCCGTGCTCGTATTGTTATATCTGATACACGTGGCGTACAGGTCAGGCGTGTCAGTGTGATACAGGGACGGGCTAGATCCGTGCTCGTATTGTTATATCTGATACACGTGGCGTACAGGTCAGGCGTGTCAGTGTGATACAGGGACGGGCTAGATCCGTGCTCGTAGTGTTATATCCGATACACGTGGCGTACAGGTCAGGCGTGTCAGTGTGATACAGGGACGGGCTAGATCCGTGCTCGTAGTGTTATATCTAATACACGTGGCGTACAGGTCAGGCGTGTCAGTGTGATACAGGGACGGGCTAGATCCGTGCTCGTATTGTTATATCCAATACACGTGGCGTACAGGTCAGGCGTGTCAGTGTGATACAGGGACGGGCTAGGTCCGTGCTCGTATTGTTATATCCAATACACGTGGCGTACAGGTCAGGCGTGTCAGAGTGATACAGGGACGGGCTAGATCCGTGCTCGTATTGTTATATCTAATACACGTGGCCAGGTCAGGCGTGTCAGTGTGATACAGGGACGGGCTAGATCCGTGCTCGTATTGTTATATCCAATACACGTGGCGTACAGGTCAGGCGTGTCAGTGTGATACAGGGACGGGCTAGATCCGTGCTCGTATTGTTATATCCAATACACGTGGCGTACAGGTCAGGCGTGTCAGTGTGATACAGGGGCGGGCTAGATCCGTGCTCGTATTGTTATATCCAATACACGTGGCGTACAGGTCAGGCGTGTCAGAGTGATACAGGGACGGGCTAGATCCGTGCTCGTATTGTTATATCTAATACACGTGGCCAGGTCAGGCGTGTCAGTGTGATACAGGGACGGGCTAGATCCGTGCTCGTATTGTTATATCCAATACACGTGGCGTACAGGTCAGGCGTGTCAGTGTGATACAGGGACGGGCTAGATCCGTGCTCGTAGTGTTATATCCAATACACGTGGCGTACAGGTCAGGCGTGTCAGTGTGATACAGGGACGGGCTAGATCCGTGCTCGTAGTGTTATATCTAATACACGTGGCGTACAGGTCAGGCGTGTCAGTGTGATACAGGGACGGGCTAGATCCGTGCTCGTATTGTTATATCCAATACACGTGGCGTACAGGTCAGGCGTGTCAGTGTGATACAGGGACGGGCTAGATCCGTGCTCGTAGTGTTATATCCAATACACGTGGCGTACAGGTCAGGCGTGTCAGTGTGATACAGGGACGGGCTAGATCCGTGCTCGTAGTGTTATATCCAAAACACGTGGCGTACAGGTCAGGCGTGTCAGTGTGATACAGGGACGGGCTAGATCCGTGCTCGTAGTGTTATATCTAATACACGTGGCGTACAGGTCAGGCGTGTCAGTGTGATACAGGGACGGGCTAGATCCGTGCTCGTAGTGTTATATCCAATACACGTGGCGTACAGGTCAGGCGTGTCAGTGTGATACAGGGACGGGCTAGATCCGTGCTCGTAGTGTTATATCCAATACACGTGGCGTACAGGTCAGGCGTGTCAGTGTGATACAGGGACGGGCTAGATCCGTGCTCGTATTGTTATATCTAATACACGTGGCGTACAGGTCAGGCGTGTCAGTGTGATACAGGGACGGGCTAGATCCGTGCTCGTAGTGTTATATCCAATACACGTGGCGTACAGGTCAGGCGTGTCAGTGTGAAACAGGGACGGGCTAGATCCGTGCTCGTATTGTTATATCCAATACACGTGGCGTACAGGTCAGGCGTGTCAGTGTGATACAGGGACGGGCTAGATCCGTGCTCGTAGTGTTATATCCAATACACGTGGCGTACAGGTCTGGCGTGTCAGTGTGATACAGGGACGGGCTAGATCCGTGCTCGTAGTGTTATATCCAAAACACGTGGCGTACAGGTCAGGCGTGTCAGTGTGATACAGGGACGGGCTAGATCCGTGCTTGTAGTGTTATATCTAATACACGTGGCGTACAGGTCAGGCGTGTCAGTGTGATACAGGGACGGGCTAGATCCGTGCTTGTAGTGTTATATCTAATACACGTGGCGTACAGGTCAGGCGTGTCAGTGTGATACAGGGACGGGCTAGATCCGTGCTCGTATTGTTATATCCAATACACGTGGCGTACAGGTCAGGCGTGTCAGTGTGATACAGGGACGGGCTAGATCCGTGCTCGTATTATATCCAATACACGTGGCGTACAGGTCAGGCGTGTCAGTGTGATACAGGGACGGGCTAGATCCGTGCTTGTAGTGTTATATCCAATACACGTGGCGTACAGGTCAGGCGTGTCAGTGTGATACAGGGACGGGCTAGATCCGTGCTCGTAGTGTTATATCCAAAACACGTGGCGTACAGGTCAGGCGTGTCAGTGTGATACAGGGACGGGCTAGATCCGTGCTCGTAGTGTTATATCCAAAACACGTGGCGTACAGGTCAGGCGTGTCAGTTTGATACAGGGACGGGCTAGATCCGTGCTCGTATTGTTATATCTAATACACGTGGTGTACAGGTCAGGCGTGTCAGTGTGATACAGGGACGGGCTAGATCCGTGCTCGTAGTGTTATATCTAATACACGTGGCGTACAGGTCAGGCGTGTCAGTGTGATACAGGGACGGGCTAGATCCGTGCTCGTATTGTTATATCTAATACACGTGGCGTACAGGTCAGGCGTGTCAGTGTGATACAGGGACGGGCTAGATCCGTGCTCGAAGTGTTATATCTGATACACGTGGCGTACAGGTCAGAAGGTCACAGCATCTAGGGGCAGTTTCTCCTTCTCAGAAGTGTCCTGATTAGTGGCGAGTTACACATCAAAGAGTGAAGTCATGATCACAATATAGCGAGTATCACGAGACTGGAGAGAAAGGAGCTCCTCGTCAGGCTCACCCTGCACCCCGTCACCTTCATCATTGAGGGAAAAGATAAAGGCACCAGCTGTACTCGTGGCGTCACCCCCATTACGATTGATCATCATTGAGGGCAAGAAAAATAAAGTGATAGCAATGGTGAAAAGGATCGGACCAACCTTAACCCTGACCCTCTATAGAAAGTAGTAAGCCTAACCCTATCCCTTACCCTATCCCTATCCCTAACCCTAACCCTAACCCTAACCCTAACCCTGACCCTATACCTAACCCTAACCCTATCCCTATCCCTAACCCTATCCCTAACCCTAACCCTAACCCTATCCCTAACCCTATCCCTATCCCTATCCCTAACCCTAACCCTATCCCTAACCCTAACCCTATCCCTATCCCTAACCCTATCCCTAATCCTAACCCTATCCCTAACCCTATCCCTATCCCTATCCCTAACCCTAACCCTATCCCTAACCCTAACCCTATCCCTATCCCTAACCCTATCCCTAATCCTAACCCTAACCCTAACCCTATCCCTATCCCTATCCCTAACCCTAACCCTATCCCTATCCCTAACCCTAACCCTATCCCTATCCCTATCCCTATCCCTATCCCGAGTTCTCTTGACAACTACGGGTCGAGTTCGTTTCGGGTTCAGTTCCTCAGTAACCAATCCTTTTGTGGTCGAGCCTCGCTTCCGATCGATGACCCACTTCCTACTTCCGGTGACCCACTTCCTATTTCCGGCTGCCACAGGAAGGTCTGCGGGGATTGCCCGGGGATTCCCCATGTGACGTTTTACAAGTATTTTATGTGACCTACAGACACGAATAGAATTATCTAAACGTGAAACAGAGACTAGTTTGAGGATGTTACTGTCATATATATCCAGGGAAGTTTTCCAACAATACAGAAACACTCAGTTTTAGAGTACGCATTGATTCATGATAATCGATTTATAAATAATTTATAAGCTACGCAAAATTTCCGTTATTTTTTACTCCCCCCCCCCCCCCTCAGTGCGTACGTACTTTATGGATGGGCCCCATCCAAGTTATGCTTCTCCCCCCACCTACTTCACCCCTCGTCACCCCTCGTCACCCTGATACAGGGTTCCTGGCCTGTCGGGGAAAGGGTACATATTATTATGCATTTCCTCCTGATTTAGTGTTATTATTCATTGAATATTCATAATCATCACTTGAGCAGGTCTAGAGTTAAGTTTGTTCACTAAGACTATTATCCGTCCATAAGGTCGTTCATAAGTGTTGAGTAAAGTTGACCCACATCGTCCCTGGGTCTCTATGGCATACAGAAAAGGGTCTTCATGTTCGATCCTAGATTATTAAACGGGCCCCTGTCTCTATGGTGTACAGAAAAGGGTCTACATGTACGATCCTAGATTATTAAACAGGCCCCTGTCTCTATGGTGTACAGAAAAAGGTCTACATGTGCGATCCTAGATTATTAAACGGGCCCCTGTCTCTATGGCTTACAGAAAAAGTTCTACATGTACGATCCTAGATTATTAAACGAGCCCCTGTCTCTATGGCAAACAGAAAGGGGTCTACATGTACGATCCTAGATTATTAAACGGGCCCCTGTCTCTATGGCACACAGAAAAGGGTCTACATGTACGATCCTAGATTATTAAACGGGCCCCTGTCTCTATGGCGTACAGAAAAGGGTCTACATGTACGATCCTAGATTATTAAACGGGCCCCTGTCTCTATGACACACAGAAAAGGGTCTACATGTACGATCCTAGATTATTAAACGGCCCCCTGTCTCTATGTCGTACAGAAAAGGGTCTACATGTACGATCCTAGATTATTAAACGGGCCCCTGTCTCTATGGTGTACAGAACAGGGTCTACATGTAGGATCCTAGATTATTAAACGGGCCCCTGTCTCTATGTCGTACAGAAAAGGGTCTACATGTGCGATCCTAGATTATTAAACGGGCCCCTGTCTCTATGTCGTACAGAAAAGGGTCTACATGTACGATCCTAGATTATTAAACGGCCCCCTGTCTCTATGTCGTACAGAAAAGGGTCTACATGTGCGATCCTAGATTATTAAACGGGCCCCTGTCTCTATGGTGTACAGAACAGGGTCTACATGTACTGACTAGATGATTCGACGGGCCCCTGTCTCTATGGCGTACAGAAAAGGGTCTACATGTACGAGTGTAGATTACTAAACAGGCCCCTGTCTCTATGTACAGAACAGGGTCTTCATGTACGACCCTAGATTATTAAACGGGCCCCTGTCTCTATGGCGTACAGAACAGGGTCTACATGTACGATCCTAGATTATTAAACGGGCCCCAGTCTCTATGTCGTACAGAACAGGGTCTTCATGTACGACCCTAGATTATTAAACGGGCCCCTGTCTCTATGGTGTACAGAACAGGGTCTACATGTACTGACTAGATGATTCGACGGGCCCCTATTTACCCGAGACACTCTGAATCACAGTAAACACTCCGGCCAAGCCGTGTCGGCCGTTCTGATAACAATATAGATAAGAGATTTGAAAGTTGGTGAAGTTAACGGAAAGCTATTGTCATCACTATTTATAGAGACATTGCTGCAGTACTTTACTATCCTCCGTCAAGTCACTGGAGCAGAACCACATGTGTCCGGGCTTTTCCACGGCTCTACTTGGACTAATTTAATTATCCATCGTTTCCAAAGACCCTATTGAAAATGTACGAGGACTCAGTAAAGCACGAACCATTTTATGAAACCTGTGAGCCGCACTTCTCAGATAAGGAGTCTACCGGCTTGGAGAGGGCGCTCTCACACCTCATAAATACCTAATGATCATAGAGGGCAGTTTTCCTACTTTCTAAGGAAATTTCATTTTCAGGTTATCAACTGTTTCTTGTGTAATAAATTGGGCCTCATTCATACCAAAGAACATTGGTTTAAACCTCCCTACACACCCCAGCCGTGTTCCATGGCCAATAACGTCGTATTTTCCATGTTTTCTCGCTCTCTCTGAGGCAGTAGATTCCACATGAAAATTATTTTCCTATTTTTTTCACCATCTCAACTGACTATTCCCTGGTTGATTAATTCAGAAAGTAAACTCCCCTACCTTATTCCCTTGTTGATTAATTCAGGAAGTAAACTATCCTGCCTTATTCCCTTGTCGATTAATTCAGGAAGTAAACTATCCTGCCTTATTCCCTGACTCACACACATATTTACAGAGGCTAAACATTTTTCTATGTATAGTAGAAATCAAACCTCTATGGTTCACTTGTCCAGATCAGCAAATACAGATAAGATAGAGTGTGAAGTACATATAAAACCTGCCTTACTATTGACATAGGTTTGTACTCGAAGCCATAGGGGTCTGACAATGTCCAGGACCGCTAGGCACTGTCAGTATACAGTATCTGATTACACATATTTGGAGAGTGAGAATGGTTAAGAAATAGTGAACCTAAGCAATCCTCAGTCAATCCACTAAAGCAAAACTCTTCCTAGGCTCTACTTAGACTAAATCGTCCATGTATATAAAGACCCCATTGAAAATGTAAGGGGACTCAGTAAACCACGAGCCATTATATAAAACCCGTCAGATACCATAACTGTGGTATACGGATTCAAATCTGTGGTATACAGCCTCAAAGCCATGGTATTCTGGAAATTATTCCCTTTGTACTGTAGAGCAAAATGATAGTCCCTATAGTTATACCCTATGATATGGCAACTACTGTGTTAGATTTACTCAAGAAGGTGGATATTGAATACAACAAACCATGGTTATGTGGACAGGCGGCTCTGTAAACCACTCGAGGTTGACATCGTAATACACTCGCTAGCGCTCGTGTATTTCTAAGCGTAAACCCCTCGTGGTTTAAGGCCGCCTGTTTAAAACCATCGTTTATTGTCTATATACATAAGATCCTTGGTCCTGTTTTGAGACGTTCCCTCTACCGAGTCAGACTCGCGTCCTTCGTTGGTCCCTGTGCTGTGTGGGGAATGGAGACAGCTCCTGAGACGTTCCCTCTACCGAGTCAGACGCGGGTCCTTCGTTGGTCGCGGTGCTGTGTGGGGAGTGGAGACAGCTCCTGAGACGCTCCCTCTACCGAGTCAGACCCGGGTCCTTCGTTGGTCCCGGTGCTGTGTGGGGAGTGGAGACAGCTCCTGAGACGCTCCCTCTACCGAGTCAGACGCGGGTCCTTCGTTGGTCCCGGTGCTGTGTGGGGAGTGGAGACAGCTCCTGAGACATTCCCTCTACCGAGTCAGACTCGCGTCCTTCGTTGGTCCCGGTGCTGTGTGGGGAGTGGAGACAGCTCCTGAGACGCTCCCTCTACCGAGTCAGACGCGGGTCCTTCGTTGGTCCCGGTGCTGTGTGGGGAGTGGAGACAGCTCCTGAGACGTTCCCTCTACCGAGTCAGACCCGGGTCCTTCGTTGGTCCCGGTGCTGTGTGGGGAGTGGAGACAGCTCCTGAGACGCTCCCTCTACCGAGTCAGACGCGGGTCCTTCGTTGGTCCCGGTGCTGTGTGGGGAGTGGAGACAGCTCCTGAGACGTTCCCTCTACCAAGTCAGACGCGGGTCCTTCGTTGGTCCCGGTGCTGTGTGGGGAGTGGAGACAGCTCCTGAGACGTTCCCTCTACCGAGTCAGACGCGGGTCCTTCGTTGGTCCCGGTGCTGTGTGGGAATTAGAGACAGCTCCTGAGACGTTCCCTCTACCGAGTCAGACTCGGGTCCTTCGTTGGTCCCGGTGCTGTGTGGGGAGTAGAGACAGCTCCTGAGACGTTCCCTCTGCCGAGTCAGACGCGGGTCCTTCGTTGGTCCCGGTGCTGTGTGGGGAGTGGAGACAGCTCCTGAGACGTTCCCTCTACCGAGTCAGACTCGCGTCCTTCGTTGGTCCCGGTGCTGTGTGGGGAGTGGAGACAGCTCCTGAGACGTTCCCTCTACCGAGTCAGACTCGCGTCCTTCGTTGGTCCCGGTGCTGTGTGGGGAGTGGAGACAGCTCCTGAGACGTTCCCTCTACCGAGTCAGACTCGCGTCCTTCGTTGGTCCCGGTGCTGTGTGGGGAGTGGAGACAGCTCCTGAGACGTTCCCTCTACCGAGTCAGACGCGGGTCCTTCGTTGGTCCCGGTGCTGTGTGGGGAGTGGAGACAGCTCCTGAGACGTTCCCTCTACCGAGTCAGACTCGCGTCCTTCGTTGGTCCCGGTGCTGTGTGGGGAGTGGAGACAGCTCCTGAGACGCTCCCTCTACCGAGTCAGACGCGGGTCCTTCGTTGGTCCCGGTGCTGTGTGGGGAGTGGAGACAGCTCCTGAGACGTTCCCTCTACCGAGTCAGACTCGCGTCCTTCGTTGGTCCCGGTGCTGTGTGGGGAGTGGAGACAGCTCCTGAGACGCTCCCTCTACCGAGTCAGACGCGGGTCCTTCGTTGGTCCCGGTGCTGTGTGGGGAGTGGAGACAGCTCCTGAGACGTTCCCTCTACCGAGTCAGACCCGGGTCCTTCGTTGGTCCCGGTGCTGTGTGGGGAGTGGAGACAGCTCCTGAGACGCTCCCTCTACCGAGTCAGACGCGGGTCCTTCGTTGGTCCCGGTGCTGTGTGGGGAGTGGAGACAGCTCCTGAGACGTTCCCTCTACCGAGTCAGACTCGCGTCCTTCGTTGGTCCCGGTGCTGTGTGGGGAGTGGAGACAGCTCCTGAGACGTTCCCTCTACCGAGTCAGACGCGGGTCCTTCGTTGGTCCCGGTGCTGTGTGGGGAGTGGAGACAGCTCCTGAGACGTTCCCTCTACCGAGTCAGACTCGCGTCCTTCGTTGGTCCCGGTGCTGTGTGGGGAGTGGAGACAGCTCCTGAGACGCTCCCTCTACCGAGTCAGACGCGGGTCCTTCGTTGGTCCCGGTGCTGTGTGGGGAGTGGAGACAGCTCCTGAGACGTTCCCTCTACCGAGTCAGACTCGCGTCCTTCGTTGGTCCCGGTGCTGTGTGGGGAGTGGAGACAGCTCCTGAGACGCTCCCTCTACCGAGTCAGACGCGGGTCCTTCGTTGGTCCCGGTGCTGTGTGGGGAGTGGAGACAGCTCCTGAGACGTTCCCTCTACCGAGTCAGACCCGGGTCCTTCGTTGGTCCCGGTGCTGTGTGGGGAGTGGAGACAGCTCCTGTGCGAGCTGGACTGGACAGTGTATGGCCTGCGGTCGACCTGACCCAACAGAAACACAGGATATCGACGTGCCCAAGTCTTTGATCATGAATGATCAAAGGTCAAAGAAGTCATTCTATAACTCGTTTGAACGCTACGTGATGTTCACTTGGCTGAACAACGACTTGTTGGTTTCATCTTTAATTTCCTGTCAGAGGCAGAGTGGAGGTGGAGAGGAGGGGTAGAACATGGGGACAGAGGCCAGTCTACGCGGGATATAGGAGAAGAGGGGTAGAACATGGGGACAGAGGCCAGTCTACGCGGGATATAGGAGAAGAGGGGTAGAACATGGGGACAGAGGCCAGTCTACGCGGGATATAGGAGAGGAGGGGTAGAACATGGGGACAGAGGCCAGTCTAAGGTGGATATAGGAGAGGACGGGTAGAACATGGGGACAGAGGCCAGTCTAAGCTGGATATAGGAGAGGAGGGGTACAACATGGGGACAGAGGCCAGTCTAAGCTGGATATAGGAGAGGAGGGGTACAACATGGGGACAGAGGCCAGTCTACGCGGGATATAGGAGAGGAGGGGTACAACATGGGGACAGAGGCCAGTCTACGCGGGATATAGGAGAAGAGGGGTAGAACATGGGGACAGAGGCCAGTCTACGGTGGATATAGGAGAGGAGGGGTAGAACATGGGGACAGAGGCCAGTCTACGGTGGATATAGGAGAGGAGGGGTACAACATGGAGACAGAGGCCAGTCTACGCGGGATATAGGAGAGGAGGGGTAGAACATGGGGACAGAGGCCAGTCTACGGTGGATATAGGAGAGGAGGGTTAGAACATGGAGACAGAGGCCAGTCTACGGTGGATATAGGAGAGGACGGGTAGAACATGGGGACAGAGCCCAGTCTACGCGGGATATAGGAGAGGAGGGGTACGACATGGAGACAGAGGCCAGTATATGGTGGATATAGGAGAAGAAGGGTACAACATGGAGACAGAGGCCAGTCTACGCGGGATATAGGAGAGGGGTACAACATGGAGACAGAGGCCAGTCTAAGGTGTATATAGGAGAGGAGGGGTAGAACATGGGGACAGAGCCCAGTCTACGGTGGATATAGGAGAGGAGGGATAGAACATGGAGACAGAGGCCAGTCTACGGTGGATATAGGAGAGGAGGGGTACAACATGGAGACAGAGGCCAGTCTACGGTGGATATAGACCAGACTAGAGTCTGTCTGCACCACTTGATCTGCCTGTAAGCCCTACACATCACCTCCACACCTCACAGGCAGCTTGTCTGAGGGTGACGTCCACTGAGTTATACTCAGCACGCTGCTAGTGACACCTAATCGACCTTTACTGATACCAGTAAGGGTCTGTTATCTGGTGTAGTAATAGGCGGGGGCACATCACAGCCACATACCGCCTCTCATAACGCCCAGTGAGAAGCAGCGGAGTGGCAGGCACTGAACCCTCTCATAACGCCCAGTGAGAAGCAGCGGAGTGGCTGAACCCTCTCATAACGCCCAGTGAGAAGCAGCGGAGTGGCAGGTGCTGAACCCTCTCATAACGCCCAGTGAGAAGCAGCGGAGTGGCAGGCGCTGAACCCTCTCATAACGCCCAGTGAGAGGCAGCGGAGTGGCAGGCGCTGAACCCTCTCATAACGCCCAGTGAGAAGCAGCGGAGTGGCGGGCGCTGAACCCTCTCATAACGCCCAGTGAGAAGCAGCAGAGTGGCTGAACCCTCTCATAACGCCCAGTGAGAAGCAGCGGAGTGGCGGGCGCTGAACCCTCTCATAACGCCCAGTGAGAAGCAGCGGAGTGGCTGAACCCTCTCATAACGCCCAGTGAGAAGCAGCGGAGTGGCAGGCGCTGAACCCTCTCATAACGCCCAGTGAGAAGCAGCGGAGTGGCAGGCGCTGAACCCTCTCATAACGCCCAGTGAGAAGCAGCGGAGTGGCGGGCGCTGAACCCTCTCATAACGCCCAGTGAGAGGCAGCGGAGTGGCAGGCGCTGAACCCTCTCATAACGCCCAGTGAGAAGCAGCGGAGTGGCGGGCGCTGAACCCTCTCATAACGCCCAGTGAGAGGCAGCGGAGTGGCAGGCGCTGAACCCTCTCATAACGCCCAGTGAGAAGCAGCGGAGTGCGAGGCGCTGAACCCTCTCATAACGCCCAGTGAGAAGCAGCGGAGTGGCTGAACCCTCTCATAACGCCCAGTGAGAAGCAGCGGAGTGGCAGGCGCTGAACCCTCTCATAACGCCCAGTGAGAAGCAGCGGAGTGGCGGGCGCTGAACCCTCTCATAACGCCCAGTGAGAAGCAGCGGAGTTGCAGGCGCTGAACCCTCTCATAACGCCCAGTGAGAAGCAGTGGAGTGGCAGGCGCTGAACCCTCTCATAACGCCCAGTGAGAAGCAGCGGAGTGGCTGAACCCTCTCATAACGCCCAGTGAGAAGCAGCGGAGTGGCGGGCGCTGAACCCTCTTATAACGCCCAGTGAGAAGCAGCGAAGTGGCTGAACCCTCTCATAACGCCCAGTGAGAAGCAGCGGAGTGACAGGCGCTGAACCCTCTCATAACGCCCAGTGAGAAGCAGCGGAGTGGCGGGCGCTGAACCCTCTCATAACGCCCAGTGAGAGGCAGCGGAGTGGCGGGAGCTGAACCCTTTTATAACGCCCAGTGAGAAGCAGCGGAGTGGCAGGCGCTGAACCCTCTCATAACGCCCAGTGAGAAGCAGCGGAGTGGGGGGCGCTGAACCCTCTCATAACGCCCAGTGAGAAGCAGCGGAGTGGCGGGCGCTGAACCCTCTCATAACGCCCAGTGAGAAGCAGTGGAGTGGCAGGCGCTGAACCCTCTCATAACGCCCAGTGAGAAGCAGCGGAGTGGCTGAACCCTCTCATAACGCCCAGTGAGAAGCAGCGGAGTGGCGGGCGCTGAACCCTCTTATAACGCCCAGTGAGAAGCAGCGAAGTGGCTGAACCCTCTCATAACGCCCAGTGAGAAGCAGCGGAGTGACAGGCGCTGAACCCTCTCATAACGCCCAGTGAGAAGCAGCGGAGTGGCGGGCGCTGAACCCTCTCATAACGCCCAGTGAGAGGCAGCGGAGTGGCGGGAGCTGAACCCTTTTATAACGCCCAGTGAGAAGCAGCGGAGTGGCTGAACCCTCTCATAACGCCAAGTGAGAAGCAGCGGAGTGGCGGGCGCTGAACCCTCTCATAACGCCCAGTGAGAAGCAGCGGAGTGGCAGGCGCTGAACCCTCTCATAACGCCCAGTGAGAAGCAGCGGAGTGGCAGGCGCTGAACCCTCTCATAACGCCCAGTGAGAAGCAGCGGAGTGGCAGGCGCTGAACCCTCTCATAACGCCCAGTGAGAAGCAGCGGAGTGGCTGAACCCTCTCATAACGCCCAGTGAGAAGCAGCGGAGTGGCAGGCGCTGAACCCTCTCATAACGCCCAGTGAGAAGCAGCGGAGTGGCAGGCGCTGAACCCTCTCATAACGCCCAGTGAGAAGCAGCGGAGTGGCAGGCGCTGAACCCTCTCATAACGCCCAGTGAGAAGCAGCGGAGTGGCGGGCGCTGAACCTTCTCATAACGCCCAGTGAGAGGCAGCGGAGTGGCGGGAGCTGAACCCTCTTATAACGCCCAGTGAGAAGCAGCGGAGTGGCTGAACCCGCTCATAACGCCCAGTGAGAAGCAGCGGAGTGGCGGGCGCTGAACCCTCTCATAACGCCCAGTGAGAAGCAGCGGAGTGGCAGGCGCTGAACCCTCTCATAACGCCCAGTGAGAAGCAGCGGAGTGGCTGAACCCTCTCATAACGCCCAGTGAGAAGCAGCGGAGAAGCAGGCGCTGAACCCTCTCATAACGCCCAGTGAGAAGCAGCGGAGTGGCAGGCGCTGAACCCTCTCATAACGCCCAGTGAGAGGCAGCGGAGTGGCAGGCGCTGAACCCTCTCATAACGCCCAGTGAGAAGCAGCGGAGTGGCGGGCGCTGAACCCTCTCATAACGCCCAGTGAGAAGCAGCGGAGTGGCGGGCGCTGAACCCTCTCATAACGCCCAGTGAGAAGCAGCGGAGTGGCTGAACCCTCTCATAACGCCCAGTGAGAAGCAGCGGAGTGGCGGGCGCTGAACCCTCTCATAACGCCCAGTGAGAAGCAGCGGAGTGGCGGGCGCTGAACCCTCTCATAACGCCCAGTGAGAAGCAGCGGAGTGGCGGGCGCTGAACCCTCTCATAACGCCCAGTGAGAAGCAGCGGAGTGGCGGGCGCTGAACCCTCTCATAACGCCCAGTGAGAAGCAGCGGAGTGGTGGGCGCTGAACCCTCTCACAAAGCCCAGTGAGAGGCAGCGGAGTGGCTGAACCCTCATATAACGCCCAGTGAGAAGCAGCGGAGTGGTGGGCGCTGAACCCTCTCACAAAGCCCAGTGAGAGGCAGCGGAGTGGCTGAACCATCTCATAACGCCCAGTGAGAAGCAGCGGAGTGGCTGAACCCTCTCATAACGCCCAGTGAGAAGCAGCGGAGTGGCAGGCGCTGAACCCAGACTCACAACTCACCCAGACTCACAACTCACCCGGTCTATATTCGTGGACGTTTTGTTATTTAATGATACTTGTTGCTTATAACGAGTTTCGACACAACGCTCTGGCCAATGCTGGCCTTCTTCGGGTGGTTTCAAGGTAGCGCTGGAGATCAACCTAATTCAGCCTCGTCTATAATATATTTACCACAAATGCCAATCACTCCATGTCTTAATAAGTCGTGAAGAACTTGGCATGACAACACATACTCGCCACTTTTTTTATTCAAGAAACAAAATTTAACTCAGACTCACTCAACTAATATGGACCAAAAAGAATTTGCCTTTCTAATTCATAATAGTAAACTGATTGTTCGTGAAAGTCACCCTTTTTTTGAGTCAGATAGATAAATCTGTTTATTACTAAACACCCAAGACATGCGTGAATGAAATAAAACGTCCCTCTGAAAGCCAGTGAAATGTTAAACAATAGGTGTTGGGAAACAGACGTCAGGGGGAGGGGGGGGGGGGGGGCTGGGGCCTGTTAAATAATCCAGGAGTGTACATGAAGACCCTTGTACAAGGGTTATCGTTTAACAATATTTAGGTCTGTTCGCTAAGACAGTCTTTGCCGTCCCTAAGGTCGTCCTAAGTGTCGCGTAAAGCTGACCCACATCGTCCCTCGTCTCCTTGACCTACAGAAAAGGGTTTTCATGTCGGGTCCTAGATTATCCAGGTGACGCACTCAGTCTCCCCACACAGGCAGGTGGGTTCAGAGGTACAAGTAGCCAGAGGAGTAAGGCGCACGGTCTCTGCTGGGAGAGTGAGACACGGGGTCGTCACGGACGTGGCCTTTCTCTCCTCTCTGACAGGAGAGGTCAGACAGGTTATTTCTGGATCTCGCCGGTTTGCGCTGATGCCCTCAGGGCTTTTTAAAGACGACGATCCGTAGACGTGATCCACGGAAAGACACTGGTGTTTGTAAACGGTAGAACTGAGCGGGAAAAGAGTCACATATTCACGCCATCTGTTGTCCGATTCAGGAATAGGCGGGGGAGTTACGAGATGGCAGAAAGAGAGAGGATTTCAGGGAAGGACAGGGAGGGCAGACAGGAAGGGGCAGACAGGAAGGGACAGACAGGAAGGGGCAGACAGGAAGGGACAGACAGGAAGGGGCAGACAGGAAGGGGCAGACAGGAAGGGGCAGACAGGCAGGGGCAGACAGGAAGGGACAGACAGGAAGGGACAGCCAGGAAGGGGCAGACAGGAAGGGGCAGACAGGAAGGGGCAGACAGGAAGGGGCAGACAGGATGGGGCAGACAGGAAGGGACAGACAGGAAGGGGCAGACAGGAAGTGACAGACAGGAAGTGACAGACAGGAAGGGGCAGACAGGAAGGGGCAGACAGGAAGGGGCAGACAGGCAGGCAGACAGGCAGGCAGGCAGTAAATATGAGGAGAAGAGTGATTGAAACGCATATGAAGGAAGAAACCTCTATTGAAATCGTGCATTAAAATGATCAGAAATATGTGTAATAGGAGCAATACAGCAATAATAGAAATTTATTATATATAATGTTCATGCCTATAAAGCAGTGTATTCAACCTTTTCCATATGGTTTTATGCATGGATAATTCCCCTGACTTGTGATTAATGTTACTCTTTGTTTCTGTGGTCAATACGCCTCCCGTAGCGCCGTATATTAAGGTCAGACAGAGACGCGTGCGTTAATCTAAACGCGGCTTTCTGTAATACGGTGTAGTCAGGGAGTAAACCCGGTAGGGGGCGCGTTTCCCACAGAGCGTGGGAGGTGGAGGTCGCCTACGTTCACGATAATCAGGTTATCCCGTTGTAGACACGTTGATACACGTAGTTAAAGGTAGGTCTAATTGAATGAATTGGACGTTAAACTACACTAACAAACAAACGTAGTTAATGGGTAATAATCTCCCACTGTTTAAGGTTACACTAGGCGTGTCAGTAGTTAATGGATAATAATCTCCCACTGTTAGGGTTACACTAGGCGTGTCAGTAGCCCACCACAGTATAATCTCAAAAGCCTTAGGAGTAGTAATTTCCTATTGTGTACGGGGTTGTTAAGAGTTAGGACGAGACCTATATCATTTCACAGTTATAGAAATAAAATAGCTGGTTTCTTCGCTGGCAATGGAAATCTGCTAGTTCATAGAATTCACACTAGTCTAAACTTCATTGTTACTATACATTGAGAATCTGTTGAAAGAGAGACTGGTGATCTATATAATTGTTTTATCCATTTTGATCAGGGGAATATTGCATTTACAAACACCGAATTCGGCGATAAAGGCGTTCTTCCACTCGGGCTCTAGTGACCCTGACTTGGACATGGACTTTTGCAGTGCTTTGCGGGTCGAGTTCGTTTCGGGTCGAGTTTATTACGGGTCGAGTTCGTATCGTTTCGGGTCGAGTTCTCCAGTATTCGTTCGAAGACCCAGCGCTTAACGGCCCGCCATACACAAGGCTCAGTGAGACGTCTGGCGGAGGACGGGTGAGTTTGTGTTGGTACACAGTTAATAAACCGTCTGAACGTATCTCCGCGCGGGATCTCCCAGTACACAGTTAATGAACCGTCTGAATGTATCTCCGCGCGGGATCTCCCGGTACACAGTTAATAAACCGTCTGAACGTATCTCCGCGCGGGATCTCCCGGTACACAGTTAATAAACCGTCTGAATGTATCTCCGCGCGGGATCTCCCGGTACACAGTTAATAAACCGTCTGAATGTATCTCCACGCGGGATCTCCCGGTACACAGTTAATGAACCGTCTGAATGTATCTCCGCGCGGGATCTCCCGGTACACAGTTAATAAACCGTCTGAATGTATCTCCGCGCGGGATCTCCCGGTACACAGTTAATAAACCGTCTGAATGTATCTCCGCGCGGGATCTCCCGGTACACAGTTAATAAACCGTCTGAATGTATCTCCGCGCGGGATCTCCCGGTACACAGTTAATAAACCGTCTGAATGTATCTCCGCGCGGGATCTCCCGGTACACAGTTAATAAACCGTCTGAATGTATCTCCGCGCGGGATCTCCCGGTACACAGTTAATAAACCGTCTGAATGTATCTCCGCGCGGGATCTCCCGGTACACAGTTAATAAACCGTCTGAATGTATCTCGCGCGGGATCTCCCGGTACACAGTTAATAAACCGTCTGAATGTATCTCCGCGCGGGATCTCCCGGTACACAGTTAATAAACCGTCTGAATGTATCTCCGCGCGGGATCTCCCGGTACACAGTTAATAAACCGTCTGAATGTATCTCCGCGCGGGATCTCCCGGTACACAGTTAATAAACCGTCTGAATGTATCTCCGCGCGGGATCTCCCGGTACACAGTTAATAAACCGTCTGAATGTATCTCCGCGCGGGATCTCCCGGTACACAGTTAATAAACCGTCTGAATGTATCTCCGCGCGGGATCTCCCGGTACACAGTTAATAAACCGTCTGAATGTATCTCCGCGCGGGATCTCCCGGTACACAGTTAATGAACCGTCTGAATGTATCTCCGCGCGGGATCTCCCGGTACACAGTTAATAAACCGTCTGAATGTATCTCCGCGCGGGATCTCCCGGTACACAGTTAATAAACCGTCTGAATGTATCTCCGCGCGGGATCTCCCGGTACACAGTTAATGAACCGTCTGAATGTATCTCCGCGCGGGATCTCCCGGTACACAGTTAATAAACCGTCTGAATGTATCTCCGCGCGGGATCTCCCGGTACACAGTTAATAAACCGTCTGAATGTATCTCCGTGCGGGATCTCCCGGTACACAGTTAATAAACCGTCTGAATGTATCTCCGCGCGGGATCTCCCGGTACACAGTTAATGAACCGTCTGAATGTATCTCCGCGCGGGATCTCCCGGTACACAGTTAATAAACCGTCTGAATGTATCTCCGCGCGGGATCTCCCGGTACACAGTTAATGAACCGTCTGAATGTATCTCCGCGCGGGATCTCCCGGTACACAGTTAATAAACCGTCTGAATGTATCTCCACGCGGGATCTCCCGACAACTTGCCCGTCTTCCACAAGGAACTGTCACGCTGTGTATGGGATCTTATATATCCGAAGATGATCCAGTGGATGGAAAGAGAAAGAGGCTTTCTGGGTCAGTTTACTGCTGCAGGTTTTATCAAGTAATTACGCTGAATTGTAGAGAGGGCAGTTTTCCTCTTTTTCCAAGGAAATCCTTGTTTTCAGTTATAGTTTATAAAATCACTTTTTCCGATGTAAAATAAGGGTGGTATGAATTGGGCCTCATTAACACTAATAATGATACATGATACAAGATTCTGTCCACACTCCCGAGCCCCATTCCATGGCCAATAACGATGTGGTTTCCAGGTTTTCTCAGTCTCACCGAGGCAGTAAATTCCACTTAAAAACATTTCCTGTCACTTTTCATGACCCCAACTGACATCCCTGAAATCTAGTATGGTTCCAGGGCTAGGTCCAAACAAAAATTCATACATTGTTCTTGGAATTGATAGAATAAAAAAGTGGTGTGGTTTCACTGGAGAAAGCAGTGATCGTAGTCTTTGACAATGTCTGAAAATAGTCCTTTTAACCAAGAGCTGAATTTTGCTATGATGTCCATGAGTTGGGCTGATGCTTGTGTTGAATCTAATTTGCTATGTTGTACGTGTGTGAACATGGTTTATATAATTTGTGTGTTGAATCTAATTTGTTGTACGTGTGTGAACATGGTTTATATAATTCTTGTGTTTAATCTAATTTGTTGTACGTGTGTGTACTTGGTTTATATAATTTGTGTGTTTAATCTAATTTGTTGTACGTGTGTGAACATGGTTTATATAATTTGTGTGTTGAATCTAATTTGTTGTACGTGTGTGAACATGGTTTATATAATTCTTGTGTTTAATCTAATTTGTTGTACGTGTGTGTACTTGGTTTATGTAATTCGTGTGTTGAATCTAATTTGTTGTACGTGTGTATGTACATGGTTTATTTCCCTGCTATCTTGTCTTATCCGACACTGTGTTGTTCTAGTCCTGATAACGCGCAGAATGGCGGACGTTAGGCTGTGGGTATTCTCGAGTGGTCCTGGGAGTGTGAAGCTGTAAAACGTCGGAGGATATCTGTCCTGACTGCTGCGGCAGGACACTCTGTTTGTACATGTACATGATGGTGGAAAGGAGAGTGAAACCTCAGACAGTTGGCTGTAGAGGCAATATTTGACGCGTTATAGTATCGCGTACTTTATATCAGCCCTGGTATTCTTTCCCCATAGACTTAACATTGCTACCCCATTCAAACAATATGGGATACGAGCTCTGACCCTAAACTTTCATAGCTTTCCTGTATAGTATCTACTGACTCATTACTAAGC
This sequence comes from Alentia gelatinosa, assembly GCA_950022655.1. NCBI lineage: Eukaryota > Metazoa > Annelida > Polychaeta > Phyllodocida > Polynoidae > Alentia > Alentia gelatinosa. The sequence goes on along the minus strand of OX465588.1, from coordinate 224,656 downwards.
CTGGCAGACTAGAAATACAAGTCTTATATGGTCATGTCTGATCAAACATGTCTGATCAAAGGCCAATCCTTCTCATACCATGTCTGTGTGGTGTGGTGTACAGCCACCTTTCTCCTTTGCCCCCAGCTAGGTAGATTTACTTCTATATCAAAGGCCAATCCTTCTCATACCATATCCATGTGGTGTGGTGTACAGCCACCTATCTCCTTCATCCCCAGCAGTGGTAGATTTACTGCTATATCAAAGACCAGTAAGTCTAATAGAGGAGAGGTTAGAGTCAATATGAGTGTGTCTGTATGTTAGAGCTCTAGGCTGGGATGTAGAGGAGAGGTTAGAGTCAATATGAGTGTGTCTGTGTGAGAGCTCTAGGCTGGGATGTAGAGGAGAGGTTAGAGTCAATATGAGTGTGTCTGTATGAGAGCTCTAGGCTGGGATGTAGAGGAGAGGTTAGAGTCAATATGAGTGTGTCTGTGTTAGAGCTCTAGGCTGGGATGTAGAGGAGAGGTTAGAGTCAATATGAGTGTGTCTGTGTTAGAGCTCTAGGCTGGGATGTAGAGGAGAGGTAAGAGTCAATATGAGTGTGTCTGTGTGAGAGCTCTAGGCTGGGATGTAGAGGAGAGGTTAGAGTCAATATGAGTGTGTCTGTGTGAGAGCTCTAGGCTGGGATGTAGAGGAGAGGTTAGAGTCAATATGAGTGTGTCTGTATGAGAGAGCTCTAGGCTGGGATGTAGAGGAGAGGTTAGAGTCAATATGAGTGTCTGTGTTAGAGCTCTAGGCTGGGATGTAGAGGAGAGGTTAGAGTCAATATGAGTGTGTCTGTGTTAGAGCTCTAGGCTGGGATGTAGAGGAGAGGTTAGAGTCAATATGAGTGTGTCTGTATGAGAGAGCTCTAGGCTGGGATGTAGAGGAGAGGTTAGAGTCAATATGAGTGTGTCTGTATGAGAGAGCTCTAGGCTGGGATGTAGAGGAGAGGTTAGAGTCAATATGAGTGTGTCTGTGTGAGAGCTCTAGGCTGGGATGTAGAGGAGAGGTTAGAGTCAATATGAGTGTGTCTGTGTGAGAGAGCTCTAGGCTGGGATGTAGAGGAGAGGTTAGAGTCAATATGAGTGTGTCTGTGTTAGAGCTCTAGGCTGGGATGTAGAGGAGAGGTTAGAGTCAATATGAGTGTGTCTGTATGAGAGAGCTCTAGGCTGGGATGTAGAGGAGAGGTTAGAGTCAATATGAGTGTCTGTATGAGAGAGCTCTAGGCTGGGATGTAGAGGAGAGGTTAGAGTCAATATGAGTGTGTCTGTGTGAGAGCTCTAGGCTGGGATGTAGAGGAGAGGTTAGAGTCAATATGAGTGTCTGTATGTGAGAGCTCTAGGCTGGGATGTAGAGGAGAGGTTAGAGTCAATATGAGTGTGTCTGTGTTAGAGCTCTAGGCTGGGATGTAGAGGAGAGGTTAGAGTCAATATGAGTGTGTCTGTGTGAGAGCTCTAGGCTGGGATGTAGAGGAGAGGTTAGAGTCAATATGAGTGTGTCTGTATGAGAGAGCTCTAGGCTGGGATGTAGAGGAGAGGTTAGAGTCAATATGAGTGTCTGTATGAGAGAGCTCTAGGCTGGGATGTAGAGGAGAGGTTAGAGTCAATATGAGTGTCTGTATGTGAGGGCTCTAGGCTGGGATGTAGAGGAGAGGTTAGAGTCAACATGAGTGTGTCTGTGTTAGAGCTCTAGGCTGGGATGTAGAGCAGAGGTTAGAGTCAATATGAGTGTGTCTGTATGAGAGAGCTCTAGGCTGGGATGTAGAGGAGAGGTTAGAGTCAATATGAGTGTGTCTGTATGTTAGAGCTCTAGGCTGGGATGTAGAGGAGAGGTAAGAGTCAATATGAGTGTGTCTGTGTTAGAGCTCTAGGCTGAGATGTAGAGGAGAGGTAAGAGTCAATATGAGTGTGTCTGTGTTAGAGCTCTAGGCTGGGATGTAGAGGAGAGGTTAGAGTCAATATGAGTGTCTGTATGTGAGAGCTCTAGACTGGGATGTAGAGGAGAGGTTAGAGTCAATATGAGTGTCTGTATGTGAGAGCTCTAGACTGGGATGTAGAGGAGAGGTAAGAGTCAATATGAGTGTGTCTGTGTGAGAGCTCTAGGCTGGGATGTAGAGGAGAGGTTAGAGTCAATATGAGTGTGTCTGTGTGAGAGCTCTAGGCTGGGATGTAGAGGAGAGGTTAGAGTCAATATGAGTGTGTCTGTGTGAGAGCTCTAGGCTGGGATGTAGAGGAGAGGTTAGAGTCAATATGAGTGTTTGTATGAGAGAGCTCTAGGCTGGGATGTAGAGGAGAGGTTAGAGTCAATATGAGTGTGTCTGTGTTAGAGCTCTAGGCTGGGATGTAGAGGAGAGGTTAGAGTCAATATGAGTGTGTCTGTATGAGAGAGCTCTAGGCTGGGATGTAGAGGAGAGGTTAGAGTCAATATGAGTGTCTGTATGAGAGAGCTCTAGGCTGGGATGTAGAGGAGAGGTTAGAGTCAATATGAGTGTGTCTGTGTTAGAGCTCTAGGCTGGGATGTAGAGGAGAGGTTAGAGTCAATATGAGTGTGTCTGTATGAGAGAGCTCTAGGCTGGGATGTAGAGGAGAGGTTAGAGTCAATATGAGTGTCTGTATGAGAGAGCTCTAGGCTGGGATGTAGAGGAGAGGTTAGAGTCAATATGAGTGTGTCTGTGTTAGAGCTCTAGGCTGGGATGTAGAGGAGAGGTTAGAGTCAATATGAGTGTGTCTGTATGAGAGAGCTCTAGGCTGGGATGTAGAGGAGAGGTTAGAGTCAATATGAGTGTGTCTGTGTTAGAGCTCTAGGCTGGGATGTAGAGGAGAGGTTAGAGTCAATATGAGTGTCTGTATGAGAGAGCTCTAGGCTGGGATGTAGAGGAGAGGTTAGAGTCAATATGAGTGTGTCTGTGTGAGAGCTCTAGGCTGGGATGTAGAGGAGAGGTTAGAGTCAATATGAGTGTCTGTATGTGAGAGCTCTAGGCTGGGATGTAGAGGAGAGGTTAGAGTCAATATGAGTGTGTCTGTGTTAGAGCTCTAGGCTGGGATGTAGAGGAGAGGTTAGAGTCAATATGAGTGTGTCTGTGTTAGAGCTCTAGGCTGGGATGTAGAGGAGAGGTTAGAGTCAATATGAGTGTGTCTGTATGAGAGAGCTCTAGGCTGGGATGTAGAGGAGAGGTTAGAGTCAATATGAGTGTCTGTATGAGAGAGCTCTAGGCTGGGATGTAGAGGAGAGGTTAGAGTCAATATGAGTGTCTGTATGTGAGGGCTCTAGGCTGGGATGTAGAGGAGAGGTTAGAGTCAACATGAGTGTGTCTGTGTTAGAGCTCTAGGCTGGGATGTAGAGCAGAGGTTAGAGTCAATATGAGTGTGTCTGTATGAGAGAGCTCTAGGCTGGGATGTAGAGGAGAGGTTAGAGTCAATATGAGTGTGTCTGTATGTTAGAGCTCTAGGCTGGGATGTAGAGGAGAGGTAAGAGTCAATATGAGTGTGTCTGTGTTAGAGCTCTAGGCTGAGATGTAGAGGAGAGGTAAGAGTCAATATGAGTGTGTCTGTGTTAGAGCTCTAGGCTGGGATGTAGAGGAGAGGTTAGAGTCAATATGAGTGTCTGTATGTGAGAGCTCTAGACTGGGATGTAGAGGAGAGGTTAGAGTCAATATGAGTGTCTGTATGTGAGAGCTCTAGACTGGGATGTAGAGGAGAGGTAAGAGTCAATATGAGTGTGTCTGTGTGAGAGCTCTAGGCTGGGATGTAGAGGAGAGGTTAGAGTCAATATGAGTGTGTCTGTGTGAGAGCTCTAGGCTGGGATGTAGAGGAGAGGTTAGAGTCAATATGAGTGTGTCTGTGTGAGAGCTCTAGGCTGGGATGTAGAGGAGAGGTTAGAGTCAATATGAGTGTTTGTATGAGAGAGCTCTAGGCTGGGATGTAGAGGAGAGGTTAGAGTCAATATGAGTGTGTCTGTGTTAGAGCTCTAGGCTGGGATGTAGAGGAGAGGTTAGAGTCAATATGAGTGTGTCTGTATGAGAGAGCTCTAGGCTGGGATGTAGAGGAGAGGTTAGAGTCAATATGAGTGTCTGTATGAGAGAGCTCTAGGCTGGGATGTAGAGGAGAGGTTAGAGTCAATATGAGTGTGTCTGTGTTAGAGCTCTAGGCTGGGATGTAGAGGAGAGGTTAGAGTCAATATGAGTGTGTCTGTATGAGAGAGCTCTAGGCTGGGATGTAGAGGAGAGGTTAGAGTCAATATGAGTGTCTGTATGAGAGAGCTCTAGGCTGGGATGTAGAGGAGAGGTTAGAGTCAATATGAGTGTGTCTGTGTTAGAGCTCTAGGCTGGGATGTAGAGGAGAGGTTAGAGTCAATATGAGTGTGTCTGTATGAGAGAGCTCTAGGCTGGGATGTAGAGGAGAGGTTAGAGTCAATATGAGTGTGTCTGTGTTAGAGCTCTAGGCTGGGATGTAGAGGAGAGGTTAGAGTCAATATGAGTGTGTCTGTATGAGAGAGCTCTAGGCTGGGATGTAGAGGAGAGATTAGAGTCAATATGAGTGTGTCTGTGTTAGAACTCTAGGCTAGGATGTGGAGGAGAGGTTAGAGTCAATATGAGTGTGTCTGTGTTAGAGCTCTAGGCTGGGATGTAGAGGAGAGGTAAGAGTCAATATGAGTGTGTCTGTGTTAGAGCTCTAGGCTGGGATGTAGAGGAGAGGTTAGAGTCAATATGAGTGTCTGTATGTGAGAGCTCTAGGCTGGGATGTAGGCAGGCACCCATCTCGTTATAGACTTGCCCATATTGTGTCTATGTTAGACCTGCCCACATTGTGTCTGTGTTGACTCTCGGCTCAGTCTAATCGTGGTGCGTGTTTGTCTCACGTGGGGAGACGCCACCGTCCTTATCTCTTCTGTCAATTTAGCGAGGTATTATCCAACATTCAGCCACCCAGCTCGCCAGAGTGTCTGAGGTGTAGTGTACTACGGTATTATCCAACATTCAGCTGGCCAGCCTACGGTATTATCCAACATTCAGCCACCCAGCTCGCCAGAGTGTCTGAGGTGTAGTGTACTACGGTATTATCCAACATTCAGCCGGCCAGCCTACGGTATTATCCAACATTCAGCCACCCAGCTCGCCAGCTGTCTGAGGTGTAGTGTACTACGGTATTATCCAACATTTAGCCGGCCAGCCTACGGTATTATCCAACATTCAGCCGGCCAGCCTACGGTATTATCCAACATTCAGCCGCCCAGCTGTCTGAGGTGTAGTGTACTACGGTATTATCCAACATTCAGCCGGCCTGCCTACGGTATTATCCAACATTCAGTCGGCCAGCCTACGGTATTATCCAACATTCAGCCGGCCAGCCTACGGTATTATCCAACATTCAACCGGCCAGCCTACGGTATTATCCAACATTCAGCCGTCCTGTGGTGGGGTGTCGTGCGTGTAACTGGACCGGCCGTCCTGTGTTGGGGTGTCGTCTTGTATCATGTAACTGGACCGGCCGTCCTGTGCTGGGGTGCCGTGCGTGTAACTGGACCGGCCGTCCCGTGCTGGGGTGTCGTGCGTCTAACTGGACCGGCCGTCCTGTGTTGGGGTGTCGTGCGTCTAACTGGACCGGCCGTCCTGTGTTGGGGTGTCGTGTGGAAACTGGACCGGCCGTCCTGTGCTGGGGTGTCATCTTGTATCATGTAACTGGACCGGCCGTCCTGTGGTGGGGTGCCGTCCGTCTAACTGGACCGGCCGTCCTGTGTTGGGGTGTCGTGCGTCTAACTGGACCGGCCGTCCTGTGCTGGGGTGTCGTCTTGTATCATGTAACTGGACCGGCCGTCCTGTGCTGGTGTGTCATCTTGTATCATGTAACTGGACCGGCCGTCCTGTGCTGGGGTGCCATGCGTGTAACTGGACCGGCCGTCCTGTGGTGGGGTGTCGTGCGTCTAACTGGACCGGCCGTCCTGTGGTGGGGTGTCGTGGATGTAAAAGCTGCATTTCTCACAGGGCAGACGCCTTCCCTTGCACCACAGTAGGGCGTTTGTGTTTATCTGTGGCCGGGTCTCACAAATCTCATGTCAAAATAACAATGAAAAAAAAACCCCACAGGGATCTCATACAAAAAACTACCCACACCTTTAAAAAGAGGGATAAATAACCATGGCCCGTCCTGTCCTAAGATTCCCCAAGTGTGTCCCCCCCGCCCCCCCCCCCCCCCCCCCCAGTGTCGCTGAGAACTACTGAGAACTGGGCCACGTTAGCAGCGAACAAGAAACGTATTGTCTGCGAGTCCAAACAGTGGGAGTGGTGGCGGCGGTGCTGGGGTAGGCCTCAGGCGGCATGCCCCATAAACCCCAAATCCAGCGTATTCCGCACGGAACGGAAGATCTCAGGGAAAGCTGTAAATCAGTCTCTATCAGATGAGGCGATTTTAGCACGCCACTTAGGAGGAACATGTCAGGATATCAGGGGCCTGTTTAATGATCTAGGATCCTACCAGAGACTCTTTTCTGTACGCAATATAGACCCAGGGACGATGTGGGTCAACTCTATTCAACACTTATGGACGACCTTTTGGGTGACTGATACTATCCTAGCGAACAGACCTAAATATTAATAAACGATAACCCTTGTATAAGGTACAGAAAAGGGTCTTTATGCAAGATCCTAGATTATCCAACGGGCCCCAGGGTCAGGGTTTGTCATGGTTGAGGAACGTTTCGGTAACTTGTAAAATAAGAGTTTTTATCAAATCGTGCAGTTATTTGCAAAGCAAAATTTTTTTTTTTTTTTGTTATTTGCAAAGCAGACCAGTATGGATCCGTACCATACCCTCCCCCCCCCCCCCCCCCCCAAAAAAAAAAAAAAAAGAAGAAGAAGGTTTTGATAGAAAGGGAAGATTTGATTAAAGATATTAGGAGAGCTGTATGATGATGGGAGTGAGTTCAGGTTTACTGTTCATAGATGAGGGATGTGAGTTGTAGTTAAATAAGAGAGTTTCCGTTACTGTTCATAGATGACGGATGTGAGTTGGAGTTAAATAAGAGAGTTTCCGTTACTGTTCATAGATGAGGGATGTGAGTTGTAGTTAAATAAGAGAGTTTCCTTTACTGTTCATAGATGAGGGATGTGAGTTGTAGTTAAATAAGAGAGTTTCCTTTACTGTTTATAGATGAGGGATGTGAGTTGGAGTTAAATAAGAGAGTTTCCGTTACTGTTCATAGATGACGGATGTGAGTTGGAGTTAAACAAGAGAGTTTCCTTTACTGTTTATAGATGACGGATGTGAGTTGTAGTTAAATAAGAGAGTTTCCGTTACTGTTCATAGATGACGGATGTGAGTTGTAGTTAGATAAGAGAGTTTCCTTTACTGTTTATAGATGAGGGATGTGAGTTGGAGTTAGATAAGAGAGTTTCCTTTACTAGTACGGGGTGGGCTCTGTGAGAAGGAGGGTTACCGTAATCTCAGGATGTCGGGTACTTCAGGCCCACTCAGTGTTTTATAAATACAGACCGACTTACAAACCACTGCCCTCCCTTCATACCGACCCCCGTGAGGCCAACCACCCTCGACGTCCGCTCTTTACACAAAGTACTCGTAAAGCTACAACTGGTGTATACTTAAACGACAAACCCGCATTGCTACCTGGCATACTGGACGTGACAACACGGTAACTAGCATTCTCTACGTCGCCAGATTAGTAATGCAATGTGACATCAGTCTTCGCACTTGTCTTCACATCTGATCCCCACACAACTGGGCACAGAGACTCACTGGCCATGAGATGTGGGCAGGCAGAAGTCAACTCAATAGGAATGAACGATCACACACAAGTATAACACACACAGAGACTCACTGGCCATGAGATGTGGGCAGGCAGAAGTCAACTCAATAGGAATGAACGATCACACACAAGTATAACACACAGAGACTCACTGGCCATGAGATGTGGGCAGGCAGAAGTCAACTCAATAGGACGATCACACACAAGTATAACACACACAGAGACACACTGGCCATGAGATGTGGGCAGGCAGAGGTCAACTCAATAGGACGATGACACACAAGTATAACACACACAGACACACTGACCATGAGATGTGGGCAGGCAGAAGTCAACTCAATAGGACGATCACACACAAGTATAACACACAGAGACTCACTGGCCATGAGATGTGGGCAGGCAGACGTCAACTCAATAGGACGATGACACACAAGTATAACACACACAGAGACACACTGGCCATGAGATGTGGGCAGGCAGAGGTCAACTCAATAGGACGATGACACACAAGTATGACACACACAGAGACACACTGGCCATGAGATGTGGGCAGGCAGAGGTCAACTCAATAGGACGATGACACACAAGTATAACACACACAGACACACTGACCATGAGATGTGGGCAGGCAGAGAAGTCAACTCAATAGGACGATGACACACAAGTATAACTTGTCAATAGAAGAATCCAGTCTTAACGTGCATTATTGGTAGTCGTTATTACCTCACCCCTGGTATTTTGTCCCCTAGGTCTAACATTGGTAACTCGTTCTCCATGCCCCTACAAGTATTGCAGGCCGTTCTCCATGGTCAATATCGTGTGTGTCGTCCATTCTTTTAGTGTGTACAGGAGTGAGATAAATACAGAAAGCAACTCGTTTTAATCAAAGTCCTTGTTCTCTGACTCGTTTAAACGCTACACAGTAACCACCCAGTTTCACCTCGTTGATATCACTCCGCATCAAACTCAGGAGAACGACGACTTTGACCAGAACTTGTTGGTTTTTCTTTAGTCCTTTATTACCAGTAGCAGTTGACGGGCTTCACTTCAACCATTCACCTTTCACAGACCTGTGTACATACATTCACCTACAAATAAACCACGGCCTCTCGTCGTGGTGGGCGTGGGAAGCAACGTGTCGTGATAGATGTAGGCCTCTAGAGGCCCGTTTCCACTGGCCGATTTCCCGTCACTGATCTGCAGTCAGCAACCACCGACGGACTTTTAGCACTGCGGACTCGAAATAAGTCAATGTAAACGACCCAGCTGGTGAAATGACCCACGACTTCTTCTGCTTAGATTAAGCAATGTGGCACCACTCACCACTGAGTGAAAGCTTGGTCACTGAGTGAAATCACCCCCACTGATTTTTCGATACCGACGCACAGTCGGTGGTACCACCGACAGACTTTCTTGGTATTCCAAAAAATCTACGCCGTTTTCGTCGGCCAATGGAAACACAATTTATAAGTAACAGGATAGAGGGTGCACGATTGGCGTTACCGCGGTCAGGAAATACAAGTCCGGAACAAACAAAAACCAATGTAAGGTGACTAGACGTGGCCCACGTGGTGAGTCCTGCGGCTCGCGCCCGTCTCGTCTCTCACACGGCGGCCGTCTCGTCTCTCACACGGCGGCCGTCTCGTCTCTCACACGGCGCCCGTCTCGTCTCGTCTCGTCTCTCACACGGCGGCCGTCCCGTCTCTCACACGTCTCGTCTCTCACACGGCGGCCGTCCCGTCTCTCACACGGCGGCCGTCCCGTCTCTCACACGGCGCCCGTCTCGTCTCTCACACGGCGCCCGTCTCGTCTCTCACACGGCGCCCGTCTCGTCTCGTCTCGTCTCTCACACGTCGGCCGTCTCGTCTCTCACACGGCGGCCGTCCCGTCTCTCACACGGCGCCCGTCTCGTCTCGTCTCGTCTCTCACACGGCGCCCGTCCCGTCTCGTCTCGTCTCTCACACGGCGCCCGTCCCGTCTCTCACACGGCGCCCGTCCCGTCTCTCACACGGCGGCCGTCCCGTCTCTCACACGGCGCCCGTCCCGTCTCTCACACGTCCCGTCTCTCACACGGCGCCCGTCCCGTCTCTCACACGGCGGCCGTCCCGTCTCTCACACGTCCCGTCTCTCACACGGCGCCCGTCCCGTCTCTCACACGGCGGCCGTCCCGTCTCTCACACGGCGCCCGTCCCGTCTCTCACACGGCGCCCGTCTCGTCTCTCACACGTCTCGTCTCTCACACGGCGCCCGTCCCGTCTCTCACACGTCCCGTCTCTCACACGTCTCGTCTCTCACACGGCGGCCGTCCCGTCTCTCACACGGCGCCCGTCTCGTCTCTCACACGTCTCGTCTCTCACATGTCCCGTCTCTCACACGGCGCCCGTCTCGTCTCTCACACTGCGGCCGTCCCGTCTCTCACACGGCGGCCGTCCCGTCTCTCACACGGCGGCCATATATATATATAGGGGTTAATATGATATCCTGACTAGACTTATTTCGGACTGTTTCAGTCCTTCATCAGAATGTCTTTTTTATTATCATTTTTCTGAGAGTATCGGCTTGTCATATTGCCAGTCTCGTTAATATGATATCCTGACTAGACTTATTTCGGACTGTTTCAGTCCTTCATCTGAATGTCTTTTTTTCTTTTTCTTTTTTTCTGAGAGTATCGGCTTGTCATATTGCCAGTCTCGTTAATATGATATCCTGACTAGACTTATTTCGGACTGTGTCAGTCCTTCATCTGAATGTCTTTTTTTCTTTTTCTTTTTTTCTGAGAGTATCGGCTTGTCATATTGCCAGTCTCGTTAATATGATATCCTGACTAGACTTATTTCGGACTGTTTCAGTCCTTCATCTGAATGTCTTTTTTTCTTTTTCTTTTTTTCTGAGAGTATCGGCTTGTCATATTGCCAGTCTCGTTAATATGATATCCTGACTAGACTTATTTCGGACTGTTTCAGTCCTTCATCAGAATGTCTATTTTTAATTTATTTTTTCTCTGAGAGTATCGGCTTGTCATATTGCCAGTCTCGTTAATATGATATCCTGACTAGACTTATTTCGGACTGTTTCAGTCCTACATCAGAATGTATGTTTTTTTTGTTTTTTTCTGAGAGTATCGGCTTGTCATATTGCCAGTCTCGTTAATATGATATCCTGACTAGACTTATTTCGGACTGTTTCAGTCCTTCATCAGAATGTCTATTTTTAATTTATTTTTTTCTGAGAGTATCGGCTTGTCATATTGCCAGTCTCGTCAATATGATATCCCGACTCGACTTGGGGCTCTACGAGTCGGACGTGGTTGACTGTGAGCTAAGGAAAGCTTTGCTGGAGACTTGAGCGAACCAAAAGGCGGACAGCCTGAAGTATTCCCCAGTGTTTTCTGGTGTGACTTGCCTACAACGGAATAAAACAAGTTCCCCTTGTTTACTTTACTCGACTGTAGAGGGCGCGCCATTCTGACAGTCTTAGTTACCCTCCTGTTGTGCGGGAAGATCGTGTCTCCACCTGGCATTTGTAAACAAAACTACGCCGTTACTGGTAAAAAAAATATAGTTTAGTGTTGTAGAGGATGGGGCGGGGAGAGGGGCGGGGAGAGGGGCAGTGAAAAAAATCACAGACGGGCAAATGCAGCTCAAGAGTCCAAAGGGGCTCTTCCACCAGCACACACGATGTAGCAGGATTTGTCGCGATTTCGTTGACTTGTTAAGTCTTGTTATTCTTATTATTATTGAGAAGAAGTATGTACGTCTAGATCATTCCTAGTGATTTACTAATAACTGAAATATACTGTTACTGGTGCTGTAATATATAAAACCCTAAAAGACCCCAGCATCAAGGTAACTATACGCGGGTAGTCCTGATTCTGTCGAACCTGGATAATGCTGCCAGACTCCCAGCCTGGTAGATGCGATTATATGGACGTGATGATTGACGTGACTGATGTTAAATCCAATTATACCGGAACTGAAAACAAATTAAACCTGGCGATCCTCATGACAGCCCCCAGTAATGCGGCCCCGCGAGTGGCTGTAAATGTTTGCATTGCGTGAGTGGATGTTTAATGTTGTGGTGCTCACTATGTGAGCATTACCTCAGCGTGGGCGCTGCTGTGAGCTGCTCCGAGCTGCTCCGAGCTGCCCCGAGCTGCTCCGAGCTGCCCCGAGCTGCTCCGAGCTGCCCCGAGCTGCTCCGAGCTGTCCCGAGCTGCCCCGAGCTGCCCCGAGCTGCTCGCACTCAGCAGTTATCTGTAGTCTGTGAATGTTTGCTGGTACTAAGTTGGTCATTTGAGTCCACCGTACTAATTGGGCAGGTAGAAAACTGGGGATCATTTGATGTTAAGTGAAATATAGGTACGTGATAGAAAACTATTATAGTAAAACGAACTTACGTTGGTAGTATTCGAGGTCCCCTCATACAGGGTGTGGGTTTGAGACATCTCAGGGTACTACGTTGGGGTGTACTCTGCTTTATCTGACCCCCGGTACGAGTTTAGCCAGAGGAATAATAGTAGAAATAAATACTCAACAGTTACCCCCGTAAAGTGACATTACTACGCCACGGCCGTGGCGTAGTGAATAAGAGATGACGTCGTAGGCGATTGACCAATCAGCGGCCAGGATTTCAGAGAGAAGACAAGGCAAGAGATTTAAAAAGCCCTAACAGTGAAAGGGGTGAGATAAATCCAGAACCGCACTCGAAGCATAAAATAAACAATACCCCACTCTTTGAATGGGTTAAAATCGCCACTCGGCTTCGCCTCGATGATGATTGTGGCGCATCAGAACTCGTGGAGTATTGTGTATTTATACGAGTCTCGATGCAGTTCTATATCAGTGTGCGCCGTATGGGAGTACCTCGTACAGTGTGTGGGACCGAGCAGCTCGGGGCAGTGTGTAGGGGTTACTGTGATACTGTATGTATGTGTAGGTCTGAGAGGGAGCAGCTCAGGGCAGTGTGGAGGGGTTACTGTGATACTGTATGTATGTGTGGGTTTATATGGAGCAGCTCGGGGCAGTGTGTAGGGGTTACTGTGATACCGTATGTATGTGTGGGTTTATATGGAGCAGCTCGGGGCAGTGTGTAGGGGTTACTGTGATACCGTATGTATGTGTGGGTTTGAGAGGGAGCAGCTCGGGGCAGTGTGTAGGGGTTACTGTGATACCGTAAGTATGTGTGGGTTTATATGGAGCAGCTCGGGGCAGTGTGTAGGGGTTACTGTGATACCGTATGTATGTGTGGGTTTGAGACGGAGCAGCTCGGGGCAGTGTGTAGGGGTTACTGTGATACCGTATGTATGAGTGGGTTTGAGAGGGAGCAGCTCGGGGCAGTGTGTAGGGGTTACTGTGATACCGTATGTATGTGTGGGTTTGAGACGGAGCAGCTCGGGGCAGTGTGGAGGGGTTACTGTGATACCGTATGTATGTGTGGGTTTGAGAGGGAGCAGCTCGGGGCAGTGTGTAGGGGTTACTGTGATACCGTATGTATGTGTGGGTTTGAGACGGAGCAGCTCGGGGCAGTGTGGAGGGGTTACTGTGATACTGTATGTATGTGTAGGTTTATATGGAGCAGCTCGGGGCAGTGTGGAGGGGTTACTGTGATACCGTATGTATGTGTAGGTTTGAGAGGGAGCAGCTCGGGGCAGTGTGGAGGGGTTACTGTGATACTGTTTGTATGTGTCGGTTTATATGGAGCAGCTCGGGGCAGTGTGTAGGGGTTACTGTGATACCGTATGTATGTGTCGGTTTATATGGAGCAGCTCGGGGCAGTGTGTAGGGGTTACTGTGATACCGTATGTATGTGTGGGTTTATATGGAGCAGCTCGGGGCAGTGTGTAGGGGTTACTGTGATACCGTATGTATGTGTGGGTTTGAGAGGGAGCAGCTCGGGGCAGTGTGTAGGGGTTACTGTGATACCGTATGTATGTGTGGGTTTGAGAGGGAGCAGCTCGGGGCAGTGTGTAGGGGTTACTGTGATACCGTATGTATGTGTGGGTCTGAGAGGGAGCAGCTCGGGGCAGTGTGGAGGGGTTACTGTGATACTGTATGTATGTGTGGGTTTGAGAGGGAACAGCTCGGGGCAGTGTGGAGGGGTTACTGTGATACTGTATGTATGTGTAGGTTTGAGAGGGAGCAGCTCGGGGCAGTGTGTAGGGGTTACTGTGATACTGTATGTATGTGTGGGTCTGAGACGGAGCAGCTCGGGGCAGTGTGTAGGGGTTACTGTGATACCGTATGTATGTGTGGGTTTATATGGAGCAGCTCGGGGCAGTGTGTAGGGGTTACTGTGATACTGTATGTATGTGTGGGTTTGAGAGGGAGCATCTCGGGGCAGGGTGGAGGGGTTACTGTGATACCGTATGTATGTGTGGGTTTATATGGAGCAGCTCGGGGCAGTGTGGAGGGGTTACTGTGATACCGTATGTATGTGTGGGTTTATATGGAGCAGCTCGGGGCAGTGTGTAGGGGTTACTGTGATACTGTATGTATGTGTGGGTCTGAGAGGGAGCAGCTCGGGGCAGTGTGTAGGGGTTACTGTGATACTGTATGTATGTGTGGGTTTGAGAGGGAGCATCTCGGGGCAGGGTGGAGGGGTTACTGTGATACCGTATGTATGTGTGGGTTTATATGGAGCAGCTCGGGGCAGTGTGTAGGGGTTACTGTGATACCGTATGTATGTGTGGGTTTATATGGAGCAGCTCGGGGCAGTGTGTAGGGGTTACTGTGATACTGTATGTATGTGTGGGTCTGAGAGGGAGCAGCTCGGGGCAGTGTGTAGGGGTTACTGTGATACTGTATGTATGTGTGGGTTTGAGAGGGAGCATCTCGGGGCAGGGTGGAGGGGTTACTGTGATACCGTATGTATGTGTGGGTTTATATGGAGCAGCTCGGGGCAGTGTGGAGGGGTTACTGTGATACTGTATGTATGTGTGGGTTTGAGAGGGAGCATCTCGGGGCAGGGTGGAGGGGTTACTGTGATACTGTATGTATGTGTGGGTTTATATGGAGCAGCTCGGGCAGTGTGGAGGGGTTACTGTGATACCGTATGTATGTGTGGGTCTGAGAGGGAGCAGCTCGGGGCAGTGTGTAGGGGTTACTGTGATACCGTATGGGAGTACCTCGTACAGTGTGTGGGACGGAGCAGCTCGGGGCAGTGTGGAGGGGTTACTGTGATACCGTATGTATGTGTGGGTTTATATGGAGCAGCTCGGGGTATAGGGGCGTACTGTATGGGAGTACCTCACTGTGTAGGGGCGTATTGTGATACTTGTGGGATTGAGAGCAGCTCACTTTGGAGGGCCGGGTGCTGGTTGTTGTCAACCAGACTCTGGTATCTGGGTCACGTGTCTGTGATACTGTATGGGTGTGGTGGTTTGATACGGAGCAGCTCGGGGTATAGGGGCGTACTGTGATACTGTATGTGTGTGGTGGACAGGGAGCAGCTCGGGGTATAGGGGCGTACTGTGATACTGTGTGTGTGTGGTGGAGAAAGAGCAGCTCAGGGTATAGGGGCATACTGTGATACTGTATGTGTGGTGGTTTGATACGGAGCAGCTCGGGGTATAGGGGCGTACTGTGATACTGTGTGTATGTATGTGGTGGAGAAAGAGCAGCTCGGGGTATAGGGGCGTACTGTGATACTGTGTGTGTGTGTGGTGGTTTGATACGGAGCAGCTCGGGGTATAGGGGCGTACTGTGATACTGTATGTGTGGTGGTTTGATACGGAGCAGCTCGGGGTATAGGGGCGTACTGTGATACTGTATGTGTGTGTGGTGGACAGGGAGCAGTTCGGGGTATAGGGGCGTACTGTGATACTGTGTGTGATGGTGGACAGGGAGCAGCATGGGGTATAGGGGCGTACTGTGATACTGTATGTGTGTGGTGGACAGGGAGCAGCATGGGGTATAGGGGCGTACTGTGATACTGTGTATGTGTGGTGGAGAGGGAGCAGCTCGGGGTATAGGGGCGTACTGTGATACTGTGTGTGTGTGGTGGAGAGGGAGCAGCTCGGGGTATAGGGGCGTACTGTGATACTGTGTGTGTGTGGTGGACAGGGAGCAGCACGGGGTTTAGGGGCGTACTGTGATACTGTGTGTGTGTGGTGGAGAGGGAGCAGCTCGGGGTATAGGGGCGTACTGTGATACTGTGTGTGGTGGTTTGATACGGAGCAGCTCGGGGTATAGGGGCGTACTGTGATACTGTGTGTGTGTGGTGGTTTGATACGGAGCAGCTCGGGGTATAGGGGCGTACTGTGATACTGTATGTGTGTGGTGGTGTGATACGGAGCAGCTCGGGGTATAGGGGCGTACTGTGATACTGTGTGTGTGTGGTGGAGAGGGAGCAGCTCGGGGTATAGGGGCGTACTGTGATACTGTATTGTACCTCACTGTGTAGGGGCGGTACTTGTTGTTGTCAACCAGACTCTGGTATCTGGGTCACGTGTCTGTGGCTAGAGGGCGGAGAATCACAAGGGACATACCTCTCTACACTCTGTCTCATTCACAGCAGGCATCCTGTATAATAACCCGGACCACACCACACACCGCCACCGGCAGGTCTAGTGGTCAAATATACTGTTCTCTGTTGAACAAGATATAGAGTTTAATATATATAATACATTCTTATCATATATATATATATATTATATATAGATATATATATAAAATTCATACATATATATATATATATTTAAAAATGTGCCGCCTTGCAGACAGCTCCCCCGGTAGCGGTGGCTCGGTAGGTGGACGGGGGTAAGCCCAGTGCTGAGGGGCACGTTTTGGGTTTGTTTCTCCGTGGTGTAGTTTCAGACAGTGTATCTGCCTGAAGCTCCAGATGGGGCTCACCAGGTCGCCAGTGACCTGTCGACGGAATGATTAGACGTGAGATGTCTGGGGCTGGGAAAATACATGAGAAGGGATCAGGGTACACATTAATCAATATTCACAAACAAAGACTTGAGCAAGTCTAGGAACCCCACGACACTGCTTCCCCTCCCACTGCCCCTGTGAAAAAACACCAGAAGGGCGCTGCAAGTTGCACTCCAAGTCTCTCTCCCCCCCCCATCTGCAGATCGTACATTCCGTCCTGGTGCTATCTTCGCCCCGTCCTCACTGTAGGTGTGATGTTTATTTAATTTCGTCAGGTGCTGGAAGCTGTACAGGTCGTGTTGTGTCAGGGCGGGGTGAGGGGGCTCAGGGGGGCTCAGGGCGGGGTGAGGGGGCTCGGGGCGGGGTGAGGGGGGCTCAGGACGGGGTGAGGGGGGCTCAGGGCGGGGTGAGGGGGGCTCAGGACGGGGTGAGGGGGCTCAGGGGGGCTCAGGGCGGGGTGAGGGGGGCTGAGGTGTGTCAGGGCGGGGTGAGGGGGCTCAGGGGGGCTCAGGGCGGGGTGAGGGGGGCTCAGGGCGGGGTGAGGGGGCTCAGGACGGGGTGAGGGGGCTGAGGTGGGTCTTTGAACTCTCTGTACGGAGTTGTACAGTTTGAACTCTCTGTACGGAGTTGTACAGTTTGAACTCTCTGTACGGAGTTGTACAGTTTGAACTCTCTGTACGGAGTTGTACAGTTTGAACTCTCTGTACGGAGTTGTACAGTTTGAACTCTCTGTACGCAGTTGTGGTGCTGTAAGTGGGACACGAATAGGCAGAGGAGGCGGGACTCTAATAGAATCTACACAGACCCTGATATGGGTGATACTTTTACAGCAGATCATACACGGAGATGGCACCCATCACCCCCATCACTAATATCCAGTCAAGTCCCTGCCTCCCATGCTCTGTGTGAATACCAAATAGGAGGCGCTTTCTGTTCTCCAGCCTTCTACGATATTATATCATATAATACGAGGGAAAGTCGCGCTAAACTGGCCTCATGTGACGACCAGTGGTCGGCCATGAGGGAGTGTGATAACGACACGTTGGTGTGTCTTTAGGAGATGCTGGTTCTACGTCATACATCACATCACACATCACACGGGCACCTGATTGTGTGAGTGGCGTGTGACCAGTGGTCGGCCATGAGGGAGTGTGATAACGACACGTTGGTGTGTCTTTAGGAGATGCTGGTTCTACGTCATACATCACATCACATGGACATCACACGGGCACCTGATTGTGTGAGTGGCGTGTGACCAGTGGTCGGCCATGAGGGAGTGTGATAACGACACGTTGGTGTGTCTTTAGGAGATGCTGGTTCTACGTGTCATACATCACATCACATCACACATCACACGGGCACCTGATTGTGTGAGTGGCGTGTGACCAGTGGTCGGCCATGAGGGAGTGTGATAACGACACGTTGGTGCGTCTTTAGGAGATGCTGGTTCTACGTGTCATACATCACATCACATCACACGGGCACCTGATTGTGTGAGTGGCGTGTGACCAGTGGTCGGCCATGAGGGAGTGTGATAACGACACGTTGGTGTGTCTTTAGGAGATGCTGGTTCTACGTCATACATCACATCACATCACACATCACACGGGCACCTGATTGTGTGAGTGGCATGTGACCAGTGGTCGGCCATGAGGGAGTGTGATAACGACACGTTGGTGTGTCTTTAGGAGATGCTGGTTCTACGTGTCATACATCACATCACACATCACACGGGCACCTGATTGTGTGAGTGGCGTGTGACCAGTGGTCGGCCATGAGGGAGTGTGATAACGACACGTTGGTGTGTCTTTAGGAGATGCTGATAAGTCAGGTCGTTCTATATAAATACCGGTCGGAGAGGGGAATCTCGTTAGGTTATCATGGTGTACGTTTTATGGAGGGACGAGCCGGTCAGGTCGTTCTATATAAATACCGGTCGGAGAGGGGAATCTCATTAGGTTATCATGGTGTACGTTTTATGGAGGGACGAGCCGGTCAGGTCGTTCTATATGAATACCGGTCAGAGAGGGGAATCTCGTTTGGTCATGGTGTACGTTTTATGGAGGGACGAGCCGGTCAGGTCGTTCTATATAAATACCGGTCGGAAAGGAATCTCGTTAGGTCATGGTGTACGTTTTATGGAGGGACGAGCCGGTCAGGTCGTTCTATATAAATACTGGTCAGAGAGGGGAATCTCGTTTGGTTATCATGGTGTACGTTTCTGGAGGGACGAGCCGGTCAGGTCGTTCTATGTAAATACCGGTCAGAGAGGAGAGTTTGGTCATGGTGTACGTTTTATGGAGGGACGAGCCGGTCAGGTCGTTCTATGTAAATACCGGTCAGAGAGGAGAGTTTGGTCATGGTGTACGTTTTATGGGCTCCGAGCCGAGCACTTGACAGAGAATGACATGTTGGGGCTCGAGGGATGTGCTTGGAGCGTCGTCCACTCTCCGTGCGTTTATTCCGCCCGGTAGCTCCCGGGGGGAGAGCGACTCATTAGATGACCCGGATCATCCGAGCAGCTCCGAGCAGCTCTCCCCACTCTCCCAGCACAAATCTAGACGGCCCACTTATCCACACATTCCATTACTACACCCCTCCTCTGCTTGGAGAGCGACACTTCCGGCATCCCAGGATCAATGGCGCTCCGCTGGTTACTTGCCGGTCGGTAGTTGGTATTGATCTGACGGCGGTACCAGCAGTAGAGTGGGGAGGGAAGGGCCCCCTTCTCCCTTCTCCCTTCTCCCTTCTCCCTTCCCCCTTCCCCTTCTCCCAAGCTGTGCTCCTGTGGTAGCGGCTCTTCACTGATATAACGGATAAGACACGCGGCTACGCGTTGCCTAATCTCTGCCGTGAAGTAGTCGCGAGCCTGTCGTGACGTATTGAGATCAATGAATACTTCAACTGGTCGTTTTGTGGTCAATCGGTGTGACCACTGCCAAACAGTGGCTTCGCTCATGGCCAGTTCACGCTGTGCGTCTTGAGGTACATACAGGCAGACAGGGCGTACCTCTGTACCTCAAAACGCAGAGTGACCTGCAAGTTTCCCTCCAGTCTGAGACTGGGCGTACCGATGTACCTCAAAACGCAGATTGTGAACTGCAAGTTTCCCTCCAGTCTGAGACTGGGCGTACCTCTGTACCTCAAAACGCACAGTGAACTGCAAGTTTCCCTCCAGTCTCAGACTGGATGTACCGATGTACCTCAAAACGCAGATTGTGAACTGCAAGTTTCCCTCCAGTCTGAGACTGGGCGTACCGATGTACCTCAAAACGCAGATTGTGAACTGCAAGTTTCCCTCCAGTCTCAGACTGGGCGTATCAATGTACCTCAAAACGCAGTGTGAACTGCAAGTTTCCCTCCAGTCTCAGACTCGTACGTACCTTAGAACCTCTCCCCATGTTGCGGCGCATGGCGATGTTTCTAAACACGTGGCGTGTCTCCTCATTCAGTTTGTCGGCAGCTCGGTCCGTGATTGGATTACACAGTCACGTGGTGTGAACTGGCCTTTAGAACCTCTCCCCATGTTACGGCGCATGGCGATGTTTATAGACACGTGGCGTGTCTCCTCATTCAGTTTGTCGACAGCTCGGTCCCTGATTGGATTACACAGTCGTGTAGTGTGAACTGGACTTTAGAACCTCTCCCTATGTTACGGCGCATGGCGATGTTTCTAAACACGTGGCGTGTCTCCTCATTCAGTTTGTCGGCAGCTCGGTCCGTGATTGGATTACACAGTCACGTGGTGTGAACTGGCCTTTAGAACCTCTCCCCATGTTACGGCGCATGGCGATGTTTATAGACACGTGGCGTGTCTCCTCATTCAGTTTGTCGGCAGCTCGGTCCGTGATTGGATTACACAGTCACGTGGTGTGAAGACTCCCGCCAGGACCACCTGGTACTTTGTAGAACGTAAACACGGAACGTACATCCATACCGCAATTCAGTCCGCAGTTTATATTGAGAGCAGACCGAAGGGTTGTGTATCTGATAAAAGATATACACGAAAGGAAATAAGAAAATTGAAAATAGGCTTCGGCATTACGAAATGATACACAATTAACAAGTAGTACAAAAGATCTGGTAGGAGAGTAACAAACAGTTCCCGATCCCGAGTCAAGGCAGCGGATTTAACCCGACCAGAAGGTGGGGGGAGAGCGCGTGGATTTAACCCGACTAGAAGGTGGGGGGAGAGCGCGTGGATTTAACCCGACCAGAAGGTGGGGGGAGAGCGCGTGGATTTAACCCGACTAGAAGGTGGGGGGAGAGCGCGTGGATTTAACCCGACCAGAAGGTGGGGGGAGAGCGCGTGGATTTAACCCGACCAGAAGGTGGGGGGAGAGCGTGTGGATTTAACCCGACCAGAAGGTGGGGGGAGAGCGCGTGGATTTAACCCGACCAGAAGGTGGGGGGAGAGCGCGTGGATTTAACCCGACCAGAAGGTGGGGGGAGAGCGTGTAGATTTAACCCGACTAGAGGTGGGGGGAGAGCGTGTAGATTTAACCCGACTAGAGGTGGGGGGAGAGCGCGTGGATTTAACCCGACCAGAAGGTGGGGGGAGAGCGTGTAGATTTAACCCGACCAGAAGGTGGGGGGAGAGCGTGTAGATTTAACCCGACTAGAGGTGGGGAGAGAGCGCGTGGATTTAACCAGACCAGAAGGTGGGGGGAGAGGGTGTGGATTTAACCAGACTAGAAGGTGGGGGGAGAGCGTGTAGATTTAACCCGACTAGAGGTGGGGGGAGAGCGCGCGGATTTAACCCGACCAGAAGGTCGCCTCGTTCATATCACTCCACATCAAACTCTTGGAGAACGACGACTTGTTGGTTTTTTTTTTACTCACCACACACACTTAACAATCAACTACCATTTCTTTCTGCACTGTCACATTTCTTGACCCACTGAGGATCACAGGCCTCGGCACCAGTCCTTGTCCCCCCGCCCCACTCCGTCCCTCCCCCCCCCCCCCCACCGCCCTCTCCACCTGTTTCTCTCGGCCCGCCGCCCGCCGCCCGCCGCCCGCCGCCCGCCGCCCGCACACTCGAGATAACTCGACCCAGATCGTAGTAGGTCGCCGTACTATGGCGCGTCGTTAGCGAGAAACGCTCACTTCACGTCACTTCACTTCACTTTTCTTCCTGGAGTCCAGGAATGTGGGAGGCGCGCTGGTCGCCGGCCGGTACTGTACACGGACCACATGCTGCTCGCGGGGAACCAGCGGCCGTCACGTGATCCTCACACTGCCACCTGGTGGGTCAGAGAGGAAGTAGACCACGTGACTAAACCAAGATTTGGGAGACACATTTAAAAAAAATTATGAATGGAGGAATGACATATCAAGACGAATGAGATTTGCATATGAATCAGACTAGAGTCTGTATGGAACCGTGTTCCGTATTTTGCCGTACGGACCAGGGTTCCGTACGGTATTTTTACGTTATATGGCAAAACGGTGCGTATTTACAGTATATACGTCATGGGTATATACTGATGGACTGAAGAAGAAACCAACAAGCCGTCGTTCTCTACGAGTTTGATGTGGAGTGATATGAAAAAGGCGACAGCCGAGTGAACAACGACTTTGATCAAATCATGAATGGACGAATGATATATGAAGACGAGTGGTTTGATCCTCTGGAGTAATGTCCCGGTGTCTCTCGGCCTGTCCTGAACGTCCATTAAGGTCTCCGGTGTGGGCACTGTGTGGGTGGTGTGTGGGTGACAGTCTGGGCACTGTGTGGGTGACAGTGACAGTCTGGGCACTGTGTGGGTGGTGTGTGGGTGACAGTCTGGGCACTGTGTGGGTGGTGTGTGGGTGACAGTCTGGGCACTGTGTGGGTGGTGTGACAGTGACAGTCTGGGCACTGTGTGGGTGGTGTGTGGGTGACAGTCTGGGCACTGTGTGGGTGGTGTGTGGGTGACAGTCTGGGCACTGTGTGGGTGGTGTGTGGGTGACAGTGACAGTCTGGGCACTGTATGGGTGGTGTGTGGGTGACAGTCTGGGCACTGTGTGGGTGGTGTGTGGGTGACAGTGACAGTCTGGGCACTGTGAGGGTGGTGTGTGGGTGACAGTCTGGGCACTGTGTGGGTGGTGTGTGGGTGACAGTCTGGGCACTGTGAGGGTGGTGTGTGGGTGACAGTGACAGTCTGGGCACTGTGTGGGTGGTGTGTGGGTGACAGTCTGGGCACTGTGTGGGTGGTGTGTGGGTGACAGTCTGGGCACTGTGAGGGTGGTGTGTGGGTGACAGTCTGGGCACTGTGTGGGTGGTGTGTGGGTGACAGTCTGGGCACTGTGTGGGTGGTGTGTGGGTGACAGTCTGGGCACTGTGTGGGTGGTGTGTGGGTGACAGTCTGGGCACTGTGTGGGTGGTGTGTGGGTGACAGTGACAGTCTGGGCACTGTGTGGGTGGTGTGTGGGTGACAGTGACAGTCTGGGCACTGTGTGGGTGGTGTGTGGGTGACAGTCTGGGCACTGTATGGGTGGTGTGTGGGTGACAGTCTGGGCACTGTGTGGGTGGTGTGTGGGTGACAGTGACAGTCTGGGCACTGTGTGGGTGGTGTGTGGGTGACAGTCTGGGCACTGTGTGGGTGGTGTGTGGGTGACAGTCTGGGCACTGTGTGGGTGGTGTGTGGGTGACAGTGACAGTCTGGGCACTGTGTGGGTGGTGTGTGGGTGACAGTCTGGGCACTGTATGGGTGGTGTGTGGGTGACAGTCTGGGCACTGTGTGGGTGGTGTGTGGGTGACAGTGACAGTCTGGGCACTGTGTGGGTGGTGTGTGGGTGACAGTGACAGTCTGGGCACTGTGTGGGTGGTGTGTGGGTGACAGTCTGGGCACTGTGTGGGTGGTGTGTAGGTGACAGTCTGGGCACTGTGTGGGTGGTGTGACAGTGACAGTCTGGGCACTGTATGGGTGGTGTGTGGGTGACAGTCTGGGCACTGTGTGGGTGGTGTGTGGGTGACAGTGACAGTCTGGGCACTGTGTGGGTGGTGTCTGGGTGACAGTCTGGGCACTGTGTGGGTGGTGTGTGGGTGACAGTCTGGGCACTGTGTGGGTGGTGTGTGGGTGACAGTCTGGGCACTGTGTGGGTGGTGTGTGGGTGACAGTCTGGGCACTGTGTGTGTGGGTGACAGTGACAGTCTGGGCACTGTGTGGGTGGTGTGTGGGTGACAGTCTGGGCACTGTGTGGGTGGTGTGTGGGTGACAGTGACAGTCTGGGCACTGTGTGGGTGGTGTGTGGGTGACAGTCTGGGCACTGTGTGTGTGGGTGACAGTGACAGTCTGGGCACTGTATGGGTGGTGTGTGGGTGACAGTCTGGGCACTGTGTGGGTGGTGTGTGGGTGACAGTGACAGTCTGGGCACTGTGTGGGTGGTGTGTGGGTGACAGTCTGGGCACTGTGTGGGTGGTGTGTGGGTGACAGTCTGGGCACTGTGTGGGTGGTGTGTGGGTGACAGTCTGGGCACTGTGTGGGTGGTGTGTGGGTGACAGTCTGGGCACTGTGTGTGTGGGTGACAGTGACAGTCTGGGCACTGTGTGGGTGGTGTGTGGGTGACAGTCTGGGCACTGTGTGGGTGGTGTGTGGGTGACAGTGACAGTCTGGGCACTGTGTGGGTGGTGTGTGGGTGACAGTCTGGGCACTGTGTGGGTGGTGTGTGGGTGACAGTCTGGGCACTGTGTGGGTGGTGTGTGGGTGACAGTGACAGTCTGGGCACTGTGTGGGTGGTGTGTGGGTGACAGTCTGGGCACTGTGTGGGTGGTGTGTGGGTGACAGTCTGGGCACTGTGTGGGTGGTGTGTGGGTGACAGTGACAGTCTGGGCACTGTGTGGGTGGTGTGTGGGTGACAGTGACAGTCTGGGCACTGTGTGGGTGGTGTGTGGGTGACAGTCTGGGCACTGTGTGGGTGGTGTGTGGGTGACAGTCTGGGCACTGTGTGGGTGGTGTGTGGGTGACAGTGACAGTCTGGGCACTGTGTGGGTGGTGTGTGGGTGACAGTCTGGGCACTGTGTGGGTGGTGTGTGGGTGACAGTCTGGGCACTGTGTGGGTGGTGTGTGGGTGACAGTCTGGGCACTGTGAGGGTGGTGTGTGGGTGACAGTCTGGGCACTGTGTGGGTGGTGTGTGGGTGACAGTGACAGTCTGGGCACTGTGTGGGTGGTGTGTGGGTGACAGTGACAGTCTGGGCACTGTGTGGGTGGTGTGTGGGTGACAGTCTGGGCACTGTGTGGGTGGTGTGTGGGTGACAGTCTGGGCACTGTGTGGGTGGTGTGTGGGTGACAGTCTGGGCACTGTGTGGGTGGTGTGTGGGTGACAGTGACAGTCTGGGCACTGTGTGGGTGGTGTGTGGGTGACAGTCTGGGCACTGTGTGGGTGGTGTGTGGGTGACAGTCTGGGCACTGTGTGGGTGGTGTGACAGTGACAGTCTGGGCACTGTGTGGGTGGTGTGTGGGTGACAGTCTGGGCACTGTGTGGGTGGTGTGTAGGTGACAGTCTGGGCACTGTGTGGGTGGTGTGACAGTGACAGTCTGGGCACTGTGGGGGTGGTGTGTGGGTGACAGTCTGGGCACTGTGTGGGTGGTGTGTGGGTGACAGTGACAGTCTGGGCACTGTGTGGGTGGTGTGTGGGTGACAGTCTGGGCACTGTGTGGGTGGTGTGTGGGTGACAGTCTGGGCACTGTGTGGGTGGTGTGTGGGTGACAGTCTGGGCACTGTGTGGGTGGTGTGTGGGTGACAGTGACAGTCTGGGCACTGTGTGGGTGGTGTGTGGGTGACAGTCTGGGCACTGTGTGGGTGGTGTGTGGGTGACAGTCTGGGCACTGTGTGGGTGGTGTGTGGGTGACAGTGACAGTCTGGGCACTGTGTGGGTGGTGTGTGGGTGACAGTGACAGTCTGGGCACTGTGTGGGTGGTGTGTGGGTGACAGTCTGGGCACTGTGTGGGTGGTGTGTGGGTGACAGTCTGGGCACTGTGTGGGTGGTGTGTGGGTGACAGTCTGGGCACTATGTGGGTGGTGTGTGGGTGACAGTGACAGTCTGGGCACTGTGTGGGTGGTGTGTGGGTGACAGTCTGGGCACTGTGTGGGTGGTGTGTGGGTGACAGTCTGGGCACTGTGTGGGTGGTGTGTGGGTGACAGTGACAGTCTGGGCACTGTGTGGGTGGTGTGTGGGTGACAGTCTGGGCACTGTGTGGGTGGTGTGTGGGTGACAGTCTGGGCACTGTGTGGGTGGTGTGTGGGTGACAGTCTGGGCACTATGTGGGTGGTGATCTGACTCGACTAGACCCACACCCCACGTGATCACACCACACTCTCCATAGACAGGTTTTATCTCGGTCAGTTCCACTGTAGTGCATCAGAGACTCTGTCTGGAGAGTGGTCCGCAGGTGTCTCAGTCTGAAAGCATTCAGCGAACTGGTATCAGATACTTTACAAAAACAACGTGAAAAGTATGACAAAAATAACAAAATTCAATAAAAGTCCCCTCTAAAAGACATAATAGTCAGAAGATAGAGCTCGGCTAAAGATATTGTGTCAATTTATTTTCCCAACGGGCCATTGACGGTCAATGCCTGCCGCCGTTAAAAAGTTAATTCAACATGAAGCGATAAGAACCCGTCACAATATTGTCTCTATAAATAGGACTCACTCTCTGCCACTGAAAGCGCCGCACAGCGGGCTCCGGGGGAATTAGGTGTGGGTTGACCTCAAAATAGAGGTTACAAAAACACCACCGCGAAGGTCAAGCGTCGTTGGGATTGACGGGGTCGGGCTTAAAACGGGATTGATGATGTCAGGCAATTTGTGTTTTCTTTTTTTTCCTTTTTTTTCATTTACCTTTTTACTGTCGAGGAATGAATTGTTGACTGTGACCGCGATGGGGCTCAGAGGTTAGTAGATTATAATGATAGAAGGAGGTGTGTTGACAAATCTCACTGTGATGGGGCTCAGAGGTTAGTAGATTATAATGACAGAAGGAGGTGTGTTGACAAATCTCACTGTGCCCGCGATGGGGCTCAGAGGTTAGTAGATTATAATGACAGAAGGAGGTGTGTTGACAAATCTCACTGTGATGGGGCTCAGAGGTTAGTAGATTATAATGACAGAAGGAGGTGTGTTGACAAATCTCACTGTGATGGGGCTCAGAGGTTAGTAGATTATAATGACAGAAGGAGGTGTGTTGACAAATCTCACTGTGATGGGGCTCAGAGGTTAGTAGATTATAATGACAGAAGGAGGTGTGTTGACAAATCTCACTGTGCCCCGCGGCTAGTGGCATCAGGCACATACAATTACCTCGAGTTTAAAAAGTACAATGATGATAATAAAAGAGAAGTTGAATAATCCGCCTCAACAGCCGCCGCTCACTGTGAAACCCCCGCGTGGCTCGTGATAGCACCAAACACGCTATAATAATCAAATATCAATCAATTAAAAAAACCCACAAAAACCACTGAGACATGTTACCCGATAGTTTGGGAGTTTTGTAGGGTTTGCTGACAAACAGCCTCAAACTGTGTTTCCTGTTGTTCTAGAAATGGCTTTTACAGGCGGACTTCCCAGCTGTTTGAGACATTAGTTTTTGTTCAGCCTTGAAAGGGTTTTTAGGCCACAATATGGCTGCTATAACAACACTAAATAGTTTACTGCAAGCGTAATTTTGATGGCATTCCTTCTGTTCCACAACGAAAAGAGTTATTATTTTTCCGCCATCATTTACAATACAACGTAATTTCCCACTTCTCATTTTTGTTGTTGTTTTGTTTAGACGATTATTCATTCTGTAGTTATACAGTTATGCAGTTCTTCCATGAATACATCAGGTGCACAATTAATGAAGAGGTTCATCGAGGCCCCGTGCTACATTGTCATTGCACTGTTTCTCATGGTATACGGCCGCCCGTCACAAAACCTCATGTATTACTACGTGTCAACCTCTCGTGGTATACGGCCCCCTGTCCACTAAACCTCTTGTATTACTACGTGTCGACCTCTCATGGTATACGACCGCCCGTCCACAAACCCTCGTGTATTACTACGCGTCGACCTCTCTTGGTATACGACCGCCCGTCCACAAAACCTCGTGTATTACTACACGTCTACCTCTCATGGTATACGGCCGCCCTCACAAAACCTCGTGTATTACTACTTGTTAACCTCTCGTGGTTTACAGCCGCCCGTCCACAAAACCATCTTTTATTGTCCATCTATACACTGTCATTTGAGAGAGGTGACTGAGTACAGCGAACACATCACAGATAAACACACAGGAGGGAATGTCTGACGTGTGATGTGCCGCTGCAGGGAAACCGATCTGGGCGGGGTTTTGTTTTTTCTGCATTGCTTGGTGGATGGAGGCGGACAGTCCGATAATAACATCCCCAGTTATTTGATAAGCAGCATCAGTTTCCAGGCACGGTGTACTTTGGCTGGAGTACATGCCCTGGAGTACATGTCCGGGTTAGTTATACAGGGTATCAGTACAAGGAGTCTGAACAGGGTATCAGTATAGGGTGTCTGCACAGGGTGTCTGCACAGGGTGTCCATACAGGGTGTCCATACAGGGTGTCTATACAGGGTGTCCATACAGGGTGTCCATACAGGGTGTCCACACAGGGTGTCCATACAGGGTGTCTATACAGGGTGTCTATACAGGGTGTCTGCTGTACAGGGTGTCCATACAGGGTGTCCGCACAGGGTGTCCGCACAGGGTGTCCATACAGGGTGTCTGCACAGGGTGTCCATACAGGGTGTCCACACAGGGTGTCCACACAGGGTGTCCATACAGGGTGTCTATACAGGGTGTCTGCTGTACAGGGTGTCCATACAGGGTGTCCGCACAGGGTGTCCGCACAGGGTGTCCATACAGGGTGTCCATACAGGGTGTCCGCACAGGGTGTCCGCACAGGGTGTCCGCACAGGGTGTCCACACAGGGTGTCCGCACAGGGTGTCCGCACAGGGTGTCCATACAGGGTGTCTATACAGGGTGTCTGCTGTACAGGGTGCCCATACAGGGTGTCCATACAGGGTGTCCATACAGGGTGTCCATACAGGGTGTCCATACAGGGTGTCCATACAGGGTGTCCATACAGGGTGTCTGCTGTACAGGGTGTCCATACAGGGTGTCCATACAGGGTGTCCATACAGGGTGTCCACACAGGGTGTCCATACAGGGTGTCCATACAGGGTGTCCATACAGGGTGTCTATACAGGGGAGATGTCCTGGTTCTGTATTAGTAGCTGACGGGTGTCATACATGGTGTCCATACAGGGTGTCATACAGGGTGTCCATACAGGGTGTCCATACAGGGTGTCTATACAGGGGAGATGTCCTGGTTCTGTACTAGTAGCTGTCAGTATAATGCAGGGTGGTGTCTGGTGGTCTTTGTCTCAAGTGGACAGTTGGTGTGGGAGTAGCTCAACCCACTCCCCCCCCCCCTCCTCCCTCTGTGTAGGTTTGTGGTCATTACTGTACAAGATGAGGTGGTCAACACTCTCCATACACAATCTCTGTTACATCATGGACTGAAACTAAACTGTGTATGGAGAGCTGGAGCATGGACAATATTCACCCTGTAATGAGGTGGTGTCACACTCTCCATACACAATCTCTGTTACATCATGGACTGAAGCTAAACTGTGTATGGAGAGCTGGAGCATGGACAATATTCACCCTGTAATGAGGTGGTCAACACTCTCCATACACAATCTCTGTTACATCATGGACTGAAGCTAAACTGTGTATGGAGAGCTGGAGCATGGACAATATTCACCCTGTAATGAGGTGGTCAACACTCTCCATACACAATCTCTGTTACATCATGGACTGAAGCTAAACTGTGTATGGAGAGCTGGAGCATGGACAATATTCACCCGTGATGAGGTGGTCAACACTCTCCATACACAATCTCCGTTACATCATGGACTGAACCTAAACTGTGAGGGGAGAGTGGTATGAAGAGACTAAGGTGACATTTACAAAGCCAGGCAGAGTTGACGTGTGAACCATTGAACTCCCGGACTCAAAGTATTCAAAGTAGTATCCAAACCATTACAATAATGTATCAGTGCACAATATGAGCTAGGTTAAAGGTATTGGGATGTGCCACGAATACTGTGAGGGCGACCCATACCGACAAGTATCCAAACCATTACAATAATGTATCAGTAAACAATATGAGCTAGGTTAAAGGTATTGGGATGTGCCACGAATACTGTGAGGGTGACCCATACCGACAAGTATCCAAACCATTACAATAATGTATCAGTACACAATATGATCTAGGTTAAAGGTATTGGGATGTGCCACGAATACTGTGAGGGCGACCCATACCGACAAGTCTCACAGTTTGTTCGCTCGGTTTCTTAGGTAAAAGGTTCCTATGATGGTAGTGAGGTCCCCTATCATTGAGTGGGTGACATTATAACTCCAGGATACAGCAGAAACGTGATGATAATGAGGAGGATGGAGGGGCACCAAGACGGGGTCAGTCAGTGCGCCGAGCGGGGGAGTGGGGTGTGGAGGAGGGAAGTAATGCATACCAAATTCAGCACAAACACGGGCCGCGCCAGACAATATGTGACCGGGTGTTACTGAAACCAGCACAAACAGAGCCGTGCCAGACAATATGTGACCGGGTGTTACTGAAACCAGCACAAACAGAGGCGGGCCGGGCAATATGTGACCGGGTGTTACTGAAACCAGCACAAACAGAGCCGGGCCGGGCCAGGCAATATGTGACCGGGTGTTACTGAAACCAGCACAAACAGAGCCGGGCCAGACAATATGTGACCGGGTGTTACTGAAACCAGCAAAAACAGAGCCGGGCCAGACAATATGTGACAGAGTGTTACTGAAACCACCACAAACAGAGCCGTGCCGCGCCAGGCAATATGTGACCGGGTGTTACTGAAACCACCACAAACAGAGCCGGGCCGGGCAATATGTGACCGGGTGTTACTGAAACCAGCACAAACAGAGCCGCACCGGACAATATGTGACCGGGTGTTACTGAAACCACCACAAACAGAGCCGGGCCGGGCCAGACAATATGTGACCGGGTGTTACTGAAACCAGCACAAACAGAGCCGGGCCGGGCCAGACAATATGTGACCGGGTGTTACTGAAACCAGCACAAACAGAGCCGGGCCAGACAATATGTGACCGGGTGTTACTGAAACCACCACAAACAGAGCCGCACCAGACAATATGTGACCGGGTGTTACTGAAACCAGCACAAACAGAGCCGGGCCGGGCCAGACAATATGTGACAGAGTGTTACTGAAACCAGCACAAACAGAGCCGGGCCGGGCCAGACAATATGTGACAGAGTGTTACTGAAACCACCACAGAGCCGGGCTGGGCCGGACAATATGTGACCGGGTGATGCTATTTAATGTCATTGAAAGGGGTGAGATAAATACCAAACTGCACTCGAATCGTAAAATACACAATACTCCACTCATTTGGATGCGCTTTAATTTTCACTTGGCTTCACTTCGATGACAATTGCGGCGCATCCAAACTCGTGGAGTATTGTGTATTTATACGATTGTGGATGCAGTTCTTTATAAGATGTTAGGGTTACAGCCACTAACCTAGAATACCCAAGTTCTGTCTTCTTTTCCCAGTATTTATTATTGATCACAAACAGTGGTACATCAGGTTTCATGATCTTACTATTCAAGTGTTGTCCAACTCGTTTCGGCAATCTGCCTTCATCAGGGACTGATTGGTGAGTTCGTCTTAAGTACAGTGTGGGGTCACATGTGGGTTCAGGGGGTGGGGAGTTAGCTCAGTCGTTAGAGCACTAGACTGGTAACCCAAGGTGGTAGAACTTTGTGGGTTCGAGTCCCACCCCCAGCAGTGGTAGACTTACTTCTATATCAAAGACCATTCCTTCTTATATCATGTCTATGTGGTGTGGTGTGGAGCCACCTTTCTCCTTCACCCCCAGCAGTGGTAGATTTACTGCTATATCAAAGGTCAATCCTTCTCAAACCAGGTCTATGTGATGTGGTGTACAGCCACCTCTCTCCTTCATCCCCAGCAGTGGTAGACTTACTGCTATATCAAAGGCCAGTCCTTCTCATACCATGTCTATGTGGTGTGGTGTACAGCCACCTTTCTCCTTCATCCCCAGCTATGGTAGACTTACTGCTATATCAAAGGACAGTCCTTCTCATACCATGTCTATGTGGTGTGGTGTACAGCCACCTTTTTCCTTCATCCCCAGCAGTAGTAGACTTACTGCTATATCAAAGACCAGTCCTTCTCATACCATGTTAATGTGGTGTGGTGTACAGCCGCCTTTATCCTTCACCCCAGCAGTGGTAGACTTACTGCTATATCAAAGGCCAGTCCTTCTCATACCATGTCTATGTGGTGTGGTGTACAGCCACCTCTCTCCTTCACCCCAGCAGTGGTAGATTTACGTGGTAGCACGTCTAAGTGTGGGTGTGTCTCCTCCTGGGTTGGCCTCTCCTTCTCCAGGGCGGGACGCTGTGACCGCTCCATTTAGACGGCGGGCTGCCTTGTATATTATACGCCGCGCCGCGTGTAGACTTTGGCACAGGCTCCAGTCCCCTCATGTCGAGCACTCCGGTATCGTGTCGGCCCTCAGAGTGTGATGAGAACTGTCAGTGGGCGGAGATGTCCACTCCCTATGAACGCCCATGTCTGAGTCACCAGAGAAAATGGAGGTCTCATCAACTACGAATGGCTGGTTAACGTGACCAAAGAATACCGGACGATGTATTTTCAGTTTGATCACCAACCACTATAAATTTCTCAAGTTTTATTTATTTTTTAAAAACTTTTATTGATGGTTCGACATATACCAGTCTCCCGGTTTGACCGGGCCGTACTGCCATCTGATCCCTCCAGAAACACCAATAAACAATAGATACCTATCATGTGTAGCTCAGTTAGCACATTCAAGTTACACACAAACTGACGTGCACTGTGAGCACTGGGCACTCGTCATCTATCCCAAGGTAATGAGAGTAAAAACAATAAAGGTAGCCATTGGTGAGATGGAATGATTGCAGCTCCCATTAGGTCACATGCAGAATGAAGTTAACGCAACCTACACAAGGTATTGAGGGTGCAAACTACACAAGGTATTGAGGGTGCAAACTACACAAGGTATTGAGGGTGCAAACTACACAAGGTATTGAGGGTGCAAACTACACAAGGTATTGAGGGTGCAAACTACACAAGGTATTGAGGGTGCAAACTACACAAGGTATTGAGGGTGCAAACTACACAAGGTATTGAGGGTGCAAACTACACAAGGTATTGAGGGTGCAAACTACACAAGGTATTGAGGGTGCAAACTACACAAGGTATTGAGGGTGCAAACTACACAAGGTATTGAGGGTGCAAACTACACAAGGTATTGAGGGTGCAAACTACACAAGGTATTGAGGGTGCAAACTACACAAGGTATTGAGGGTGCAAACTACACAAGGTATTGAGGGTGCAAACTACACAAGGTATTGAGGGTGCAAACTACACAAGGTATTGAGGGTGCAAACTACACAAGGTATTGAGGGTGCAAACTACACAAGGTATTGAGGGTGTAAACTACACAAGGTATTGAGGGTGCAAACTACACAAGGTATTGAGGGTGCAAACTACACAAGGTATTGAGGTTGTAACATCAATACCAGGCAGTCAAGTGGCGCCACCAGGTCTGAGTCTGTTCAGTTTGCGTCCAGGATCGTGAAAACAAGGGCCGGGGTATTCTCCATGTCTAAAGGCTTGAGTTAACTAGGAGTTAACAGTATGTTCATCATTGATGAATGAGCCTGCAATTATAAATGAAAAACAACCAAAAGGTTTGTGTTACAGTCAGTCTATATGGATCCTTCTCTGTAACCCACTTGCACCCTGTCAACTTTTAGATTTCTTCAACTGCCTGTGAAAACAAGAATCTTGATTGGAGAACTTAGGGCGGGGTATACTCCTTGTCTGATGACTTTAGTTCGACGTCGGAGACGAGGCTGCGGTTTGTGAAGAGGCGCTCAGGACGCCACAGTCGGGTGAGGCGCTTCTCACTGGCGTCCTCGTTCACATAGTTGAGAGTTCACATTCATGTTCAATCGTATATTATAATGTATCTTTATCTCACCCCTGGTACAAGTATAGCCATAGGAATAACGTTAGGAAAAAATACTCAACAATCACCCCCGTAAAGTGACAATACTACGCCACGACCGTGGTGGAGTGAATGTGAGATGACGTCACATGGAGTTGTCAAGTAATTCTAATTATTTTGATATTGTGATGCTATTTAATGTCATTGAAAGGGGTGAGATAAAATCAGAACCGCACTCGAATCGTAAAATACACAATACTCCACGAGTTTGGATGCACCGTAATCGTCACTCGGCTTCACCTCGATGACTATTGCGACACATCCAAACTGGTGGAGTATTGTCTATTTATGCGCTTCTCGATGCAGTTCTATACAAATATTCTAATATACAGTCTTGTCTTTGACACATATATATAAATCCTCGTAGCCACACAGAGGCTGACTGAGTGGGCCTTCTATGTGGGACGGGGTCGTGACGCGTGCCTCGTGGAGCGCAGGACCTGAAATAGGGTCTGTCCTGTAGTGTCAGATGAGGTAGATTCAGATATACGCCATTAAGCCTGAGAAGTACGAGATATACACCACTCTCTCTCTATTTATAGAAAGTCGCGGGAAATCCCGAAATTTCGATTCTATATTGTATTTATTATCCACCTTTTCCTGACAAATGGCGCAAGTTCGCGCAGCCCAGAGCATAAAACATATCTGTATGCTCTTGGTAGAGTGATACACGCTCCCTTTGTGTTTTTATGGACACTTTGTATCGGGTGGATATATCTGTATGCTCCGGGTATGGTGATTCACTCTCACTATGTGATTTCTATGGACACTTTGTATCAGGTGGATATATCTGTGTGCTCCGGGTATGGTGATACACACTCACTATGTGATTTCTATGGACACTTTGTATTAGGTGGATATATCTGTGTGCTCCGGGTATGGTGATACACACTCCCTATGTGTTTTCTAGGGACACTTTGTATTAGGTGGATATATCTGTATGCTCCATGTATGGTGATACACACTCCCTATGTGATTTCTATGGACACTTTGTATTAGGTGGATATATCTGTGTGCTCCGGGTATGGTGATACACACTCCCTATGTGATTTCTATGGACACTTTGTATTAGGTGGATATATCTGTGTGCTCCGGGTATGGTGATACACACTCACTATGTGATTTCTATGGACACTTTGTATTAGGTGGATATATCTGTGTGCTCCGGGTATGGTGATACACACTCCCTCTGTGTTATCTATGAACACTTTGTATTAGGGGGATATATCTGGATGCTCTGTGTATGGTGATACACACTCCCCGTATGTTTTCTATGGACACTTTGTATTAGGTGGATAATAAATCTATTGTCGTACATCAAGGAAACAGAAAATTGTGTGGGTGAGATATCCAAGCTAAGAAATGCTTTAAAAAAAAGACTGCCTGTCTCTCTACTTTTAGAAAGCCATGGGAAATCCCGACATTTTAATTGGAAATAAAAATGAGGAAACTGTCGTGAAATGTCACCGCAGGGTGTCACTTTCCTCATTATCGTGATCCTGAGTTTCATAGCAGAGCTTTTCTCTGAAAGTGTCTGCCTCTGGTTCTGCTTCACTAGTTATTATTGACATTTATTATTGAGTTTAAACTCTGAGGTCTGGATGTTGAGTTAACGTTTAAACTCTGGGGTCTGGATGTTGAGTTGACGTTTAAACTCTGGGGTCGGGATGTTGAGTTAACGTTTAAACTCTGAGGTCTGGATGTTGAGTTAACGTTTAAACTGGGGTCTGGATGTTGAGTTAACGTTTAAACTCTGGGGTCTGGATGTTGAGTGAGAGTTGACGTTTAAACTCTGGGGTCTGGATGTTGAGTGAGAGTTGACGTTTAAACTCTGAGGTCTGGTTGTTCAGTTAACGTTTAAACTCTGGGGTCTGGATGTTGAGTTGACGTTTAAACTGGGGTCTGGATGTTGAGTTAACGTTTAAACTCTGGGGTCTGGATGTTGAGTTAACGTTTAAACTCTGGGGTCTGGATGTTGAGTTGACGTTTAAACTCTGGGGTCTGGATGTTGAGTGAGAGTTAACGTTTAAACTCTGGGGTCTGGATGTAGAGTTAACGTTTAAACTCTGAGGTCTGGATGTTGAGTTAACGTTTAAACTCTGAGGTCTGGATGTTGAGTGAGAGTTAACGTTTAAACTCTGAGGTCGGGATGTTGAGTTGACGTTTAAACTCTGAGGTCTGGATGTTGAGTTAACGTTTAAACTCTGGGGTCTGGATGTTGAGTTGACGTTTAAACTCTGGGGTCTGGATGTTGAGTGAGAGTTGACGTTTAAACTCTGGGGTCTGGATGTTGAGTTAACGTTTAAACTCTGAGGTCTGGATGTTGAGTTGACGTTTAAACTCTGAGGTCTGGATGTTGAGTTGACGTTTAAACTCTGGGGTCTGGATGTTGAGTGAGAGTTGACGTTTAAACTCTGAGGTCTGGATGTTGAGTGAGAGTTAACGTTTAAACTCTGGGGTCTGGATGTTGAGTGAGAGTTGACGTTTAAACTCTGAGGTCTGGATGTTGAGTGAGAGTTAACGTTTAAACTCTGAGGTCTGGATGTTGAGTTGACGTTTAAACTCTGGGGTCTGGATGTTGAGTGAGAGTTGACGTTTAAACTCTGAGGTCTGGATGTTGAGTGAGAGTTAACGTTTAAACTCTGGGGTCTGGATGTTGAGTGAGAGTTGACGTTTAAACTCTGAGGTCTGGATGTTGAGTGAGAGTTAACGTTTAAACTGGGGTCTGGATGTTGAGTTGACGTTTAAACTCTGGGGTCTGGATGTTGAGTTGACGTTTAAACTCTGGGGTCTGGATGATGAGTTGACGTTTAAACTCTGAGGTCTGGATGTTGAGTGAGAGTTAACGTTTAAACTCTGAGGTCTGGATGTTGAGTTAACGTTTAAACTCTGAGGTCTGGATGTTGAGTGAGAGTTAACGTTTAAACTGGGGTCTGGATGTTGAGTGAGAGTTGACGTTTAAACTCTGAGGTCTGGATGTTGAGTTGACGTTTAAACTCTGGGGTCTGGATGTTGAGTGAGAGTTAACGTTTAAACTCTGAGGTCTGGATGTTGAGTTAACGTTTAAACTCTGAGGTCTGGATGTTGAGTGAGAGTTAACGTTTAAACTGGGGTCTGGATGTTGAGTGAGAGTTGACGTTTAAACTCTGAGGTCTGGATGTTGAGTTGACGTTTAAACTCTGAGGTCTGGATGTTGAGTGAGAGTTGACGTTTAAACTCTGGGGTCTGGATGTTGAGTTAACGTTTAAACTCTGGGGTCTGGATGTTGAGTTGACGTTTAAACTCTGGGGTCTGGATGCACTGAGTGGACTCTCACTGCGTGACAGATTCCTCACTTGTGTGACCTTTGTGAAGCGACCACACAACCACACTGGTAATATCGACAGGGGTAAAATTCCATTAAAGGCATATCCTGCAATACACAGTGGCGCCACCTGGCGCTTTTCAGATGCTGGCACTTATTGATTAAAACTTGTTTCTTTGACGTATTCTAATGCCAAATGAGTAAAGTATGACATATTATAGGGTTTGACCAGTTTCAGTAGGTGAATTAGGCCAATTTGCATTTAACTGATTTACATAGGAAATGTGCTGGAACATAGAGCTTTTTCCAATTCATTTAAAAACAAGAGCGATGACCTATAATTTGTTAAATGAATGCTTAGTACTAAACATTTCCTATGGTCTGTGACAGTTTTAAGAAAGTGACATGGGTTTTTACTTGTTAGAACTCCTGTATATTCTGTAATAATATTACCATAATATTTAACTCTAAATCAAAAACTCGCAGGGTGACCTCCCATTTTTAAGGTAGATAAGTGTTCGATTTAAAAAAAAATTAAAGAAAGATGTGTGTTCGACAGCATTAAGAGATCCTCATTTTGAATTTTCAGGATATTGACATGGGTTTTAATTTTAACGGCAGATTGCTCAATATACTTTTAACCAAGGTCGTGGAGCTATAAAATACAAGTGCGTTTCGAGTCACATCACGTGACACGGAAGTCAGTTGAGTGCCACATGGTCTATTCTTAGATGTGCTAGGGTTGCAAATATATAGGACATTGATGTGAGGCGAAGAGAATGAAGTTACAACAAAGCAAAATATCTACAAAGCACGGCAGTAAGATCTGCGACCCGATAGGATGGTAGAGTTCATACATTATTCAAAATACACGATGTGTTGTGAAACACCAACCACAAACCCACAGAATGTGATTATCAGTATTTACTGATATCCACAAAGCACGGCAGTAAGAGCTGCGACCCGATAGGATGGTAGAGTTCATACATTATTCAAAATACAGGATGTGTTGTGAAACACCAACCACAAACCCACAGAATGTGATTATCAGTATTTACTGATATCCACAAAACACGGCAGTAAGAGCTGCGACCCGATAGGATGGTAGAGTTCATACATTATTCAAAATACAGGATGTGTTGTGAAACACCAACCACAAACCCACAGAATGTGATTATCAGTATTTACTGATATCCACAAAGCACGGCAGTAAGATCTGCGACCCGATAGGATGGTAGAGTTCATACATTATTCAAAATACAGGATGTGTTGTTGAACACCAACCATAAACCCACAGAATGTGATTATCAGTATTTACTTATATCCACAAAGCACGGCAGTAAGATCTGCGACCCGATAGGATGGTAGAGTTCATACATTATTCAAAATACATGATGTGTTGTGAAACACCAACCACAAACTCACAGAATGTGATTATCAGTATTTACTGACCCTTTAATTATTTTTTAATATTTATCTAGCTTGCTTGTGGTGACGTTTCATCGCTTGGTAGCACCTTCTTTGAGGCCAGCTAGAGTGATAATTAGATAATATTATTATATACCTGTGTGCGAATGTCTATGAAATACTGCCCGCTCCTAGGGTTCAGTAATAAGAATGTTCGTGCCCACTGTGACTCTGACTTTAAGTCATTAAAATAGCATTTTTCTCCGATTTGAGGTATATAATAAGCAAACGTCCTCACTGTGGACAAAATGGTTCTCGTTCTCGGTCAGTCGTCGATTTTATACTGCCTTCTGTCTATGGCGTCAGGCAGTATGAAATCGACGACTGACCAAGAACCCCAATCGCTTCGTCCTCAGTAAGGACGTTTCCTAATATTATTATCATCATTTCAATAAGCTCGATTTAGAGACGTATTTGTTGATGATTGTGGGCTTGGAATTGGAGCTTTGTACTGCATCATAAACATACACGATGATTTCATGTGACAGTTATCTGGTAATTGGTGTTCATGTATTGATATGTGGCATGTTCCCCGTCATTTGACCATGTAGGGCAGTTATTATATCTGCTAATTACACATTCTTTTGTTGTAAATCATGAGAATAATTTGCTTTTCCCATTAAAGGCCATGTCCATTAAAAAGACCCCAAAAAGGGCACACATTATTTATAAACGCATCCCGACTCACGCAATTACCAATTGATTTACTGCCAACCCACATAACCCCTCCCATTGTCCCTCTATATCAGTGTGTACTATTGTGTACTGTCGCTATAGGTATTTAGATCACACTATCACTATACATAGGTATTCATGTACCTGTTACTCACTCAAACAAAAGGAGAATGGGTGAACCAAGAGTCCGTGACTGGTAAAACGTATTATTGTTATTTGGTCTTATTCGTCACGGTAAGCCGAAAATCTCTCCTGTTTGAAGTCATCAGCAAACTGTCTGCTCTGGTCGTTACTGGTAAATTCTGGTGTATTATCTCACCCCTGGTGTTTTTGTCCCATAGGTTTAACACTGGGAACTCGTTCTCCATGTCCCTACGAGTATTACAGTCCGTTCTCCAGGGTCTATATCCTGTGCGTCTTCCATTCTTTTAGTGTGTACAGGGGTGAGATAAATACAGAAAGCGACTCATTTTGGTCAAAGTCATTGTTCCCAACTCATTTGAATGCTACGTGATATTCACTCGGCTTTGCCTTGTTAATATCACTATGCATTAAACTTGACCAAAACTTGTTGGTTTCCTCTTTAGTCTGTACTGGTCTAGTGAAGTCTGGTGGGTAGAGGCAGGGGTTTTCTCATCTCATATTCGCTCAATACTCCTTGGCTTTACATGAATTTTGTCATTTGTCTCTCCACTCTGCACCCTCCTTACGCATTATGCTAATTATGCTAATTGCCTCTTGTTCTCTCATTGCAGGCTTCTATGGACTTGCCGCCAGACAAGGCGAAGGTCCTAAAGAACTACGATGATGATAAGAAATGGGATCTAGTATGCGATCAGGTACGTGGTATTACTGCACTCCTTCACTTAGCAGACTATGGTGTTGTTAATATCTAGTATGTGATCAGGTACGTGGTATTACTGCACTCCTACACTTAGCAGACTATGGTGTTGTTAATATCTAGTATGTGATCAGGTACGTGGTATTACTGCACTCCTTCACTTAGCAGACTATGGTGTTGTTAATATCTAGTATGTGATCAGGTACTTGGTATTACTGCACTCCTTCACTTAGCAGACTATGGTGTTGTTATTATCTAGTATGCGATCAGGTACGTGGTATTACTGCACTCCTTCACTTAGCAGACTATGGTGTTGTTAATATCTAGTATGTGATCAGGTACGTGGTATTACTGCACTCCTTCACTTAGCAGACTATGGTGTTGTATTATCTAGTATGTGATCAGGTACGTGGTATTACTGCACTCCTTCACTTAGCAGACTATGGTGTTGTATTATCTAGTATGTGATCAGGTACGTGGTATTACTGCACTCCTTCACTTAGCAGACTATGGTGTTGTTAATATCTAGTATGTGATCAGGTACATGGTAATACTGCACTCCTTCACTTAGCAGACTATGGTGTTGTTATTATCTAGTATGCGATCAGGTACGTGGTATTACTGCACTCCTTCACTTAGCAGACTATGGTGTTGTTATTATCTATTATGCGATCAGGTACATGGTATTACTGCACTCCTTCACTTAGCAGACTATGGTGTTGTTATTATCTAGTATGTGATCAGGTACGTGGTATTATTATATACCTATGCACCAACTCAGTGTAAATACGTACTGCTCCTAGGGGTATAGTTATTATACACAGATTGCACTGTACGCCATACAACGTTGTACTGGTTACCTTGGATAGTGACAGACTGCACGCTTTAGGTGACAGACTGCATCCTTTGAGCCTTACCTGCACGCTTTGGGTGACAGAATGCACGCTTTGAAGAAATAACGCAATCTGATTGGTCAAGAGGCCGACAACAGAATTCTAGGCGCAAGATTAAAAAATGGCGGATCCCTTCACATCGTGAGTTCCGTGGCATCATACAGAACCCAGGAGCGAGTTAGTGTGAAAATATATCAAACTTTGAGGTAGGAAATGAGTATGATTCACGTGATACACTTTAGATAGCTTAGATATGCGAGATCGATCAATACAAACACGGACACTCGCCGAGCGGGCGACTCCTAGATGTCAACAAAACGCCATTGACACTGCACCGCTCGAGTACAGCTCTGAAAGTATATGAGGTGGTAGAGCGGAGCAGGGTGACCGCGCATTAATTTATGCGGCGGTTATAATGTATTCGCGCCTGCGTGGTGATCAATTCCGGTTGGCCACTTCCGGCATGTCTGCTAATGTACACATCGTCTTTGCGAGTTACTAGCGACTTCGTCGCGTCGTATTTGAGAGGGTGAGGGCTTAGTGGCACCCCCTACTATTAATACCTGAAACTATGAATTAGTTCCCAACCATCATTTCATGTGACACCAATTTTACCGACTATGAAAAACGAAAAAACTTTCCGCGGAAAGCGAACTACCGACTTTCGCATTCCCAAACGTTAGCCCTGCCCACTGCTCCAGGAAGATGGGTTATTAGACCAGATACTTAGTGCAGTGGTGGGTGGGGGGAATCAGCGGAGTTTTGAAAGGGCTACCAGCGAAACTTGAGATCTCATTGGTTTCTCACGAGAAAAGTAAATCAGAAAACTACAGTACTAAACTTTGATTTCGGCATGGCTTGAATTGAATCTTAAGAGAAAAAGCATGCATGTCTATCGACCTAGAAAAAAGAAGAGCAGGTTCGAATTCCACCACACACGAGAATCTCACTCTCGTGGCCCTTCAGTCTCCAAGCCTAAGTTTGGTTCACTATGTCTCTATGTGCGGAAAGATCTCCAAGCGGATTCGACGGAATTCTACCGTTTTAAATATAGTAGGTAACTAGCGACTTCGTCGCGTCGTATCCCCCCCCTCACCCCCCCCCCCTAGTCTGTTCAAGGGACGTTCCCTGCTAGACAGCACTCAGTGGTGCCCCCTACTACTAATACCTGGAACTATCATTTAGTTCCCGACCATCATTTCATGTGACACCGATTTTACCGACTACCAGCGCAATTTTTCTCGTGGCTTGATAACTACAGTTTTAAATTATAATTTCGGTATGGATAGAAACAAATCCTAAGGATAAAAATAGATCTGTGTAGAGAAACACAAAAAAGAGAGGCAGGATTCAGTTAAGTACTACACGAGAATCTCACTCTCGTGGCCCTACAATCTCCAGCCCTAGCTCTGGTTCACTATGTCTCTATGTGCGGGAGCAACTTCAAGCAGATTCGACGGAATTCTACCGTTTTAAATATAGTAGGTAACAAGAAGTGACTTCAACGTCAAATTACGGTCAGTTTTAGCGAATTAAGACCGAATTAAGGTATATAATAATATGAAACCATAGTGATGGTGCCAATACGGGGTAGATTTACTTGTTGTTTCGGAGAAATTCGTTCTGAACTCGCCCATTTCTCCACGAGAGAGTTAGATGCATTTATGTCACCTGTTTTTCCTCAAAGATTTAACATTGGGAACTCGTATCCAACTCCCATGAGATATTTAGAAAAAGTACTCAATGGGGGATTATGTCACACAAATGTTAGCCTATCAGTCAATGTGAAGGGTGAGATAAATTCAGAAACCCGTTCAGGTTTACGGTCAGAGCTTGAACCGATCGAGTCGGAATTGCTACGTAATTCATGCCGCTTCGCCTTGTGAATTACTACACGATTTAAACTCGACGGGATACGAGCTCTGACCCTAAACGTTCATAGGTTTCCTCTATAGTAACTCCTGACGAGATTCAAACTACCAGTACCTTAAAAGACAGACTTCTTCAATCCTAGGCTGCTACTTTGTAGGGACGATGATGATCAAGAATTACCGCCGCAAAAAACGGAAACGAGTATTTAGACGTGGCAATAGAAACCTTTGGATCAAGCCGATGTTAAAAAAAACCCTAACAAAACACAAGGGAAACGAAACTGAGGTGTTTCACAAACAGACCGCATCGTGCCATAATTCCCTCTCCCTGTGTTGGCACGCGCTGAGTGTTGTCATCCTCCTCAGAGCCAAGTCACAAAACACAACGCCAATTACACGTCTGTGCTCACTCGAGTCGTACCAGTAAATACTCTCTGCTGCTGTTGTGTACAAAGTGTGTCGCTGAAAAAGATGACAACTCAATTAGTTTAATTCTTTAGATTCACTAGAGTAGAAGATAACGCAGGACTGTCTGTCACCTACTCACACTGGCTCCTGAGGGTCCTTGCATCAGTTACTTCGCGTATATGTCAACAACTACCTCGCGTATATGTCAACAACTACCTCGCGTATATGTCAACAACTACCTCGCGTATATGTCAACAACTACCTCGCGTATATGTCAACAACTACCTCGCGTATATGTCAACAACTACCTCGCGTATATGTCAACAACTACCTCGCGTATATGTCAACAACTACCTCGCGTATATGTCAACAACTACCTCGCGTATATGTCAACAACTACCTCGCGTATATGTCAACAACTACCTCGCGTATATGTCAACAACTACCTCGCGTATATGTCAACAACTACCTCGCGTATATGTCAACAACTACCTCGCGTATATGTCAACAACTACCTCGCGTATATGTCAACAACTACCTCGCGTATATGTCAACAACTACCTCGCGTATATGTCAACAACTACCTCGCGTATATGTCAACAACTACCTCGCGTATATGTCAACAACTACCTCGCTTATATGTCAACAACTACCTCGCGTATATGTCAACAACTACCTCGCGTATATGTCAACAACTACCTCGCGTATATGTCAACAACTACCTCGCGTATATGTCAACAACTACCTCGCGTATATGTCAACAACTACCTCGCGTATATGTCAACAACTACCTCGCGTATATGTCAACAACTACCTCGCGTATATGTCAACAACTACCTCGCGTATATGTCAACAACTACCTCGCGTATATGTCAACAACTACCTCGCGTATATGTCAACAACTACCTCGCGTATATGTCAACAACTGTATTGCCAACAAGTGACGAAATTCCGATATCTTGTTTCAATCGCTACATAATTCATGCATGTGGCTTTGTTTTATGAATTACTACGCGATTCAAACTCGATGGGATATGAGGTGTGACCCTGACCTTTCATAGGTTTCC
Source organism: Alentia gelatinosa (assembly GCA_950022655.1). Lineage (NCBI taxonomy): Eukaryota > Metazoa > Annelida > Polychaeta > Phyllodocida > Polynoidae > Alentia > Alentia gelatinosa. The sequence goes on along the minus strand of OX465588.1, from coordinate 180,323 downwards.
TCTATAATTTTTTCCTGCCGAAATATGACCTCTACTGGCGGAATGAGGCAAAGCCTGTCTGCTCAACTTGGACGCTACTGTGTGAGTGCAGAGTTTTGGGTAAAGTCGGCTGCGCTGTCGTCATCGAATCTTCGCCTAGTGACGTGATGTCTCACTATCAACAAAGCCATGGTAGCGATGTTGGGGGGCAAGTGACTAAGCAGCTGAGCAGGGCGTCAATAAAATGGGGTAAATTATAGGGTTTCTGTGGATGGTTTTCTCAGATAACACGGTTTCAAGAAGTGTCTCTTCAGGTCAAGTTAAAAGGTGCTAAGAAGCACACGGTCCTAGCAAGGTAGTCTAGGCCACATAAAAAATATGTTATTTTGTATGTGTTTTGCCAGCTAGCCTCATGGTTAGCTGGGGTTTTTAGGCGGCCAATGAGTATAGAGAATTATATTCGTTGTACTTGTGTAGAGTCAGGTACAGTGCACAAGCGGTTTCACTCCAGCAGTGATTTTTCTGAACAATATATAACTATATTATCATACCTATAACAGTTATAATGTGCTGGTCCCACCGACTTGGCATGTCTTGTTACATTTCATGAGGACGATCTACACGTTCCGCCGATACTGACTGTTGTTACGGCCTAATGTGCTGGATCCACCGACTTGGCATGTCTTGTTACATCTCATGAGGACGATCTACACGATCCGCCGATACTGACTGTTGTTACGGTCTAATGTGCTGGTCCCACCGACTTGGCATATCTGTTATATCTTTGATTAATTAAGCTCAGACATTATACAATGAGTCAGTCGGATCACCTTGACACCCTAAAAGCTTGCTAAGATGCCTGATGAGCCGATCCACCGCGAAACCTTGACCTAAATATCCCACTTGACAGGATCTTTTGATCCTCTCTCGCACCACATAAACAATAACAGTATTTTACTGTCACAAGTCTCAACAGATCACTGTAGAGACTCCGGGATACGGTTGTAGACACCGTGATGTGACAGCCGTCAGTGCACTATGGTCACGGTGATTAGGGGCAGTTCTATAAACTGCCCCTAACCACCGTAACCTTAGTCACAAGTCTCAACAGATCACTGTAGAGACTCCGGGATACGGTTGTTGACACCATGATGTGACAGCCGTCAGTGCACTATGGTCACGGTGGTTAGGGCCAGTTCTATAAACTGCCCCTAACCACCGTAACCGTAGTCACAAGTCTCAACAGATCACTGTAGAGACTCCGGGATACGGTTGTTGACACCGTGATGTGACAGCCGTCAGTGCACTATGGTTACGGTGGTTAGGGGCAGTTCTATAAACTGCCCCTAACCACCGTAACCGTAGTCACAAGTCTCAACAGATCACTGTAGAGACTCCAGGGATACGGTTGTTGACACCGTGATGTGACAGCCGTCAGTGCACTATGGTTACGGTGGTTAGGGGCAGTTCTATAAACTGCCACTCAAGGTCGCATCGCTCGGGGGAGAAGGTCGTCGCCTCGTCCTACTTTGACTTGGCATGTCTTGTTACATCTTACTGTGTCGTGATATGTCTCACCTCCCTTGCCATGACATGTCGCGCCATGATAGGTGTATTTTTTCACGATGTCGCGTGTATACTTAGTTTCTCCACAACAGCGACACCCCATGATCTATTGCCGACATATCACGATCTATTACGGCACGGCAGATGTGATTAACCAAACCAAGGGTTTGTGGTAAAGTCAACCAAATCGTGACATATCTTGATGTATCTTGTGTGCTGGTGAAGAGGCCGTTAAAACACATTAAAACCATCACACCTGACAGTCACACCTGACAGTCACACCTGACAATCACACCTGACAATCACACCTCAGATTCACATCTGACAACCACACCTGACAGTCACACCTGACAGTCACACCTGACAGTCACACCTGACAATCACACCTGACAATCACACCTGACAGTCACACCTGACAGTCACACCTGGCAGTCACACCTGATAATCACACCTGGCAGTCACACCTGACAGTCACACCTGACAGTCACACCTGACAATCACACCTGACAGTCACACCTGACAGTCACACCTGACAATCACACCTCATATTCACATCTGACAGTCACACCTGACAGTCACACCTGACAATCACACCTCAGATTCACATCTGACAATCACACCTGACAGTCACACCTGACAATCACACCTGACAATCACACCTCAGATTCACACCTGACAATCACACCTGACAATCACACCTGACAATCACACCTGACAATCACAACTGACAATCACAACTGACAATCACACCTGACAATCACACCTGACAGTCACACCTGACAATCAATCAATATAGAAAATCTGCCCTGTATAAGGGAATCTTATTATGGAACTCTTTGAATTTAGATGAACAAAGAACTGGTCTAAGAAAGAGTTTAAGAAGGCGGTTCTGAAAAGGCTATGAATTGTTAGATTTGAGTCATCAATACTATGTTCAAACTGGGAAGATGGTTATTTATTGTATGGGATTGTTTTGGAGTGCTATTTGTGTATATGACCTGCAAGTACTCATCAATTGTAATATAACCAAGACGGGAATGTTGTCTAGAACCAATGTACATAGATAACCTGTGTGAAACATGGGAAGGAGCTGCTTAAGACGGCAACTGAGTGTAAACCTGTCTCTCACCCTTGTATATAAGAGTGCAATGTGCAATGTTTGTTGTGTTTATATGCAATTTCTTGATTGGAAGAACGAATTCTGTATTCGATTTCAAGAAGTAAAAACATTTTAAAAAAAACGAAAAAGGCAGGTGAGGTAGGTAGAGGGGTAGGACACAGGGACTGGAGCCAGTCTATGTCCTGGTAAGGAGGGGTGAGGTAGGTAGAGGGGTAGGCCGGACACAGGGACTGGAGCCAGTCTATGTCCTGGTGAGGAGGGGTGAGGTAGGTGGAGGGGTAGGACACAGGGACTGGAGCCAGTCTATGTCCTGGTGAGGAGGGGTGGGGTAGGTGGAGGTATAATAATGACACACAAGGACTGGATCCAGTCTATGTCCTGGTGAGGAGGGGTGAGGCAGGTGGAGGTATGATAATGACACACAGGGACTGGAGCCAGTCTATGTCCTGGTGAGGAGGGGTGAGGCAGGTGGAGGTATGATAATGACACACAGGGACTGGAGCCAGTCTATGTCCTGGTGAGGAGGGGTGAGGCAGGTGGAGGTATGATAATGACACACAGGGACTGGAGCCAGTCTATGTCCTGGTGAGGAGGGGTGAGGCAGGTGGAGGGGTAGGCTGGACACAGGGACTGGAGCCAGTCTATGTCCTGGTGAGGATGGGTGAGGTAGGTGGAGGGGTAGGCCGGACACAGGGACTGGAGCCAGTCTATGTCCTGGTGAGGAGGGGTGGGGTAGGTGGAGGTATAATAATGACAAGATTAAATGGCGCATTTCATACGTGACCTCTCCACATAGCAGGTTATACGGCGCACTTCATACGTGAACTCTCACATAGCAGGTTAAACGGCGCACTTCATACGTGACCTCTCCACATAGCAGGTTAAACGGCGCACTTCATACGTAACCTCTCACATAGCAGGTTAAACGGCGCACTTCATACATGACCTCTACACATAGTAGGTTAAATGGCGCACTTCATACGTGACCTCTCACATAGCAGGTTAAACGGCGCACTTCATACGTAACCTCTCACATAGCAGGTTAAACGGCGCACTTCATACATGACCTCTACACATAGTAGGTTAAATGGCGCACTTCATACGTGACCTCTCATATAGCAGGTTAAACGGCGCACTTCATACGTGACCTCTCACATAGCAGGTTAAACGGCGCACTTCATACGTGACCTCTCACATAGCAGGTTAAACGGCGCACTTCATACGTAACCTCTCACATAGCAGGTTAAACGGCGCACTTCATACGTGAACTCTCACATAGCAGGTTAAACGGCGCACTTCATACGTAACCTCTCACATGGCAGGTTAAACGGCGCACTTCATACGTGACCTCTCCACATAGCAGGTTAAACGGCGCACTTCATACGTGAACTCCACATAGCAGTTTATACGGCGCACTTCATACGTGAACTCCACATAGCAGGTTAAACGGCGCACTTCATACGTGAACTCCACATAGCAGGTTAAACGGCGCACTTCATACGTGAACTCCACATAGCAGGTTAAACGGCGCACTTCATACGTGAACTCCACATAGCAGGTTAAACGGCGCACTTCATACGTGACCTCTCCACATAGCAGGTTAAACGGCGATACCCGACACCCCAGGTCTGTCTACACTTGAGCGATAGGTCATTAATTTCAGTAACCGGAACCACTCTCAGATATAAAGGCCCGTCGCATCGCACATCTTGAGATGTTCATGATGTGCGGCGTATTCTGTATTAAATCTGGAGTCAACCCTTGACAGCTTCTACTCAGGTGTCAGGTCACTGGAGGTGTGAAAGCTGTGAAAACAGCAGGCTGTGGCCGCAGTTGGCAGTCTGACAACTTGTAAGATGTAAGATTTACGATTCTATTCATTTTTACAGTTTTATTCTCCGAGTCATCTGGTGACTTCCGGTTCAAAATACCCTCCAAATTATTCAAATTCACCTGACAACGGATCGGTCCGCCATCTTGCTGGTGACCACGAAGCGCCGTCAGAGTCTGAAATAGTGAAACACCAAACTAATTGTCTTCCTCATGTGCAATCGCTGCATGTAATCGTTTAGATATTATCGTAAAACCGGATGAGTTTAATCTGGGCTCCCGTATGCGACGACTGGAGTTTGGCGTAGTGAATCACGAGGCGGAGCCGAGTAATATCCGGAGCCAAAACTCCAGGAGTCGCATACGGGAGCCCAGATTAAAACGAATAAGGTTTTGATTTTATCCTTATCCCTGTGAACGATATTTTTATGTGAGGATAATAACAAAAACACGATAAGAACTTTCTGAAGTCCTCCACATAGCTTTCCTTGCTGCTCTGAAGGCGCTTGGAACTACTTTTAGCTGCTGATCTCTGATTGGTCCATTTTTTGTATGCTCCTAGGAGCAATTTTTTATCCGTATGCGACATACGGGCGCATACGGAAAGTCAATGTTAAGCCTATGGGATTTTATATTAGGGGTAGGATAATACTATTTACACCATCCAGGCGTGATTCAAATGTTCCAACTTGAAGAAAATCTGTTGTTTCGACGATTTGTTGACATCGCGTTTATAGTCTAAAGTCACATGGGCATTTGCTCTGAAACTTCAAGGGAAGTCTAATTTTGCCGAGTGCATTACTTGAGAATCATTTCAGCCATCCCAACATGTTGAATGATATCAGAAATAAACGTACGAAACGTCCATAGGCTTAGCATTACAGAGGTGCTTGGCCAAGATGGCTGCTCCCGCTGCTAGTCCGTCCACGCACCGCGCCGCCTTCGGGTTACGGTACGTAAAAGGGTACAGTGTGCATGGCTACGATTGGTCAGTCCCCTACACGCGGAAGGGATATCGTGATTGGTTGTTCTATTTAAAGCATCAGTTTGACAAGGGGGAATCTAAGCGGACTAATGCACAATGTTTGTTGTTTTCGAATGAATTTGTTAATTTGAACGCAATATAAAGCACAGAAATGGTATCCACAGATACAGTTTATCCATTAACATTATAAGTTACCTCTAATTTATTGGTATTTCTGCCCTGGTGGCTTTCCGGGGTGGGTGACAGGAATATTTTTTCTGTTGTTGGCGGGCACAGCGGCAGTCGGCCGCGGGTGGCTTCGCTACCGGCAAGTCGGCTATGTGTCACTGTCACAGTGTCAGTGTGCCACACGCGATACTCCCATCAAAATTATATATCAAAGCATTCTCTGTTCTTTTCATATAGATCACAATTAGCATAGCCATAGCCATAACCCTAACCCTAACCCTAACCCCGACATAGTCCGGGAGAGGCCCGGGGGACACGGCCGACCTCACCGCGACAGAGGCGGCAGCCACGGGAACGTAGCGGTATCGAATTCACCGGTACCGAACTTGTAGCAGTAGCGAATTTTGAATGTACACAAATACGACCACGGGGAGCGGCTGCAGGTAGTCAGACATAGTTCGACTCTGTTCGTTCCTCGTAGAGAGTGAAAACGGACACAGCGTTGTACTTCGTATAACTATATTTAACTAGCCGCGGCGCAGGCGGGTGCATGTGCCGATATTACTCGTTGGGCGTTTATTCCCGCGGCTATTCGCAGAGTCGGCGGGAGTTGATCTAAACACCTGTGTTTGTCCCATCTTGTTCGCACCAAAACACCTTTATTTGGAATCTATACATGAATTTGAAATGGATTTATGATTTGACAGCTACCACTGTCCTCGTTTGTTTACATTTGATTGCGCATGCGTGAGAAACTTGTTGCGGGCAAAGTAGGGATACAAGCTGGAACCAGCGAGCCGCCATTATCGCGCTGCATGCTGGGATACACCGGAGGGAATTCCAACCTAATATGGCAGCCTTTCACAGTCCCAGTTTGGGAGCGTGAGCGCCCTGGCACCTAGCGACAACGGGACGTACTACAGTCTACTCCCGCTGCTAGACGGGGGTTTGTGGCGTCACCTACTTCCGGGCTGACTCGGCGAATGCCTGGAGAAGTGGACACAAGCCACGCGACCATTCAGTCTCATCAGTGGGGCATCCCATACGTCTTCTGGCCATTGAGTGCGATGATTCCGTCACAAGTGGGATAATAAAATACGGTCGATGGGCGATTATGACCCCATAAACGGTGTGTCTTTAGTTTTATTGTCTCATGTGAGGACGACGCTGAAGTCAGAGAGCGATATCTACACACGTTACTCATTCCCTGAAGATGCATCATCTGACCTGATCTACTCACCAGTGAAGTAGATGATTTCTGACACTAGCCAACCCTGGAGCCAGTAATACGGTAAAGGTGAATGCCCTATCCCTGTCTAGAATACCCCATCTATCTCCACATAACCCTGTCAGTGTAGAGATATATACAGACGTTATAGATGTAGAATACCCCATCTATGTCGGCATATCCCTGTCAGTGTAGAGATATATACAGACGTTATAGATGTAGAATACCCCATCTATCTCAACATAACCCTGTCAGTGTAGAGATATATACAGACGTTATAGATGTAGAATACCCCATCTATGTCGGCATATCCCTGTCAGTGTAGAGATATATACAGACGTTATAGATCTAGAATACCCCATCTATCTCAACATAACCCTGTCAGTGTAGAGATATATACAGACGTTATAGATGTAGATTACCCCATCTATGTCGGCATATCCCTGTCAGTGTAGAGATATATATACAGACGTTATAGATATAGAATACACCATCTATCTCAACATAACCCTGTCAGTGTAGAGATATATACAGACGTTATAGATCTAGAGTACCCCATCTATCTCAACATAACCCTGTCAGTGTAGAGATATATACAGACGTTATAGATGTAGATTACCCCATCTATGTCGGCATATCCCTGTCAGTGTAGAGATATATATACAGACGTTATAGATATAGAATACACCATCTATCTCAACATAACCCTGTCAGTGTAGAGATATATACAGACGTTATAGATCTAGAATACCCCACCTATCTCAACATAACCCTGTCAGTGTAGGGATATATACAGACGTTATAGATGTAGATTACCCCATCTATGTCGGCATATCCCTGTCAGTGTAGAGATATATACAGACGTTATAGATGTAGAATACACCATCTATGTCGGCATATCCCTGTCAGTGTAGAGATACACTAGGGCAGTCATTATAGACCCACGATACGCCATCTATGTCGGCATATCCCAGTCAGTGTAGAGATATATACAGACGTTATAGATGTAGAATACACCATCTATGTCGACATATCCCTGTCAGTGTAGAGATATATACGGACGTTATAGATGTAGAATACCCCATCTATCTCAACATAACCCTGTCAGTGTAGAGATATATACAGACGTTATAGATGTAGAATACCCCATCTATGTCGGCATATCCCTGTCAGTGTAGAGATATATACAGACGTTATAGATCTAGAATACCCCATCTATCTCAACATAACCCTGTCAGTGTAGAGATATATACAGACGTTATAGATGTAGATTACCCCATCTATGTCGGCATATCCCTGTCAGTGTAGAGATATATATACAGACGTTATAGATATAGAATACACCATCTATCTCAACATAACCCTGTCAGTGTAGAGATATATACAGACGTTATAGATCTAGAGTACCCCATCTATCTCAACATAACCCTGTCAGTGTAGAGATATATACAGACGTTATAGATGTAGATTACCCCATCTATGTCGGCATATCCCTGTCAGTGTAGAGATATATATACAGACGTTATAGATATAGAATACACCATCTATCTCAACATAACCCTGTCAGTGTAGAGATATATACAGACGTTATAGATCTAGAATACCCCACCTATCTCAACATAACCCTGTCAGTGTAGGGATATATACAGACGTTATAGATGTAGATTACCCCATCTATGTCGGCATATCCCTGTCAGTGTAGAGATATATACAGACGTTATAGATGTAGAATACACCATCTATGTCGGCATATCCCTGTCAGTGTAGAGATACACTAGGGCAGTCATTATAGACCCACGATACGCCATCTATGTCGGCATATCCCAGTCAGTGTAGAGATATATACAGACGTTATAGATGTAGAATACACCATCTATGTCGACATATCCCTGTCAGTGTAGAGATATATACGGACGTTATAGATCTAGAATACCCCATCTATGTCGGCATATCCCTGTCAGTGTAGAGATTCAGACATTAGGGCAGTCATTATAGACCCACGATACGCCATCTATGTCGGCATATCCCTGTCAGTGTTGAGATACAGACATTAGGGCAGTCATTATAGACCCACGATACGCCATCTATGTCGGCATATCCCTGTCAGTGTTGAGATACTTTAGGGCAGTCATTATAGACCCACAATACCCCATCTATGTCGGCATATCCCTGTCAGTGTTGAGATACAGACATTAGGGCAGTCATTATAGACCCACGATACGCCATCTATGTCGGCATATCCCTGTCAGTGTTGAGATACATTAGGGCAGTCATTATAGACCCACGATACGCCATCTATGTCGGCATATCCCTGTCAGTGTCAAGATACAGACATTAGGGCAGTCATTATAGACCCACGATACGCCATATATGTCGGCATATCCCTGTCAGTGTTGAGATACAGACATTAGGGCAGTCATTATAGACCCACGATACGCCATCTATGTCGGCATATCCCTGTCAGTGTTGAGATACATTAGGGCAGTCATTATAGACCCACAATACGCCATCTATGTCGGCATATCCCTGTCAGTGTTGAGATACATTAGGGCAGTCATTATAGACCCACGATACGCCATCTATCTCGGCATATCCCTGTCAGTGTAGAGATTCAGACATTAGGGCAGTCATTATAGACCCACGATACGCCATCTATGTCGGCATATCCCTGTCAGTGTTGAGATACAGACATTAGGGCAGTCATTATAGACCCACGATACGCCATCTATGTTGGCATATCCCAGTCAGTGTTGAGATACATTAGGGCAGTCATTATAGACCCACGATACGCCATCTATGTCGGCATATCCCTGTCAGTGTTGAGATACAGACATTAGGGCAGTCATTATAGACCCACGATACGCCATCTATGTCGACATATCCCAGTCAGTGTTGAGATACAGACATTAGGGCAGTCATTATAGACCCACGATACGCCATCTATGTCGACATATCCCTGTCAGTGTTGAGATACAGTAGGGCAGTCATTATAGACCCACGATACGCCATCTATCTCGGCATATCCCTGTCAGTGTTGAGATACAGACATTAGGGCAGTCATTATAGACCCACGATACACCATCTATGTCGGCATATCCCTGTCAGTGTTGAGATACATTAGGGCAGTCATTATAGACCCACGATACGCCATCTATGTCGACATATCCCTGTCAGTGTAGAGATACAGACATTAGGGCAGTCATTATAGACCCACGATACGCCATCTATGTCGGCATATCCCTGTCAGTGTTGAGATACAGACATTAGGGCAGTCATTATAGACCCACGATACGCCACCTATCTCAGTAGCAGCTGTCAGAAGCTCCTTAGATGTATCACATCTTTTTTCTGTTTCCCTCATTACACACATCACAAACTGTCAAGTCGGCAAGATACTAATGAGGTGGAGTGGGATATATTATAGAATTGCCTTGTTCTACACTCGTACATGACATGAAGTGGTGGCCTTAACGCTTTCACTCCACTGCTTGACGCCAAAACCGCGTTGAAATACGCTGCTGTAATATCACTTCAACCCACTGTAGTCCACGTACACTTCTACGGTACCCAGCGGGATGTCATTACGTCACAACTCCATGGTAATTCCTAATAATTGGGATTTTATGTAATGGTAATAATGTTAATCGTGATATAGTTTTACATAGATTGGAAAATATTATGAGAATATTCGCATTATTTCATTCATAAATAGCAGTTATTTGAGTTTCAGAAATGATGCCTTCAGGCATCATAGCGTACTAGGCCCAGGAACACCTACAGGCATCATAGCGCAGCCAAAGGGTTAAGAGGACCAAATACATGTCCGACTTAATCAACGTAAAGAGACTGTCAGTCTACCTCCTCAGTGACTGTCAGTCTATCACCTCAGTGACTGTCAGTCTATCACCTCAGTGACTGTCAGTCTATCACCTCAGTGACTGTCAGTCTATCACCTCAGTGACTGTCAGTCTATCACCTCAGTGACTGTCAGTCTATCACCCCAGTGACTGTCAGTCTATCACCTCAGTGACTGTCAGTCCGCCTTGACTGTCAGTCTGCCACCGCCTTGGCTGTTAGTCTACCACCGCGTTAGGAGAGTTTTTGTACGCAGCTTTGGGTCCATGATGAGAAAATTACCCTATTATTGAATGGTGCACATGTCGTGTTATGAAGAGCGCTACCATGTTTTTATTATCCACCTAATACAAAGTGTCGGTAGTAAACCTTTGAGAACTCTGTATGGACATACCCGGCACATACAGATATGTTGTATTATCCACCTAATACAAAGGGTCCGTAGTAAACCTATAGGAACTCTGTATAGACATACCCGGCACATACAGATATGTTGTATTATCCACCTAATACAAAGTGTCCATAGTAAACCTACAGGAACTCTGTATGGACTTACCCGGCACATACAGATATGTTGTATTATCCACCTAATACAAAGTGTCCATAGTAAACCTACAGGAACTCTGTATGGACTTACCCGGCACATACAGATATATGTTGTATTATCCACCTAATACAAAGTGTCCATGGTAAACCTACAGGAACTCTGTATAGACATACCCGGCACATACAGATATATGTTGTATTATCCACCTAATACAAAGTGTCCGTAGTTAACCTATAAGAACTCTGTATGGACATACCTGGCACATACAGATATATGTTGTATCATCCACCTAATACAAAGTGTCTATAGTTAACCTATAAGATCTCTGTATGGACATACCTGGCGCATACCGATATGTTGTATTATCCACCTAATACAAAGTGTCCGTAGTAAACCTACAGGAACTCTGTATGGACATACCCGGCACATACCGATATGTTGTATTATCCACCTAATACAAAGTGTCCGTAGTTAACCTATAAGAACTCTGTATGGACATACCCGGCACATACCGATATGTTGTATCATCCACCTAATACAAAGTGTCCGTAGTTAACCTATAGGAACTCTGTATGGACATACCCGGCACATACAGATATGTTGTATTATCCACCTAATACAAATTGTCCATAGTAAACCTATAGGACTCTGTATGGACATACCCGGCACATACAGATATGTTGTATCATCCACCTAATACAAAGTGTCCGTAGTTAACCTATAAGAACTCTGTATGGACATACCTGGCACATACAGATATATGTTGTATTATCCACCTAATACAAAGTGTCCGTAGTTAACCTATAGGAACTCTGTATGGACATACCCGGCACATACAGATATGTTGCATCATCCACCTAATACAAAGTGTCCTTAGTAAACCTATAGGAACTCTGTATGGACATACCCGGCACATACCGATATGTTGTATTATCCACCTAATACAAAGTGTCCGTAGTTAACCCATAGGAACTCTGTATGGACATACCCGGCACATACAGATATATGTTGTATTATCCACCTAATACAAATTGTCCTTAGTAAACACAAGAACTCTGTATGGACATACTCGGCACATACAGATATATGTTGTATGTTCCGGGCTGCTGAAGTGAACTGAAATTGACACGCCACCAGTCAGATAAAGGTGGATAGTAAATATGATATAGACTGGTTTCAGAGAAAAGCAGTTGTTTGCTCCTAGGAGTTACCTCTCCGCAATATCCTCGCATGTGCTCGGATATTACTACGCGTCAACTCCTCGGAGCATACGACCGCTTGTATCTGAAACCAGTCAATATTGTGTATATAAAATCGTGTGTCCGTATCCAGAACGAGACTGCAACCAACATATTCAGTTAATAAAAAATAGATAAATAAAAAAAATATAAATAGGAAAGACAAAATACTTAGTTAAGTGTGGCGTGGCGGGCAACGAGAGAACCTGTCTGAACCAAACGCGAAACGTGATCTATTGTCAGTTTTACGCGGTGAAATGTGTGAGAGGAAAAATGGTGACATATATTGGCTCGGCCCACTTTGTGAGATGAGAAATGACCTATTTTTGTGGAGAGAACCCGTACACAGAACCAACGCTCTCCAATGCGTGGCCTAAATCGTGACAGGAAAAGGGCCACCACATTTGTATTTGTAGCCCGAGTCTTGACGAGCAGTCGCCGCTCCTTTGACACTCAGCACACAGACTGGCAGCTGTCACGCAGCAAGAGAGATCATTTCTCTTACGACACATAAAAGACATGTTCCTCAAAGAGATCGTTAAACACGTGAAAAGTGCCGAGTCCTGCACCTGCAGCTGTCTGTGCATCGGCAGGTCGACCCCAGCCTCCGCGACACCTTCTAAAACGTTTACAGAAACCACCTGCAGCTGTCAGTGTCATCGGCAGGTCGACCCCAGCCTCCGCGACCCCTTCTAAAACGTTTAAACCACCTGCAGCTGTCTGTGTATCGGCAGGTCGACCCCAGCCTCCGCGACCCCTTCTAAAACGTTTAAACCACCTGCAGCTGTCAGTGTCATCGGCAGGTCGACCCCAGCCTCCGCGACCCCTTCTAAAACGTTTAAACCACCTGCAGCTGTCTGTGTCATCAGCAGGTCGACCCCAGCCTCCAAGACCCCTTCTAAAACGTTTAAACCACCTGCCGCTGTCTGTGTATCGGCAGGTCGACCCCAGCCTCCGCGACCCCTTCTAAAACGTTTACAGAAACCACCTGCAGCTGTCTGTGTATCGGCAGGTCGACCCCAGCCTCCGCGACCCCTTCTAAAACGTTTAAACCACCTGCAGCTGTCTGTGTCATCGGCAGGTCGACCCCAGCCTCCGCGACCCCTTCTAAAACGTTTAAACCACCTGCAGCTGTCAGTGTCATCGGCAGGTCGACCCCAGCCTCCGCGACCCCTTCTAAAACGTTTACAGAAACCACCTGCAGCTGTCTGTGTATCGGCAGGTCGACCCCAGCCTCCGCGACCCCTTCTAAAACGTTTAAACCACCTGCAGCTGTCTGTGTCATCGGCAGGTCGACCCCAGCCTCCGCGACCCCTTCTAAAACGTTTAAACCACCTGCAGCTGTCAGTGTCATCGGCAGGTCGACCCCAGCCTCCGCGACCCCTTCTAAAACGTTTAAACCACCTGCAGCTGTCTGTGTATCGGCAGGTCGACCCCAGCCTCCGCAACCCCTTCTAAAACGTTTAAACCACCTGCAGCTGTCTGTGTATCGGCAGGTCGACCCCAGCCTCCGCGACCCCTTCTAAAACGTTTAAACCACCTGCAGCTGTCTGTGTATCGGCAGGTCGACCCCAGCCTCCGCGACCCCTTCTAAAACGTTTAAACCACCTGCAGCTGTCTGTGTATCGGCAGGTCGACCCCAGCCTCCGCGACCCCTTCTAAAACGTTTACAGAAACCACCTGCAGCTGTCAGTGTCATCGGCAGGTCGACCCCAGCCTCCGAATTTGTCTCCATGAGGTGCGGTATTTTATAAATGAGAGGGAAGGTCCATGTCCTGTCACATCAGACACCGGTCAATAGAATCTGTGTACATCGGACACAGTCACAGTTAATTTATGAGAGAGAAAGACCCAACATATTGTCACATCAGACACCGGTAAATAGAATCTGTGTAGATCGGACACAGTCACAGTTTATTTATGAGCGGGAAAGACCCAACATATTGTCACATCAGACACCGGTCAATAGAATCTATGTACATCAGATACAGTCACAGTTTATTTATGAGCGGGAAAGACCCAACATATTGTCACATTAGACACCGGTTAATAGAATCTGTGTACATCGGACACAGTCACAGTTTATTTATGAGAGAGAAAGACCCAACATATTGTCACATTAGACACCGGTCAATAGAATCTGTGTAGATCGGACACAGTCACAGTTTATTTATGAGAGAGAAAGACCCAACATATTGGAGAGCGTATGTACAGTATATTGGAGAACTGTCATGTTAGATACTGTAGAGTGAACCTATGAAAGTTTATGGTCAGAGCTTGAATGCCATCAAGTTTGAATCACATAGTAATTCACAAGGCGAAGCCGCGTGAATTACGTAGCGATTCAAATCAGATGGGATCGAGCTCTGACTGTAAACTTGAATAGGTTTCTGAATCTATCTCACCCTTCACATTCACTAATGGGCTTTGTGACAGAATCCCTCATTGAATATTTTTCCTTAATATCTCATGGGCGTTGGATACGAATTCCCAATCTTAAGTCTATGGAGAAAAAATACCAGGTAAGATGGATGTTAGCAGGACGCACATGTAGTATGTTGGAGAACTATCATATTAAAGAAGAAACAACAAGTTTTGTTCAGTCGTCATTCTCCACGAGTTTGATGCGGAGTGATATAAACGAGGCGACAGCCGAGTGAATATCACGTAGCATTCAAATGAGTTTGACCAAATGACTTTGACCAAAACGAGTTGTTTTCTGTATTCATCTCACCCCTGTAAACACTAAAAGAATGGACGACACACAGGATATAGACCATGGAGAACGGACTGCGGACTCTTAGGGGCATGGAGAACGAGTTCTAAATGTTCAACCTATGGGACAGACCTACCAGGGTGAGGTAATGGACACCGGAGAATGTGCATACAGTATGTTGGAGAGGTGCCAGAGTGGAGACAGAGCGCCCTGACAGAGTGTGTCACGGGACGGGCCCCGCCCAGAGGGCCTCCCTCTGTCGGCGAGCTGACACTGAGACAGAGCGCCCTGACAGAGTGCGTCACGGGACGGGCCCCGCCCAGAGGGCCTCCCTCTGTCGGCGAGCTGACACTGAGACAGAGCGCCCTGACAGAGTGTGTCACGGGACGGGCCCCGCCCAGAGGGCCTCACTCTGTCGGCGAGCTGACACTGAGACAGAGCGCCCTGACAGAGTGTGTCATGGGACGGGCCCCGCCCAGAGGGCCTCCCTCTGTCGGCGAGCTGACACTGAGACAGAGCGCCCTGACAGAGTGTGTCATGGGACGGGCCCCGCCCAGAGGGCCTCCCTCTGTCGGCGAGCTGACACTGAGACAGAGCGCCCTGACAGAGTGTGTCACGGGACGGGCCCCGCCCAGAGGGCCTCACTCTGTCGGCGAGCTGACACTGAGACAGAGCGCCCTGACAGAGTGTGTCACGGGACGGGCCCCGCCCAGAGGGCCTCCCTCTGTCGGCGAGCTGACACTGAGACAGAGCGCCCTGACAGAGTGCGTCACGGGACGGGCCCCGCCCAGAGGGCCTCCCTCTGTCGGCGAGCTGACACTGAGACAGAGCGCCCTGACAGAGTGTGTCACGGGACGGGCCCCGCCCAGAGGGCCTCACTCTGTCGGCGAGCTGACACTGAGACAGAGCGCCCTGACAGAGTGTGTCATGGGACGGGCCCCGCCCAGAGGGCCTCCCTCTGTCGGCGAGCTGACACTGAGACAGAGCGCCCTGACAGAGTGTGTCATGGGACGGGCCCCGCCCAGAGGGCCTCCCTCTGTCGGCGAGCTGACACTGAGACAGAGCGCCCTGACAGAGTGTGTCACGGGACGGGCCCCGCCCAGAGGGCCTCACTCTGTCGGCGAGCTGACACTGAGACAGAGCGCCCTGACAGAGTGTGTCACGGGACGGGCCCCGCCCAGAGGGCCTCACTCTGTCGGCGAGCTGACACTGAGACAGAGCGCCCTGACAGAGTGTGTCACGGGACGGGCCCCGCCCAGAGGGCCTCCCTCTGTCGGCGAGCTGACACTGAGACAGAGCGCCCTGACAGAGTGTGTCACGGGACGGGCCCCGCCCAGAGGGCCTCCCTCTGTCGGCGAGCTGACACTGAGACAGAGCGCCCTGACAGAGTGTGTCACGGGACGGGCCCCGCCCAGAGGGCCTCCCTCTGTCGGCGAGCTGACACTGAGACAGAGCGCCCTGACAGAGTGTGTCACGGGACGGGCCCCGCCCAGAGGGCCTCACTCTGTCGGCGAGCTGACACTGAGACAGAGCGCCCTGACAGAGTGAACAAGCCATGGACAATATGAGGAGGGCGTGTTTTTTTGGGTTTTTTTTGGTTTTTTTTGCTGGAGTAAAGATTGCATTGAAATGTCACAAAATGGGCTTCTGACATCCTATCTTGCACTCTCTCTCTAAATTCGTAATATCTCAATCATTTTACCGTGTGTAATCTGAAAATAAATACATGTTGTTTTAACAAAAGTTGACAGTTAAGTTCTAAGTTTTAAAAGATAGTTTGACAATAGGTGGCAGCACAGAACTATTGGTTGTGTAGGCAGTATGAAGAAAGATAAGAATACCACGGTTTGGTAATACCTACACATACATACTACCACGTTGAATGCATCCCTGACGTCAGGAGCTTTAATTTGATACAAAATACACATACCTTTCATAATTTCTATCAAGGTTCATCCTATGATAGAAAATAAACACATCTAAAAAGGTTTTTGCTGATGCGCGCGGTGATGAGAAACAAGTTTGTTTTTTTGAGTGGCCTAAGATGGGTTTCGTGTAAGTCTCTGTGCTCGATACTGAAACGACCAGTGGACATAACAAACTAGATCCTCGACTTAATTCTGGCCGTGACCACTGGATTCTTACTCACCGTAGGGACTACTTTCTTTTTAGCCCTAGGGCAGCAGGGAGATAGTAGCGCATAGTAATCACAGGATTCCTTTGCAAACTCGATTTTACTCCATTTAATTAACCACTGTTGTAAGAATCTTGGGAAATGAAGCCTGATGAGACCTGGTAAAATCTGATTTCGGATAAAGTCCAATATATAAAATCCAATCAAAATCATCTGTTATTCCAAACCTTTGTGAGATTTCTGTTTATGTGTACACCATGTAGATTTAGGTAGAAGTAACACATCCCTTGTTTACAATTGATATTCCGTGTGTCAAAGTAATGAGATCCGTCCTGATCTGCCCCCTGGACACTGACCTGTCATTTGTGTGATCGCCGCCGGGCATTCGGCGCTGTAGACAGGGTCAGACCACCCATCACGTTATACAAGGTCCACAGAATAACTCACCCAGATGTATGTGAGAGTGTGCTCTATACGACTTAATGTGGGAGAGTGGGAGGTGTTATGTGGTATAGACTGTGTACAGAGTGGGCGGTGTTATGTGGTATAGACTGTGTACAGAGTGGGCGGTGTTATGTGGTATAGACGACTGTGTACAGAGTGGGTGGTGTTATGTGATATAGACGACTGTGTACAGAGTGGGCGGTGTTATGTGGTATAGACTGTGTACAGAGTGGGTGGTGTTATGTGGTATAGACGACTGTGTACAGAGTGGGCGGTGTTATGTGGTATAGACGACTGTAACAGAGTGGGCGGTGTTATGTGGTATAGACTGTGTACAGAGTGGGCGGTGTTATGTGGTATAGACTGTGTACAGAGTGGGTGGTGTTATGTGGTATAGACTGTAACAGAGTGGGCGGTGTTATGTGGTATAGACTGTGTACAGAGTGGGCGGTGTTATGTGGTATAGACTGTGTACAGAGTGGGTGGTGTTATGTGGTATAGACTGTAACAGAGTGGGCGGTGTTATGTGGTATAGACTGTGTACAGAGTGGGCGGTGTTATGTGGTATAGACGACTGTGTACAGAGTGGGCGGTGTTATGTGGTATAGACGACTGTGTACAGAGTGGGCGGTGTTATGTGGTATAGACTGTGTACAGAGTGGGCGGTGTTATGTGGTATAGACGACTGTGTACAGAGTGGGCGGTGTTATGTGGTATAGACTGTGTACAGAGTGGGCGGTGTTATGTGGTATAGACGACTGTGTACAGAGTGGGCGGTGTTATGTGGTATAGACTGTGTACAGAGTGGGCGGTGTTATGTGGTATAGACGACTGTGTACAGAGTGGGCGGTGTTATGTGGTATAGACTGTGTACAGAGTGGGCGGTGTTATGTGGTATAGACGACTGTGTACAGAATGGGCGGTGTTATGTGGTATAGACGACTGTGTACAGAGTGGGCGGTGTTATGTGGTATAGACGACTGTGTACAGAGTGGGCGGTGTTATGTGGTATAGACGACTGTGTACAGAGTGGGCGGTGTTATGTGGTATAGACGACTGTGTACAGAGTGGGCGGTGTTATGTGGTATAGACTGTGTACAGAGTGGGCGGTGTTATGTGGTATAGACGACTGTGTACAGAGTGGGCGGTGTTATGTGGTATAGACTGTGTACAGAGTGGGCGGTGTTATGTGGTATAGACGACTGTGTACAGAATGGGCGGTGTTATGTGGTATAGACGACTGTGTACAGAGTGGGCGGTGTTATGTGGTATAGACGACTGTGTACAGAGTGGGCGGTGTTATGTGGTATAGACTGTGTACAGAGTGGGCGGTGTTATGTGGTATAGACGACTGTGTACAGAGTGGGCGGTGTTATGTGGTATAGACGACTGTGTACAGAGTGGGCGGTGTTATGTGGTATAGACGACTGTGTACAGAATGGGCGGTGTTATGTGGTATAGACGACTGTGTACAGAGTGGGCGGTGTTATGTGGTATAGACGACTGTGTACAGAGTGGGCGGTGTTATGTGGTATAGACTGTGTACAGAGTGGGCGGTGTTATGTGGTATAGACGACTGTGTACAGAGTGGGTGGTGTTATGTGATATAGACGACTGTGTACAGAGTGGGCGGTGTTATGTGGTATAGACTGTGTACAGAGTGGGTGGTGTTATGTGGTATAGACGACTGTGTACAGAGTGGGCGGTGTTATGTGGTATAGACGACTGTAACAGAGTGGGCGGTGTTATGTGGTATAGACTGTGTACAGAGTGGGCGGTGTTATGTGGTATAGACTGTGTACAGAGTGGGTGGTGTTATGTGGTATAGACTGTAACAGAGTGGGCGGTGTTATGTGGTATAGACTGTGTACAGAGTGGGCGGTGTTATGTGGTATAGACTGTGTACAGAGTGGGTGGTGTTATGTGGTATAGACTGTAACAGAGTGGGCGGTGTTATGTGGTATAGACTGTGTACAGAGTGGGCGGTGTTATGTGGTATAGACGACTGTGTACAGAGTGGGCGGTGTTATGTGGTATAGACTGTGTACAGAGTGGGCGGTGTTATGTGGTATAGACTGTAACAGAGTGGGCGGTGTTATGTGGTATAGACTGTGTACAGAGTGGGCGGTGTTATGTGGTATAGACTGTGTACAGAGTGGGTGGTGTTATGTGGTATAGACGACTGTGTACAGAGTGGGCGGTGTTATGTGGTATAGACGACTGTGTACAGAGTGGGCGGTGTTATGTGGTATAGACGACTGTGTACAGAGTGGGTGGTGTTATGTGGTATAGACGACTGTGTACAGAGTGGGCGGTGTTATGTGGTATAGACGACTGTGTACAGAGTGGGTGGTGTTATGTGGTATAGACGACTGTGTACAGAGTGGGCGGTGTTATGTGGTATAGACGACTGTGTACAGAGTGGGCGGTGTTATGTGGTATAGACGACTGTGTACAGAGTGGGCGGTGTTATGTGGTATAGACGACTGTGTAACAGAGTGGGCGGTGTTATGTGGTATAGACGACTGTGTACAGAGTGGGCGGTGTTATGTGGTATAGACGACTGTGTACAGAGTGAGCGGTGTTATGTGGTATAGACGACTGTGTACAGAGTGGGCGGTGTTATGTGGTATAGACGACTGTGTACAGAGTGGGCGGTGTTATGTGGTATAGACTGTGTACAGAGTGGGCGGTGTTATGTGGTATAGACGACTGTGTACAGAGTGGGCGGTGTTATGTGGTATAGACTGTGTACAGAGTGGGCGGTGTTATGTGGTATAGACGACTGTGTACAGAGTGGGCGGTGTTATGTGGTATAGACTGTGTACAGAGTGGGCGGTGTTATGTGGTATAGACGACTGTGTACAGAGTGGGTGGTGTTATGTGGTATAGACGACTGTGTACATAGTGGGTGGTGTTATGTGGTATAGACTGTGTACAGAGTGGGCGGTGTTATGTGGTATAGACGACTGTAACAGAGTGGGCGGTGTTATGTGGTATAGACTGTGTAACAGAGTGGGCGGTGTTATGTGGTATAGACTGTGTACAGAGTGGGCGGTGTTATGTGGTATAGACTGTGTACAGAGTGGGTGGTGTTATGTGGTATAGACGACTGTGTACAGAGTGGGCGGTGTTATGTGGTATAGACGACTGTGTACAGAGTGGGCGGTGTTATGTGGTATAGACGACTGTGTACAGAGTGGGCGGTGTTATGTGGTATAGACGACTGTGTACAGAGTGGGCGGTGTTATGTGGTATAGACGACTGTGTACAGAGTGGGCGGTGTTATGTGGTATAGACGACTGTGTACAGAGTGGGCGGTGTTATGTGATATAGACTGTACAGAGTGGGTGGTGTTATGTGGTATAGACTGTGTACAGAGTGGGTGGTGTTATGTGGTATAGACGACTGTGTACAGAGTGGGCGGTGTTATGTGGTATAGACTGTGTACAGAGTGGGCGGTGTTATGTGGTATAGACGACTGTGTACAGAGTGGGCGGTGTTATGTGGTATAGACGACTGTGTACAGAGTGGGCGGTGTTATGTGGTATAGACGACTGTGTATACATTCTAGATCATAGATCACAGTCTGGGATTCTATCCCTGACAGTGCTTTTATCTAAACCCTGGTAATTTTTGTTCATTGGTGTGGGAAGTAAAAGAACTCTCATCTCGTAAATATGTAGGGATGAGATTTCTACCTGAATTCATCTCATAGATTCGATCACCACACTCTGGTGTAAAAGAACCTGGAGAAAGTCTGGTAAGGACCTATAATTGTTGATGTAAAGTCAATTCAAACAAAACAAACAAACAAACAAGCCATAGGCTTAACATTGGGAACTCTTCCCAATACCATTGTCACGACCACTTTTTTCCTTGTAGGACGGGAGTGACGTCAAACTTTGGCTGTACAACAGAATACACTTTAAACTATATACTTTGTGTTGCCCATCCTTGAAGTGGTATTTGTATCCCATAGGCTTAACATTGGGAACTCATTCTCCATGCCCCTATGAGTATTGCAGTCCGTTCTCTATGGTCTATAGCCTGTGTGTTGTCCATTCTTTTAGGATGTACAGGGGTGAGATAAATATAGAGAGCAACTCGTTTTGGTCAAAGTCGTTGTTCTCCAACTCGTTTGAATGCTACGTGATATTCACTCGGCTGTCACCTCGTTCACATCACTCCGCATCAAACTCGTGGAGAAGGACGACTTTGACCAAAACTTGTTGGTTTCTTCTCTCGTCTGTCATCCTATTCACAGAGGTTCAGTGTCGCTGTGGTAGTAACTCAGGCCAGTTCTATGACATAAAACTCCACACGACCAAAAAGTATTTGAGATTTAAAAAACCGTTATCCCACAAGCATACACATTGCAGAGGATCTGATGGACGAATCGCCAGACGATGGTTCACTCTCCATTTCCAAATATAGAGACATCAATATAGCAGCACGCGCTATAAATATCTGTAAGTCAAATATTTAGATGGAGATACTGAAAGTGTTATTAAGACAAGGCTTGATCTAGATCTGTAATTGAAGGCAGGAGGAAAAAAAGAAATACTGAAAAATTAAAAAATATATATGAAATAAGCATTTGAATAAGATAATTCGTATTAAAGATAGCATTCGTAGCTCAACAGGATGATAATGAGTTTGGTGAATCGGCACAACTCGCCGGCCACGAACTGCGCATTATCTGCCATCATATCACGAGGCAAACATGTTACAAGCACCAATGTGAAAATAGGTTTTCTGTTTTATTGTTGGTAGAAAATAAACAAAACCCTTTATCAGTTTCGCCCGCGGTGGTCGCGCGGCTGGCCCGGGGGAGGGGTGGCCCCCGGGGGGGGGGGGGAGGGTTGGCCCCCGGGGGGGGGAGGGTTGGCCCCCGGGGGGGGGGGGGAGGGTTGGCCCCCGGGGGGGGAGGGAGGGGTGGCCCCCGGGGGGGGGGGAGGGTTGGCCCCCGGGGGGGGGGGGAGGGTTGGCCCCCGGGGGGGGGGGGAGGGTTGGCCCCCGGGGGGGGGGGAGGGTTGGCCCCCGGGGGGGGGGGGAGGGGTGGCCCCCGGGGGGGGGGAGGGTTGGCCCCCGGGGGGGGAGGGGTGGCCCCCGGGGGGGGGGGAGGGGTGGCCCCCGGGGGGGGGGAGGGGTGGCCCCCGGGGGGGGGAGGGAGGGGTGGCCCCCGGGGGGGGGGGGAGGGTTGGCCCCCGGGGGGGGGAGGGGTGGCCCCCGGGGGGGGGGGGAGGGGTGGCCCCCGGGGGGGGGGAGGGGTGGCCCCCGGGGGGGGAGGGTTGGCCCCCGGGGGGGGAGGGAGGGGTGGCCCCCGGGGGGGGGGAGGGTTGGCCCCCCGGGGGGGGGAGGGGTGGGGGGGGGGAGGGGTGGGGGGTGGCCCCCGGGGGGGGGGCGGGGGTTATTTGCGATCCCCTATAGACCCGTCAGCGCCCTGCGGTAGAGATCGGGGCCGTTGTAGACTCGGCGCACTGTGTGTTGGTGATGGAGCTGTGTGTATTCGGCTGATGACTGTCCCGTGCCGATGACAACTCTTATGTTTCATAAAACTCATAAAGCTATGAGGTTCCTAGGCAGAGGCCACTTTTCAGAGGAAATTCGCATTTTTATTTTCGAAAAATAGAAGTCTTTTTCGGTGTATAATATTCTGTTATTTGAGCTTTATTAATGAAACCGTGGTTTGCATTTGATTTTTAAAATTGCTAGGTTACCCAAGTTATTGCTGCTTAAAGGTCTGCTGATAGAATGGGGTCAGCGGCACACATGGCGCTAAACTCATCTGCACAATCTACACAATCAAACACACAACCCCTTCTATCGGTCAATTCTCTGCCGATTGTGACATCTTCTGGTGGAACTTTTGTGAGTGTAAAATTCAAAGTAAAATAACTTTATTACGCTGGTGTTATTCAGGAGGGTCTCGGCAACAGTGTTGTGTTCTTGCAGACATTAGCTCATCAATAGCTTGGAGACATTAGATCACCGAATAGATGTTTGTAGCAAATTGTCAGTTGAGGAGTGGTAGGGTGTTCGCCTTGAGCGTGGGAGGTTGGGGTTCAAATCCCGGTCGGGTCATACCCACTGCCCATTCGACTTAACACCCGCCATTAGAATGAGGAGAGGGGGAGGGGGGCTGGGTCCCACAGAAGAACATCCAGTGACGAAGAACTTACGTATAGAACTCAGTGGTTATACACACGATATCCCCCAATAAAATTGACAATTTTATTATCATTATTATTATCATGATCATTATTCTTGTTACTGACATGTTTTCTTGTATCTGCATCTCTCTATGCCTCGCTTCTCGTCGCTCGTCTTATTATTATTATTATTATTATTATTATTGTTATCATGATCATTATTCTTGTTACTGACATGTTTTCTCGTGTCTGCAGCTCTCTAAGCCTCGCATCTCGTCTCTCGTATTATTATAATTATTATTATTATTATTATTATTATTATTATTATTATTATTATTATTATTATTATTATTATTATTATCATGATCATCAGAGGAGGTGTGAAGCGTAGCGCCCCCTATTGTTTTGACATGGTCTCAAATGACAGTTGAATGGAGATTCCTATACTAAAATAGGCTAACTAGTAACAGCTACTACATACAAACTGTTAGAGCTCTATCAAAAATCTTTTCAGATATTGATAAAGTGATATCTAATGTACTCCAAACCACAATAGAGCTCAATAGAGCTCCACGTTTTATGGCCGTTTGGTGTTGTTTAATACAACGTTATTTCTCATAGGCTATGGCATACAGGCCTCACACAGTCCATTCTCAAGACCTCCTTCCCCTCTGCTGGCAGGTTTGAAAGTGATGCCTTGAACCCTGCCGCGATCGCATATATGAGCTGGGTCCCTATAGGGGGCGCTACGCTTCACACCTCCTCTGCATGATCATTATTCTTGTTACTGACATGTTTTCTCGTGTCTGCATCTCTCTAAGCCTCGCTTCTCGTCTCTCGTCTTATTATTATTATTATTATTATTATTATTATTATTATTATTATTATTATTATTATCATGATCATTATTCTTGTTACTGACATGTTTTCTCGTGTCTGCATCTCTCTAAGCCTCGCTTCTCGTCGCTCGTCTTATTATTATTATTATTATTATTATTATTATTATTATTATCATGATCATGATCATTATTCTTGTTACTGACATGTTTTCTCGTGTCTGCATCTCTCTAAGCCTCGCTTCTCGTCTCTCGTCTTATTATTATTATTATTATTATTATTATTATTGTTATCATGATCATTATTCTTGTTACTGACATGTTTTCTCGTGTCTGCATCTCTCTAAGCCTCGCTTCTCATCTCTCGTATTATTATTATTATTATTATTATTATTATTTATAATTATTGTATTTAATTATAACTATTATCATGATCATTATTCTTGTTACTGACATGTTTTCTCGTGTCTGCAGCTCTCTAACCCCTGTTCTCGTCTCTCGTATTATTATTGTTATTATTATTATTATTATTATTATTATCATGATCATTATTCTTATTACTGACATGTTTTCTCGTGTCTGCATCTCTCTAACCCCTGTTCTCGTCTCTCGTATTATTATTGTTATTATTATTATTATTATTATTATTATTATTATTATTATTATTATTATTATTATAACTATTATCATGATCATTATTCTTGTTACTGACATGTTTTCTCGTGTCTGCAGCTCTCTAACCCCTGTTCTCGTCTCTCGTATTATTATTGTTATTATTTTTATTATTATAACTTTTATCATGATCATTATTCTTGTTACTGACATGTTTTCTCGTGCCTGCAGCTCTCTAACCCCTGTTCTCGTCTCGTTACAGGAGCGTGTGAGCGCCAAGAACCCGCCCGAGTTTTACCTGACCAAGCTGCGCGTCTACCTGGACCCGACTGCCTCTCGCAGCTCCAAGGTAACAGACCCCCCCCCCCCCGCCCCCACCCCCTACCGGGCTGCCCCCGCGCCTACCGGGCTGCCCCCTAGCGGGCCTCGTCCTGGTGACGGGCACGCTGTGACGTCACGCGGAGACGCCGTGTAGGAGGGTTAGCGTCTCAGACAGGCCACAGGGAGGATAAAACCGAAATGAATCATTGTGAAAGTAAACCACACCAAACACATATATATGTAATGAATGAAAAGATTCACTAGGCTTTGTTATCTGGACGTCTAAAAGTAATTCCCATATCTGAAATTAGCGATTAGTGGATAAAGTGATCTAGAGCAGGAGCCCCTGTATTTCTATTGGCGTCTGTTTGAGGTTTAACCCTCCAACACTCTCCACGCGTAGCGATGCCCCACGAAGATTGTGTGTGGAGATCAGTCGTTGGGCTGTCCATGCAGATTGTGGCCAGGCCCCGGAGTGGACCGGCATCAGACGGCGGTGTGCGCCTGTCGCTGTCTGCGGGACCGGCATCAGACGGCGGTGTGCGCCTGTCGCTGTCTGCGGGACCGGCATCAGACGGCGGTGTGCGCCTGTCGCTGTCTGCGGGACCGGCATCAGACGGCGGTGTGCGCCTGTCGCTGTCTGCGGGACCGGCATCAGACGGCGGTGTGCGCCTGTCGCTGTCTGCGGGACCGGCATCAGACGGCGGTGTGCGCCTGTCACTGTCTGCGGGACCGGCATCAGACGGCGGTGTGCGCCTGTCACTGTCTGCGGGACCGGCATCAGACGGCGATATGCGCCTGTCACTGTCTGCGGGACCGGCATCAGACGGCGGTGTGCGCCTGTCGCTGTCTGCGGGACCGGCATCAGACGGCGGTGTGCGCCTGTCGCTGTCTGCGGGACCGGCATCAGACGGCGGTGTGCGCCTGTCGCTGTCTGCGGGACCGGCATCAGACGGCGATATGCGCCTGTCACTGTCTGCGGGACCGGCATCAGACGGCGGTGTGCGCCTGTCACTGTCTGCGGGACCGGCATCAGACGGCGGTGTGCGCCTGTCGCTGTCTGCCGGACCGGCATGAGACGGCGGTGTGCCCCTGTCTGCTGTGGTGTATAATCTCACCCCTGGTATTTGTATCCCATAGGTTTAACATTGGGAACTCGTTCTTCATGCCCCTATGAGTATTGCAGTACGTTCTCCATGGTCTATATCCTGTGTGTTGTCCAGTCTTTTATTATAAACAGGGGTGAGATAAATACAGAAAGCAACTCGTTTGAATGCTACGTGATATTCACTCGGCTGTCGCCTCGTTCATATCCCTCTGCATCAAACTCTTGGAGAACGACGACTTTGACCAAAAGCTGTTGGTTCCTTCTTTAGATGCTAGTTATCATTAGGCCCGGCTGTCCTGTTCGTAGATCAGGCGCTGTCACAGTCACTCCAGTCACCCTCTCACTAGTCATACCGATGTACAGTTACAGTCAAATACAAAAATCCATGTTGGTATTTGAAGAAGTAAACTCCACACTCCTCACAAAGACTCCCTTCTATTCAAACACAGCTAATTACTTAAAATCTGTTCAAATCACACATTACATTTTGTTACCATTCCTTTATTGATCATATTTTCCACAATGGTATTACATCTTGGCGATTCACAAGATTTCTTACCTATGATCACAAAGAGGCTTTAGACCTCAGTCGTGGCGGATTTTAATGATCCAGCCTATGGTATCTGTGCACTGTAAGAGTGAAGTGACTTGGAGGTTACCTTCGAGGCAGTGAGAGGGTGACTGGTGAACTAGTTTAGGGACAAGCTCACAGATTAAAAACGTAGCGTTAAGATGAGCACTGCACCCGCATCGTACTTATATCGTCACTTACTGTCAAGCTACTAATGTGTAATATAGGATCGTTAACCACCTGTCTCTGGTTCCTCGTATGAGGTAATTGAGGTCCTGGACCACCAATGACACCTGCACACGGTGAACGTCGTGTTCTGAGAACGTGTCTCTGAGAACCCACTGGGCACAGACTGACCTCGCCCTAGTTTACCGCACCGCTCTCTACGTCGGTATTCAATCACATGCAAATCGACGCCATTATAAAGCGCAAGATATATGCAAATGAAAATAATTCTCTCTTGTCACTTTCTACAACTTAAGGCTTGAAACACAGGCGAAGCGTTCAAAATTGTGTCGGTCAGTATATGAAACTGCTTTTAAAATAAAAAAAAGTCAAAGAAGTAACTAGTTTAAAAAAAATAGTCAAACCTTGTCTGTGGTATATTCCAAAGGGGAATTGCACGGTAGGGCATTATGACTTATTTCCCATGTGACTACCCTGAGGCATCTTGGTGTATTTCTCGGGGGAAGTCTGGAGGCATCCAGCGATACGGACAGTCTGATTAAGCACGATAGCACGTCACCATAGCACGAACCGAGCCGCAGCTACAGGCGGCCCCGTCAGAGGGCGCCTTCACACATACAGGCGGCCCCGTCAGAGGGCGCCTTCACACATACAGGCGGCCCCGTCAGAGGGCGCCTTCACACATACAGGCGGCCCCGTCAGAGGGCGCCTTCACACATACAGGCGGCCCCGTCAGAGGGCGCCTTCACACATACAGGCGGCCCTGTCAGAGGGCGCCTTCACACATACAGGCGGCCCCGTCAGAGGGCGCCTTCACACATACAGGCGGCCCCGTCAGAGGGCGCCTTCACACATACAGGCGGCCCCGTCAGAGGGCGCCTTCACACATACAGGCGGCCCCGTCAGAGGGCGCCTTCACACATACAGGCGGCCCCGTCAGAGGGCGCCTTCACACATACAGGCGGCCCCGTCAGAGGGCGCCTTCACACATACAGGCGGCCCCGTCAGAGGGCGCCTTCACACATACAGGCGGCCCCGTCAGAGGGCGCCTTCACACATAGGTCTACTTTGTTATCTCACCCCTGGTCTTTTTTCAACATAGACTTAACATTGGGAACTCATGTTGAATATTTAGAAGAAATACTCAAAGGGGGATTTGTCACAAATGTTAGCCCATCAGTCGATGTGAGGGGTGAGATAAATTCAGAAACCTATTCAAGTTTAGGGTCAGAGCTCGATCCCATCTCATTTGAATCGCGTAGTAATTCATGCGGCTTCGCCTTGTAAATTACTAGCTATTCCATATGAATGGGATACAAGCTCTGACCCTAAACCTGAATAGGTTTCCTCCTTAGTTTCCGTGACGTGTTTGACGCTCTCTCACGGAGCTCGTCCGAAGCACGTGCCCGCCCCATCACCTCGCCTCCATTTCTTTGTATGTCAAAAATATGCAGTGAAATTATTGACCACATACATCCCGATGCCATTGGTAGAAGGTTGTGTGTGATCAATAGTTTCACCAAGTATTTTGACGTACGAAGACAGTCAGCCTGTTTTCGTATTATTATATACATAAAAGTGGCGAAATTTTGCCTAGTCGTGTGCTCACATACCCTGTACGTCACAGTGTGACGTACAGGTTTAAATACGCCATGGGTAGGAGCGGGCAGTATACACACTTGATACAGCAACAGGTATATAATATTCCTATATACCTATGGCCGTATACTCTATGCTTACACCACGTTCTGGGGGGTGGAGTAGCTTATGTATACTACCCAAGGTTGCCGCATACTCCCCAAGGTTGACATTTAGACCAATCAGATCGTCTCTTACAAAATTCATATGAAAAGCGCAGTGGGGAGAAAACATAGAGTGTTAGTTACTCGATACAGTTGGATCTGGCTTCTGGTTTGATGGTGGGTGAGCAAATAATGCTAATTATCATTATTAAACCACATTTGAAGGTATATAGGGTTAAGAAACCCAAGTTTCCAGAGAGAGAAAGTCAAGGCCTTGGGCAGTAATTTTTCCAAGCCTTACCTGGTAACTTTGACTTTCTCTCAGCGGAACCTAGTTTTCCTCTAATACTCCGCCTTACCAGATGTAATCACATTGTGGGTGTCCTGGTTACATTTCAGGAGGGAGTCATGGAGGCTTACCTTATGACTAAGTATGGCACTGAGGAGCCCCGAACTGGCAGCCAAGATGTCTGCGTATGATTCACTATTCACCCTCAATCATAATTTATTACTGATCACACACGCAATATAAGTCCATTTACCCACCCATCGAACCCCCCGCTTGACCAATCCAACCAATGAAGTATTCGTAAGTTCTCGCGAAGTATGTTTTATGTCCAATGTTTTTATTGTTGTGGGCAACAATTATTCAGCTACATTTTCTTCCCTGAGCTGATATAACTGAAGTTTGTTTACTTGTTAAGTTGTTGGTGGGTAGAGGGAAGCTGCTGTTGAGTTAAGTGGATGGTTAAACCCTCTCTTCCCTGGTGAGCAGGAGGTGTGAGTCGTCTCAGCCTGCTGGCTAGTTTTGCTATTGGGTTAAGGTTCCTGCTTCGTCTGATGTATTCAGTATAAGCCCACACACCTTTCCCCGGGACTCTGGTGATAAATAAGCAGGAGTTAAATCTCTCAGGTAGTTTCTGTTCAGTTTAAGTGCCAGGTCTGTAGTATAGAGTCTAAGATATCACCCCCAGCAGTGGTAGACTTACTGCTATATCAAAGGCCAGTCCTTCTCATACCATGTCTGTGTGGTGTGGTGTACAGCCACCCTTCTCCTTCATCCCCAGCAGTGGTAGATTCACTGCTATATCAAAGGCCAGTCCTTCTCCTACCATGTCTATGTGGTGTAGTGTACAGCCACCTTTCTCCTTCATCCCAGCAGTGGTAGACTTACTGCTATATCAAAGGCCAGTCCTTCTCATACCATGTCTTGTGTGGTGTGGGAAGTAAAATAACTCGCCCTAGTGGTGTAAAACCAGCGAGAAAATGCTGAACCACGAGGTAGTCCCTATATACCCTCAGGGTCCCCAAACTAAAGCAACATGGTTCACAAAACTGACAGGAAGTTGTCACATATTCAAGGTAGCATCGGCTTGCCATAGAGGTTTTTTCCTCGCCTTGTTAAAACTAGATGATTATTGGCACATGGAGTAGTACGCTGAGTAGTAAACACTGCCCATCACGAAGCAGACGATAAATGACAGCTGCCTTACAATTAGTAAACACTCGCTGTACACTGAATACACGAGCGAACTGAGTAAGCGGATAGCTGACTTACGGTAAACAAGTTGAGCGAACTGAGTAAGCGAATAGCTGACTTACGGTAAACAAGTTGAGAGAACTGAGTAAGCGGATTGCTGACTCACGGTAATGACTGACAAGTTGAGCGAACTGAGTAAGCGCATTGCTGACTTACGGTAATGACTGACAAGTTGAGCGAACTGAGTAAGCGGATTGCTGACTTACGGTAATGACTGACATGTTGAGCGAACTGAGTAAGTGGATTGCTGACTTACGGTAATGACTGACATGTTGAGTGAACTGAGTAAGCGGATTGCTGACTTACGGTAATCACGCTGACATGTTGAGTGAACTGAGTAAGCTGATAGCTGACTTACGGTAATGACTGACATGTTGAGTGAACTGAGTAAGCGGATTGCTGACTTATGGTAATGACTGACAAGTTGAGCGAACTTAGTAAGCGGATTGCTGACTTACAGTAATCACGCTGACAAGTTGAGTGAACTGAGTAAGCGGATTGCTGACTTACGGTAATGACTGACAAGTTGAGCGAACTGAGTAAGCGGATAGCTGACTTACGGTAATGACTGACAAGTTGAGTGAACTGAGTAAGCGGATTGCTGACTTACGGTAATGACTGACAAGTTGAGCGAACTGAGTAAGCGGATTGCTGACTTACGGTAATGACTGACAAGTTGAGTGAACTGAGTAAGCGGATTGCTGACTCACGGTAATGACTGACAAGTTGAGCGAACTGAGTAAGCGGATTGCTGACTTACGGTAATGACTGACAAGTTGAGCGAACTGAGTAAGCGGATTGCTGACTTACGGTAATGACTGACAAGTTGAGTGAACTGAGTAAGCGGATAGCTGACTTACGGTAATGACTGACAAGTTGAGAGAACTGAGTAAGCGGATAACTGACTTACGGTAATGACTGACAAGTTGAGCGAACTGAGTAAGCGGATTGCTGACTTACGGTAATGACTGACAAGTTGAGCGAACTGAGTAAGCGGATTGCTGACTCACGGTAATGACTGACAAGTTGAGCGAACTGAGTAAGCGGATTGCTGACTTACGGTAATCACGCTGACAAGTTGAGTGAACTGAGTAAGCGGATTGCTGACTTAAGGTAATGACCGACAAGTTGAGCGAACTGAGTAAGCGGATTGCTGACTTACGGTAATGACTGACAAGTTGAGCGAACTGAGTAAGCGGATTGCTGACTTACGGTAATGACTGACAAGTTGAGCGAACTGAGTAAGCGGATTGCTGACTTACGGTAATGACTGACAAGTTGAGTGAACTGAGTAAGCGGATAGCTGACTTACGGTAATCACGCTGACAAGTTGAGCGAACTGAGTAAGCGGATTGCTGACTTACGGTAATGACTGACAAGTTGAGCGAACTGAGTAAGCGGATAGCTGACTTACGGTAATGACTGACAAGTTGAGCGAACTGAGTAAGCGGATTGCTGACTTACGGTAATGACTGACAAGTTGAGCGAACTGAGTAAGCGGATTGCTGACTCACGGTAATGATTGACAAGTTGAGTGAACTGAGTAAGCGGATTGCTGACTTACAGTAATGACTGACAAGTTGAGTGAACTGAGTAAGCGGATAGCTGACTCACGGTAATGACTGACAAGTTGAGGATGTAACTCTTTACCTGATAACGTGGAGGGCTCCTCCTGTACGGAGTGTCAACGTGAGTGACTAATTGAGGACAGAAACAGAAAGTGAACAATGCCGTAATGCAGGGTTAGCGAATCGCTCTTGTGTGGATCCTCCTTATTGTCTCTATGTCAAAAGATCCCACCAGACAAATATTTGAGCCGGTAAATGGTAGTTTCAATTTAGCCTCAAAGACAAATAAGATTGCCATGTGACATCAAGATGTAGCTAGTATGCTTCACAGTACTAAAAAGAATCCTTGAGGAATATTGTTCAATCCTTTACCATGTTGATCACTTGATGTGACTTGAGTCAGTAAATCAATACACACCTTTGTTATCCACCTGTCTCCCCCACCCCCCTATATGGACCACTCACCCAGTCAACGTTACAGTCCCCCCCCCCCTATATGGACCACTCACCGTGTCAACGTTACAGTCCCCCCCCATACGGAGCCCCCCCCCCCTATATGGACCACTCACTATATTAACGTTACAGTCCCCCCCCCCCATACGGAGCCCCCACCCCCAATATGGACCACTCACTATATTAACGTTACAGTCCCCCCCCATACGGAGCCCCCACCCCAATATGGACCACTCACTGTATTAACGTTACAGTCCCCCCCCCCCCCATACGGAGCCCCACCCCCTATATGGACCACTCACTATATTAACGTTACAGTCCCCCCCCCCCATACGAAGCCCCCACCCCAATATGGACCACTCACTGTATTAACGTTACAGTCCCCCCCCCCCATACGAAGCCCCCACCCCCAATATGGACCACTCACTATATTAACGTTACAGTCCCCCCCCCCCATACGGAGCCCCACCCCCCTATATGGACCACTCACTATATTAACGTTACAGTCCCCCCCCCCATACGGAGCCCCCCCACCCCAATATGGACCACTCACTATATTAACGTTACAGTACCCCCCCATACGGAGCCCCCCCCCCCAATATGGACCACTCACTATATTAACGTTACAGTCCCCCCCCCCATACGGAGCCCCACCCCCCTATATGGACCACTCACCATGTCAACGTTACAGATCCCCACCCATACTGACCACTCACCACATCAACGTAGTCACCATGTTATGCCCTTTTCCACAAACTATATCTGTACTTAGTAGAAACTGAACGAGAGTTAGTACTGTGAGTGTTGATCGCATGGCGGGCAGGTCGTGTTACTGCGCGAGGCGTTAGCCGAACACAGTGAGTAGCCGACCTGACCGCAGTGCGATAAATACTAATATTACAAACTCGAGCTCAGTTTAGTATTCATCCTTCCCCGTCTCCACGACTTGACAATCATAATTCGCTATTTCAGTTGCTTCAAGATGCTCGGTGCATATGTAGACACCATTTTACGCCATGTCCCTCCCCTCCCCCGGTCCAATGTATACGACACTGGGTACTACACATCCCCATCCCAAATAAATCCACAGACACAGTTTGTAGTTGACCAATCGTTTCGTGCCTATATTCGTACCCACCTGTTTCTCTGGCGTTAAAGCAACGAGCCCAACGAGTTGATATTGTACCTGGAATGTCACATCCCCCAGTCGAGACTTCGCCATTTAAATGCGACTAGTGGACGCTGGAATAGTCACAGTTTGATGAACTAGGTGTATGTAGTAATATGATACCTTTATTCATTTGATGAATCCCCCCCCCCCCCCCCCCCCGTGTGTGATAGTTGGATTTGTCTTTTTATCCTATTACACGAGACATGATTTATTCTGATCTCCTGCATGTGGCCTGGCGTTACCTCAGTACAGATGTCCCGCTGACCTTCCCCTGGTGCCAGGTCTCAGCGTCCTTGACGCCATCTTTGATGTGAACTCTGACGGTTTGCACGTGACTGTCGTGATGTGAACTTAGCAACACGACATGTTTCTGTCTACGGCGGCCCGTTAGTGTCTAGACGTGTAGCAGTCATCGACTAGTACACTCTCCCTACTCACATTACAGAAATGAGCACCAGTAATGACACCCCGCTACAGATGTAGCTGACCACTGGTCGCTGAGAGTGTGTGACCACTCTCCATGAAGCGGCAGTCAACCAGTGGCTGAGACAATAGTCCCTACCCCGTGCTAACGCCTCAGCACGGGTGGGTTTGGAGAAGTCCTTAGAGAAAGTAGGGAGATGCGGGATCTACAACCAATGGTTAACTATGAACACAAGACCAGACTCCAGACTATTTAGATACAAGCCTTTTATTCGTATCTAGTTGTTACAGTCTGTTGGTGCTGCGGGGCACCAACTAGCAGGAGAAGAGATTTGGGTTTCTTCCACGTTGAAAGACCCCAAAGAAACCTTACCAACTTTGAGGCTCCAGGCGTTCACTCGACTGAGAGGCACCTCGAGAAGACCTGACGACTCAGTCCATATATACTGACTGAGTTACGTAATGCGGGCGACCCCGTAGTATTTGCATACACGGGTGTGCCGGCCTTACCGCACAGCAGGGATCGGCACTCGGGCCACCTAGTGTAAATTGAAAACAACGCTGCTCGACTACCCTGACCCCTTCACAGAATTACAATTTTTAAATTTTTTTTTGCAGAATTTCAGTACACTACCATGCCTAATGATAAACTTATTTTATCCTACCCCTCATATTTATCGCATTAGGCTTAACATGGTGTGACTGTATGCCATGGTTATGCCATAAAATATGTATATGCCACGGGTGACATAGGAATTAAAAAACATGTGATGGGGTTGGATAAAATCTAAACGTCACTCAAATTCATAAAATTGTTAACATGGCATTTGTCGTCTTCCACTACAGATATCACTCAGCTCCGCTTTGTGATATCATTCCACGAAGACAACTCACACCATATAAACAATCCTATGACATTTTGTGACGTTTCTTGATAGTCAAGTACACTTTCCCTTCTCACCCCGCCGACTGATCCCATGTATACTAGATCAGGTTCTAGGCCATATCTACATAAGAGGAAATAGTTAGCATTAAGTCAAGGGTACCTGATTTTTTTATCAGTTGGGCTATTAAGGTTTATTATACATATAAGTTGCAGATCATATCGATATTATAAGTTATAGCATTAATGTGGTATGTTTTGAAGTATTCTAAAACTAATCGATTGGCTGTTATATTTGATTATTTTATGTATGGATTTTGGGTATCGTATCTTTCAATCGTATAAATGTATCTTGATTAAATATGTTTCTAATAACATATGTGCACATAATGATAAATTTCAAGATAGAACTTAAGAAAATACAGCGATCTTTTCACCCTGAATAATTAGCATTTTTATTCAGATGAACCATGTGAAATGGATTCTATAAATCTTCCATTAATGGATTATTAGTTTGAAGCACCTTGCCATCCCTTTCTTCCACACTAAGTTAAGCTTCTTTATATAGACGAATGATTTCGCCGTGATTGGAGGAATTGTCTATTTATTTGAAAATTCAGTTCAAAATACGAGGCCAAAAGAAATCATTTGAAAATTTAGTATTTGGTTATTGCCTTATTCTGCTTAAGCAATAATCATTCGTGGTGTTAGAAACTTACCTTTCGCCCTGATGAATTCAATGTTTTTGACTGATTTATTTTTTATAATTGAATCCTGTTTCTTTAGCTCTCTCGGCGATATTGCAAAGTTATGTCAAATGAAGTGTACACTGCATTTGTCAAATTAGAGAAACATTTTAACAACTTAAGTTTAGGACAGATATGTATAATGAAATGAGAGAAACTGCAAGCAAATACAGGCACTGCCTTGCCTTTGTAAACAATTACACATTTTGTATGGTTTAACATTTTCTTCCATATGCAAATTACTTCCTAAATTCGAGGATATTTCCCACTGAAACTTAAAGTATAAACTAGAAACTGTAATGTTACACCAAGGTTAACCTTGTATCGTGAGACCAGCTTCACATCACTAAAACAGATGGCGGACTAAAGTATAAACTAGAAACTGTAATGTTACACCAAGGTAAACCTTGTATCGTGAGACCAGCTTCAGGGTAATACATCACTAAAACAGATGGCGGACTGAGTATAAACTAGAAACTGTAATGTTACACCAAGGTTAACCTTGTATCGTGAGACCAGCTTCAGGGTAATACATCACTAAAACAGATGGCGGACTAAGTATAAACTAGAAACTGTAATGTTACACCAAGGTTAACCTTGTATCGTGAGACCAGCTTCAGGGTAATACATCACTAAAACAGATGGCGGACTAAGTATAAACTAGAAACTGTAATGTTACACCAAGGTTAACCTTGTATCGTGAGACCAGCTTCAGGGTAATACATCACTAAAACAGATGGCGGACTAAGTATAAACTAGAAACTGTAATGTTACACCAAGGTTAACCTTGTATCGTGAGAGCAGCTTCAGGGTAATACATCACTAAAACAGATGGCGGACTGAGTATAAACTAGAAACTGTAATGTTACACCAAGGTTAACCTCGTATCGTGAGACCAGCTTCAGGGTAATACATCACTAAAACAGATGGCGGACTAAGTATAAACTAGAAACTGTAATGTTACACCAAGGTTAACCTTGTATCGTGAGAGCAGCTTCAGGGTAATACATCACTAAAACAGATGGCGGACTGAGTATAAACTAGAAACTGTAATGTTACACCAAGGTTAACCTCGTATCGTGAGACCAGCTTCACATCACTAAAACAGATGGCGGACTGAGTATAAACTAGAAACTGTAATGTTACACCAAGGTTAACCTTGTATCGTGAGACTAGTAACTACAATAGTAAATGTCTCACAGTGTCGGGAGTAGGCCGACCTAAGTCAAACAACTACAACAGTAAATGTCTCACAGTGGTGGCAGTAGGCCGACCTAAGTTAAACAACTACAACAGTAAATGTCTCACAGTGTCGGCAGTAGCCCGACCCAAGTCTCCCTGTAGGGTTAACGTCACACAACTACAACAGTAAATGTCTCACAGTGGTGGCAGTAGGCCGACCTAAGTCAAACAACTACAACAGTAAATGTCTCACAGTGTCGGCAGTAGCCCGACCTAAGTCAAACAACTACAACAGTAAATGTCTCACAGTGTCGGCAGTAGCCCGACCTAAGTCAAACAACTACAACAGTAAATGTCTCACAGTGTCGGGAGTAGCCCGACCTAAGTTAAACAACTACAACAGTAAATGTCTCACAGTGTCGGCAGTAGCCCGACCTAAGTCAAACAACTACAACAGTAAATGTCTCACAGTGTCGGGAGTAGCCCGACCTAAGTTAAACAACTACAACAGTAAATGTCTCACAGTGGTGGCAGTAGGCCGACCTAAGTCAAACAACTACAACAGTAAATGTCTCACAGTGTCGGGAGTAGCCCGACCTAAGTCAAACAACTACAACAGTAAATGTCTCACAGTGTCGGCAGTAGCCCGACCTAAGTCAAACAACTACAACAGTAAATGTCTCACAGTGTCGGGAGTAGCCCGACCTAAGTCAAACAACTACAACAGTAAATGTCTCACAGTGTCGGCAGTAGCCCGACCTAAGTCAAACAACTACAACAGTAAATGTCTCACAGTGTCGGGAGTAGCCCGACCTAAGTCAAACAACTACAACAGTAAATGTCTCACAGTGTCGGGAGTAGCCCGACCTAAGTCTCCCTGTAGGGTTAACGTCACACAACTACAACAGTAAATGTCTCACAGTGTCGGAGTAGCCCGACCTCAGTCTCCCTGTAGGGTTAACGTCAAACAACTACAACAGTAAATGTCTCACAGTGTCGGAGTAGCCCGACCTCAGTCTCCCTGTAGGGTTAACGTCAAACAACTACAACAGTAAATGTCTCACAGTGTCGGAGTAGCCCG
Organism: Alentia gelatinosa; assembly: GCA_950022655.1. NCBI lineage: Eukaryota > Metazoa > Annelida > Polychaeta > Phyllodocida > Polynoidae > Alentia > Alentia gelatinosa. Next base: position 141,935 of record OX465588.1, on the reverse strand, counting down.
ACCTCAGTCTCCCTGTAGGGTTAACGTCACACAACTACAACAGTAAATGTCTCACAGTGCAATAGTAACTATGATCTCTGTATGGTTTACAACAGTTGCAGATGATGTACATGACTATTACGGTAATTCCAGCCCGTCTTCTACGCGGGATAACTCACCTCGCTTCTACATTACATGTTGATAGACAACACCAGTAAAAACACACCTCAGCCCCTGCCCCAGTTAATATCTCACATTAAAACCACCACTTTTCTGTCTAATCCAAGCCAAGCCTCCCCCACCCACAGCCTTGTTTTACTTTTTTTAGTTTTGTTTTCTTCGCGGTGCGTGTGTGTTTACGGCTGGGATATTTGGTTTTACGTGTATATAAGGAGAATCTTTAATCATCTTTTTTACATAATCAGTAGCTTTTAAACGTGGTTTTAAATTATAAACTCTCAATGGATGTAAAATCCAGCTTGATGTACATTGACGCACAGTATTCTCCTCACCTCACACCCAAATAATATACAACTGGGGAAGGACTTTTAGCATCTATTTCCTATTACAGTTATTTGTATTATTTATTGTTTATTTACGTCAAATATCTAACTTTAGATTTTCACGGAAATGGGCGAATGACAGCGAGAGAAGTGTGTTAATTGCCGTTCACAAGATCACCAATTGTTGAATCAGATGAAGAAAAGCTAACATGTGTCCACGGGATAGATCGTTAACCATAAGCACCTATTAAATCTAGTACCTAATTAATGGGTTTTAATTAAACGGCAATTAACCTTTTAAGCTTGGCTCAGGATCACAGGCTTTTTGACCTGATTAACGTGCCTAACATCCCACACACTAATCCGATAACTGGTCGCCAATTCACACCACTCACCTTTCTCACAAGGCCTGCTTCCATTGGCCGTCCACTCACCTTTCTCACAAGGCCCGTTTCCATTGGCCGTCGGAAACGGTGTAGATTTTTTTAGTTCTCCTAAAAGCCCATTTCCATTTTGCGTCTACAGAGCTAAAGGACCGTCGGTGGTTCCTGACTGTAGATCGGTGACGGCCAATGGATGCAGGCTTTTAGGAGATCTAAAAGATCTCCGGCGTTTTGGTCGGCCAGTGGAAACGGGCCTCACGAACGCCGCCCGCCTCGCTGTGCCTGTAACGTGTCCTGCTTCCGTTTGTTTCCATTGACTTATTGCAGTTTGTGTTTCTGTTTTCAAGGGTTCATTTCAGCGACAAAACTCTTTCCGACGAATGTTATCTCGCTACAAAGTAAGTGTTCTGAAGGCACGCCCCATTTGGTGATGCGCAACCCAGCAGATTTAGGTTATGGTCCTGTCAGATAAAACTACCTTGTTAAGATCGAGCAGAGTCAGGAGTAAGGACGGATGTACCCGGCATAGACAGAACACAGACACAATAAATAATAAAAAGAAACATACAGAGCACAAAGAAATAGTGGTGAACAATACTTCGCCACGCTTCCTTGATTCGTAAGATGAAGGAAGTGTTGAGCTCAATTTCAATTCATTTACAATTTTAAAAGAATATCATATCTTGTAAAAATACACCATATTGATTAAAAAACTTAAAAAGAAATAAGCATGTCTTATTGCTGGGTACTTGAACGTCCTCGCTCCTGGGTCCGTCCTATATTTTACGAGATAATCCTTATCTGAGGGACGAGACGTATTGATTCTATTTTGGGGAGTCTAGTTTCCAGCCACAGCTGAATGATTTCTAGGAGTTCCTATTAATTTGAAAGCGGTAACGGCCCTCGGAGCTATTTAGATGGATGGATGGTCATGGAGTCCGTTAAAGTGAAGAACTGGGGTGACATCTTCTGTCCCATCTGCGCCTTTAGCCCTTTAGATTACAGGTTTAAAAGCAGTTCAGGGTAATGACTTTCATATCTGATTCCTGCAGTAATTATTACTTTCCTATAAAGATGTTATCTTTAAGCGAAGAAGCAATCCACCAAAGACCAAACCTAATCGTAATTTATATGGTCTTAAATAATGATATTATTCCAGGCATAATTATTCTATTATCGGCGCATACGATGGACTCTATTACCCCAGATTTTCTCTCGGTTGGAGTCTTTTTGATAAAAAGGAATCGGCGCGACTTATTAATCGGGGGCTGAGTGCCTTGGTGTGGGCGCATGTTGTAGACGGACAGTCCCCGCCTGGAGCTGTCGATCCCTCCTGGTGTGCGCCTGAAAACTACAAAGGTACGTACCCTCACAGAACCAGTGGACGAGAACATAGAGTCGGATTCCGGGTCTTCACAAAATAGAGTCAAATTCCGGGTCTTCACAAAATAGAGTCAGATTCCGGGTCTTCACAAAATAGAGTCAGATTCCGGGTCTTCACAAAATAGAGTCAGATTCCGGGTCTTCACAAAATAGAGTCAGATTCCCATCTTCACAAAATAGAGTCAGATTCCGGGTCTTCACAAAATAGAGTCAGATTCCGGGTCTTCACAAAATAGAGTCAAATTCTGGATTTTCAGAAAATAAAGTCAAATTCCCGATCTTCACAAAATAGAGTCAAATTCCCGATCTTCACAAAATAGAGTCAAATTCCCGATCTTCACAAAATAGAGTCAGATTCCGGGTCTTCACAAAATAGAGTCAAATTCCGGATTTTCAGAAAATAGTCCGATTCGTGATTTTCAGGTAAGTTTAATGTTAAGTGTTTCAATTCGACATTCTGAACCAACCAATCAATGCTTATTCTGTCACTGCTGAAAATGGCGCACAGTCCAACACTGGTGAGATATACGGGTTTATTTGTATATATGCGCGGGATCCATCCAGGACTATGCGATGATTAATACTAGGGAAGTGACCCTCATGATGATTTAGAGCACCCCACCTATAAAGTTCCTGACCATTATACGAATATATATAAGTATTATAGATATTAAGAGAGTATATCATAGACGAGGCTGAAATAGGTCTCCAGCTGGATGCAAAAAAATGATTAACAAAATTGAGAAAGGAATGCTGTTTCATGAAATGGTGATTAAAGTATTAGATTTCCCCAGGTAAGTTCGTCTCGTGAGGAATTGTTACTGAGGTTCCTAAATGACCCATCTTGACATCTCTCCGAGGAGTAGCACCTACTAACCTGCCGCTCACAGATTAACCATCAACGTGGGTGACACTTAGAATGCATGCCTCTTGGTGGCGGATTCACGTACGTTAACATGTAACCACTTACTTTACTGGCGTAGATCGCAACACCACTTTGATTTTCAGAGTTAAAAGTTCTACGAAAATTGATAGACCAGATGCTATACGACAGAAAACAAATCTACATCATATATGTGACGGCTTACTATTGGTGAATGTCTGATTAAGATCTACTTTAATCACATAAAGCACAGAGTATCAAGATAATGTTTAAATGTCTCCGCCTCACGTGAGCAGTAAAACGGCTGAACTGAGTAAAGTGTGGATTTAAAAGTTAATCGAGTTAAAGTGGTACAAGGGAAAAGGCTGGTTTTGATGACACGCGTGGATGTTGATTTCAGAAAAGACGAATGCTTGGAGACGCCACGTCAACACAGACTCTGCGGGACTTGGAGATCTCATTACGGACAAATCACATCGAGTGAGTGGTCACCCTCCCCACCTAGAGACGTTCAACTTACTCCTACCCGTTATTAGTCAACATAGGAAAACTCACTTAATTACAAGTATTCTGACAATAAAAATCTACTTTGTTTGTCACTCTTCAAAAATGACCCATGAGTTTGGAGAGTGTGGACTGGATCTACCATCGGTTACCGAGGTTGGATCCTACATTGTCTAATCCAGAACACAGGTTCACCTGGAGATAATGCAGTGACGTGGTTTAAACTGACAGGAGTATGGTAGCACCGGCACAGAGGTGTTTCTAGCCACGTCTTCAATACTCAAAGTACTTTGACGTACGAAGACAGTCAGCCCCTTTTCCTATCATTGTATACCTAAAAATGGCGACATTTAGCTAGTCACGTGATGTCATACCCCGTACGTCACAGTGTGACGTACGGCCATAAATATGTCATGGATAGCAGCGGGCAGTATGTGTAAGTCATACGGCAATAGGTTAATAATGATAAATCTTATCAACGTTATCGTAGTAAATATTAAAGTATATCTTACCAAAAGTGCGCCATCATTATCACTTCATATTAAAAAGAATTCAAACAAATGCCAATAATAATATCTAATGATAATATTTAAAAGAAAAATCATACCAGAAAATAGCATATACAATGACTGTATAAGATCTAACACGTTGTTCTTTGCTGCAGATGGGTTCGTGAGTTCCTGAACGAGGAAAACAACGGCCTGGACGTCCTGATCGACTATCTCTCCTACACACAGGTTCTCATGAGGTGAGCCGCCCACCTTCACCCTCCTTACTTGACCCGGGCTCAGAACGGGTTCCAGTCCCTCTGCAGCCACTCGATATCAAAGGCCAGTCCTTCTCATACCATGTCTATGTGGTGTGGTGTACAGCCACCTTTCTCCTTCATCCCCAGCAGTGGTAGATTTACTGCTATATCAAAGGCCAATCCTTCTCATACCATGTCTGTGTAGTGTGGTGTACAGCCATCTTTCTCCTTCACCCCCAGCAGTGGTAGATTTACTGCTATATCAAAGACCAGTCCTTCTCATACCGTGTCTATGTGGTGTGGTGTACAGCCACCTTTCTCCTTCATCCCCAGCAGTGGTAGATTTACTGCTATATCAAAGGCCAATCCTTCTCATACCATGTCTGTGTAGTGTGGTGTACAGCCATCTTTCTCCTTCACCCCCAGCAGTGGTAGATTTACTGCTATATCAAAGGTCAATCCTTCTCAAACCAGGTCTATGTGGTGTGGGAAGTAAAAGAACTCACCTCGGTAAATGTGCAAGGGTGAGATTTCTACCTACATTCAACTCCTAGATTCGGTCAAACCCAAAGTAAGTCTAATAGAACATATTGGATGTTAAACTACCTAAAGAACCAACAACGAACAGGGAAGAAGGTCCTATGAACGGGATGATAGTAAATTGCCTGCGGGGCCATCCATAAAGTCTGTATGCAGGGGGGGTCCACAAATTTTGGAAATTTTGTTCCTGCTCTATTGTTCTATGATTCGGAGAGAGTTGTTGTACAGATTTGTTGTAGGTGGGACTCTGGACGATGATTAAGAGGGTTAAGAATGTGTTGATGTTGTAGGCGGGACTCTGGACGATGATTAAGAGGGTTAAGAATGTTATGTTGTTGTAGGCGGGACTCTGGACGATGATTAAGAGAGTTAAGAATGTTGTATTGTTGTAGGCGGGACTCTGGACGATGATTAAGAGGGTTCAGAATGTGTTGATGTTGTAGGCGGGACTCTGGACGATGATTAAGAGGGTTAAGAATGTTGTATTGTTGTAGGCGGGAGCAGCTGGACAGCAGTCCCGGCACTCCGGACGATGATAACAGGGTTAAGAATGTTATGTTGTTGTAGGCGGGACTCTGGATGATGATTAAGAGGGTTAAGAGTGTTGTATTGTTGTAGGCGGGAGCAGCTGGACAGCAGTCCCGGCACTCCGGACGATGATAACAGGGTTAAGAATGTTATGTTGTTGTAGGCGGGACTCTGGATGATGATTAAGAGGGTTAAGAGTGTTGTATTGTTGTAGGCGGGAGCAGCTGGACAGCAGTCCCGGCACTCCGGACGATGATAACAGGGTTAAGAATGTTATGTTGTTGTAGGCGGGACTCTGGATGATGATTAAGAGGGTTAAGAGTGTTGTATTGTTGTAGGCGGGAGCAGCTGGACAGCAGTCCCGGCACTCCGGACGATGATAACAGGGTTAAGAATGTTATGTTGTTGTAGGCGGGACTCTGGATGATGATTAAGAGGGTTAAGAATGTTGTATTGTTGTAGGCGGGAGCAGCTGGACAGCAGTCCCGGCACTCCGGACGATGACACCAGCAGTAACGGCAGCTTACCCAGTCGTCGCGGGTCAGCCAACACTCCAAAGACGAAACGTGCCCCCCGACTGAAAATGTCGAGCTCCAAACTGAACTTCGGCGACGCGACGGACGACGTGCACGTGTGCATCATGTGCCTGAGGGCCATCATGAACCACCAGGTCGGTAGAGTCACGCAGTGACGCGTTCTGCAGTGTTACTTTGAAGGCCACTAAAAAAACACAGGTTTCTCATCACCGCGCGCATCAGCAAAAACATTTATAGAGGTTTTTAAAAAATGTGTAATTTTAGAAGATGAACCTTGATAGAAATTATGAAAGGTATGTGTATTTGGACAAATTTTGATATCAAATTGAAGCTCCTGATGTCAGGGATGCAGTCAACGTGGTATTATGTGTATCTAAGCATTCCCAAAAGTCTTGGTATTCATACAGAGTCTTTAATCTATAGGTGACAAACTACAATCTGGAGATCAGAATATTTTTGAAAATTTAGAACTTGACCGTCAATTTTTATTGATTTTCATATTACACACGGTAAAATCAGTCATATGTAAATCAGCTGTTATTTCCACGTCGCAGTAATCGCACCTGTATTTTTCAGTATGGCTTTAACTTGGTGTTCGCCCACAAACAAGCCATTAACTGCATCGCGCTGAGTCTGAACCACCGCAGTCTGCGCACCAAGGCGCTCGTCCTCGAGCTGCTCGCAGCGGTCTGCCTCGTCAGCGGAGGACACCAGATCATCCTCAATGCCTTCGACAACTTCAAGGAGTGCTGCGCCGAGAAGTACCGCTTCGAAACCCTCATGCACTACTTCAAGAACTACGAAGAGTTCCACATAGACTTCATGGTGAGTGTCAAGGGCAGGGTTAGGACACTGGGAGTTGACGGGGCGGTGTGGTGAAGGGCAGGGTGATAGTTGACGGGGCGGTGTGGTGAAGGGCAGGGTGATAGTTGACGGGGCAGTATGGTGAAGGGCAGGGTGATAGTTGACGGGGCAGTATGGTGAAGGGCAGGGTGAGAGTTGACGGGGCGGTGTGGTGAAGGGCAGGGTGGGAGTTGATGGGGCGGTATGGTGAAGGGCAGGGTGATAGTTGACGGGGCAGTATGGTGAAGGGCAGGGTGATAGTTGACGGGGCGGTGTGGTACGGGGCAGGGTGATAGTTGACGGGGCGGTGTGGTGAAGGGCAGGGTGATAGTTGACGGGGCGGTGTGGTGAAGGGCAGGGTGATAGTTGACGGAGCAGTATGGTGAAGGGCAGGGTGATAGTTGACGGGGCAGTATGGTGAAGGGCAGGGTGATAGTTGACGGGGCGGTGTGGTGAAGGGCAGGGTGGGAGTTGACGGGGCGGTATGGTGAAGGGTAGGGTGGGAGTTGACGGGGCAGTATGGTGAAGGGCAGGGTGATAGTTGACGGGGCAGTGTGGTGAAGGGCAGGGTGATAGTTGACGGGGCAGTGTGGTGAAGGGCAGGGTGATAGTTGACGGGGCAGTGTGGTGAAGGGCAGGATGATAGTTGACGGGGCAGTATGGTGAAGGGCAGGGTTAGAGTTGACGGGGCGGTGTGGTGAAGGGCAGGGTGAGAGTTGACGGGGCGGTATGGTGAAGGGCAGGGTGATAGTTGACGGGGCAGTATGGTGAAGGGCAGGGTGAGAGTTGACGGGTCGGTGTGGTGAAGGGCAGGGTGAAGTGTAACTATTTCCATAGTCAACAACGATGTGTTTTCCATGTCTTCTCAGTCTATAAGGCATTAGATTCTGCATGAACAATATTTCCTCTTTTTTCATGACTCCAACTGACACCTGTGGCTATTTCCAGTATTTCTGTCATTTGTTTTGGAATGTCGTTTTTCCGGTTCATGGTTACTACCATTGAAACATTACCAAAAGAATACTTCTATAGGCAAGGGATGAGAGTCTAGCTCTAACACTACTTTCTACTGGTGGCCTGTATGTCTCTCTACATCTAACACTACTTTCTACAGGTGGCCTGTATGTCTCTCTACATCTAACACTACTTTCTACAGGTGGCCTGTATGTCACTCTACATCTAACACTACTTTCTACAGGTGGCCTGTATGTCTCTCTAGCTCTAACACTACTTTCTACTGGTGGCCTGTATGTTACTCTACATCTAACACTACTTTCTACAGGTAGCCTGTATGTTACTCTACATCTAACACTACTTTCTACAGGTGGCCTGTATGTCACTATTGCTCTAACACTACTTTCTACAGGAGGCCTGTATGTCACTCTACATCTAACACTACTTTCTACAGGTGGCCTGTATGTCTCTCTACATCTAACACTACTTTCTACAGGTGGCCTGTATGTCTCTCTACATCTAACACTACTTTCTACAGGTGGCCTGTATGTTACTCTACATCTAACACTACTTTCTACAGGTGGCCTGTATGTCTCTCTACATCTAACACTACTTTCTACAGGTGGCCTGTATGTCTCTCTACATCTAACACTACTTTCTACAGGTGGCCTGTATGTTACTCTACATCTAACACTACTTTCTACAGGTAGCCTGTATGTTACTCTACATCTAACACTACTTTCTACAGGTGGCCTGTATGTCACTATTGCTCTAACACTACTTTCTACAGGAGGCCTGTATGTCTCTCTACATCTAACACTACTTTCTACAGGTGGCCTGTATGTCTCTCTACATCTAACACTACTTTCTACAGGTGGCCTGTATGTCACTCTACATCTAACACTACTTTCTCCTGGTGGCCTGTATGTCACTCTACATCTAACACTACTTTCTACAGGTGGCCTGTATGTCACTCTACATCTAACACTACTTTCTACAGGTGGCCTGTATGTCTCTCTAGCTCTAACACTACTTTCTACTGGTGGCCTGTATGTTACTCTACATCTAACACTACTTTCTACAGGTAGCCTGTATGTTACTCTACATCTAACACTACTTTCTACAGGTGGCCTGTATGTCACTGTTGCTCTAACACTACTTTCTACAGGAGGCCTGTATGTCATTCTACATCTAACACTACTTTTTACAGGTGGCCTGTATGTCACTCTACATCTAACACTACTTTCTACAGGTGGCCTGTATGTCTCTCTAGCTCTAACACTACTTTCTACTGGTGGCCTGTATGTTACTCTACATCTAACACTACTTTCTACAGGTGGCCTGTATGTCTCTAGCTCTAACACTACTTTCTACTGGTGGCCTGTATGTCTCTAGCTCTAACACTACTTTCTACTGGTGGCCTGTATGTTACTCTACATCTAACACTACTTTCTACAGGTGGCCTGTATGTCTCTCTACATCTAACACTACTTTCTACAGGTGGCCTGTATGTCTCTCTACATCTAACACTACTTTCTACAGGTGGCCTGTATGTTACTCTACATCTAACACTACTTTCTACAGGTGGCCTGTATGTCACTCTACATCTAACACTACTTTCTACAGGTGGCCTGTATGCAGTTCGTCAACATCGTCGTCCACTCGGTAGAAGACATGAACTTTCGCGTCCACTTACAACACGAGTTCACGCTGATTGGATTAGACGCCTACTTAGAGGTAAGTCTTCTCAGACCTATCACCAACACGCTATGTATAGAGGTGAATCTTCTTAAAAGCATATCGGACAATTTGGCTTGAAAATCAAAACCCATGTCATTTTCTTGAAAATTTAATATGATCTTTAAGTGTTGTAGAACACATATCGAGCTTAAAATCAGGGGTCACCATGCTAGTTTTTGATTTACAGATAAATATTAAGATGATATTATAATAGAACATATAGAAATTCTAAAAAGTTGCTTTTCACATAGTAAAAGCCATGTCATTTTCTTCAGACTTTCACAGAATTAAGTACAAATAAAATACTACACATTAAATTTTAAAATTCATAGGTCACCAACCTTGTTTTTGAAAGAATTGAAGAAAACCATATTTTTCCTGTCTAAGTCACAAAATTTCATATGATTGTTTGTATGGCATGAGTTATCTTTGTGGAATGCTATTACAAAACGGAGCTGAGTGATATCTGTAGCAGAACTTTTTTAAATTCACATGTCATGTGTGGCATAAAAATAATTTATGGCATAACTGTGGCATAGAGTCGCAGCGTGTTAAGTCTATGGAGGTTTACATGAGGGGTAAGATAATAACTGTGATATACAGTCACACCATGTTAAGTCTATGGAGGTTTATATGAGGGGTAAGATAATAACCGTGGTATACAGTCACACCATGTTAAGTCTATGGAGGTTTATATGAGGGGTAAGATAATAACCGTGGTATACAGTCACACCATGTTAAGTCTATGGAGGTTTATATGAGGGGTAAGATAATAACCGTGGTATAGAGTCACACCGTGTTAAGTCTATGGAGGTTTATATGAGGGGTAAGATAATAACCGTGGTATACAGTCACACCATGTTAAGTCTATGGAGGTTTATATGAGGGGTAAGATAATAACCGTGGTATACAGTCACACCATGTTAAGTCTATGGAGGTTTATATGAGGGGTAAGATAATAACCGTGGTATACAGTCACACCATGTTAAGTCTATGGAGGTTTATATGAGGGGTAGGATAATAACCATGGTATACAGTCACACCGTGTTAAGTCTATGGAGGTTTATATGAGGGGTAAGATAGTTATAGTTACGATCCTACTCACCTGGTAGTTGTTTTGTTGTACAGAAACTGCGGAATACGGAGAGCGACCGACTGAGCGTGCAGGTCAATGCGTACCTGGACAACATGATCGACGTCGCCATGTTACTGGAGGATTCGGACACCAAGAACGCAGCCCTGGAGAAGGTGTCTGATCTGGAGGAGGCCTTGTCACATGTGAGTATGACTCCCTTACGATGTAACAGGCTTTTAAAATAAACAGCTGTTTTTTATTTTGTGTGTTTTTATTATCCACCTAATACAAAGTGTCCTTAGAAAACACATAGGGAGTGTGTATTACCATACCCGGAGTATACAGATATATCCACCTAATACAAAGTGTCCATAGAAAAACACACAGGGAGTGTGTATCACCATACCCAGAGCATACAGATATATCCACCTAATACAAAGTGTCCCTAGAAAACACACAGGGAGTGTGTATCTACCGACCAGTTGACAAGCAGTAATATCCGAGCTTATGTGGAGATATTGCATAGAGTCAACTCCACAAATAGTTTACAACCGCGTTTAATTGAAATCAGCCTATATTGTATTCACTCTCCACCTTTTCCTGACAAATGGTGTACCAATACAAGTTCATTTAGGTATGCACTATTTTTCCGTATGCGCGCTTTATCGCTTTCAGAACCTGGAGCATACAAGATATCTGTATGCTCCGGGCATGTAGATACACGCTGCCCATGTGTTTTCTATGGACACTTTGTATTGGGTGGATATATCTGTATGCTCCGGGCATGTAGATACACGCTGCCCATGTGTTTTCTAGGGACATTTTGTATTGGGTGGATATATCTGTATGCTCCGGGCATGTAGATACACGCTGCCCATGTGTTTACTAGGGACACTTTGTATTAGGTGGATATATCTGTATGCTCCGGGCATGTAGATACACGCTGCCCATGTGTTTACTAGGGACACTTTGTATTAGGTGGATATATCTGTATGCTCCGGGCATGTAGATACACGCTGCCCATGTGTTTACTAGGGACACTTTGTATTAGGTGGATAATAATGTGGTACACTCAACCAACTTTTTACAGGTTAATTCCAATTTACTGTTGTAGAGATATGACGTCTATGAAAGCATGTGGGAGAGGCTTGTGTCCACTGCGCGTCAGGGCTAGCAGTCACACGGGAAGGAGTCCTCCTTACTCGCTTAGCTTATATTTCTTAAAGATCAGTTTATATTCCAGTTCGCACACACTATGACACACAACTCAGGGTGTGAGTAGAGAGGTTTGAGGTTCTGTGTCACCGGCAGGCTCATCTCGTAGATTTGGTCTCGATATAATATGACTGCGGCTGTTGCTATGGAATAATACGCTGACCCATGATATCACGGTTGTTAGCTAACGTTATGAGACCTGCTATGTAGAAATATATGATGAATACAACGCGACAATAACACCTCTATGGCAAGCCGATGGTAAACAAAAATTAACAAAAATTAGATAAAAAAAACTCTTCGATTAAAAAAAGAAAGGAAACAATGATATAAACTGTACGTCGCACGTATTGTACATTTGATAAAAATAAACCAATGGGACCTTTTTTGTTTTGTTTACATGAACGTTTTGACAATATTGTGACAATATATATTATACTATTAGCCTCGGAACAAGCGGCCCATTAGATGGCCGTGGAAGGTAACATTTTAAAAGTGGTTTTTACATCATGGTTCCTGTGGAGTCTTTACAACGCTCGGCTCTTTCTTGTCTTACACAGACTGGAAAAAATACTCTTTTATTCCTGGATTTATTCTTATTTTATTTTTTCTTTGTTTTTTGGTGGTTTTTTTTAAATTAAATTTTATTCTTTGGTTATGAAATCTAGAAATATACAAATAAAAGGATATGTCCTATTATTTGTATACATCTAAGTTATATATATATACATGTATATATATAAAAGGACATGTCCTATTATTTGTATACATCTCAGATATATATCTCAGTTAACATATATTTAACATATATTTAACATACATTTATTTCAGGTTTCTACGACTTTTACATCACTTTGTTCCTTGATTTGTACTTAGTTGTTTTTATCAGGTGGTTTGAACGGGAGCACTTCAACTTGTTTTCGCATCTTCTTAAGGAAGGGTGTTAAAAAAGATGAGATGGATTTGAATCTATATCCTCTGTGGTTATTCTCTTAACTCAGTCATTCCCAAATATACAATCAGAATATATCAATAGTGTAAAGTATACAACCGATCACTTACATATTGGAGGGATACTCAAGGGTAATGTGTATATTTGTACGGTGCGCTATATTCAAATATTTACATCTATCCATAATTGCATATCTTTTAAGGCAAACGAAAGGGCACAAGAAATTGAAGACGAAGCAATAGCAAAAATAGGTAAGTAAATACACCTGTGTTTCGCTTACCTTTTCAGTTGAGGTGATCTCGGCAATTGATATTACTCTGAATGGTAGAAGAAGTGCATTATACGAAGCCTCTTTGTAGCAAACTCATCAATGATATTACTGAGTCACATGTCACCGGGTCACATGTCACCGGGTCACATGTTACCGGGTCACATGTCACCGAGTCACATGTCACCGAGTCACATGTCACCGAGTCACATGTCACCGAGTCACATGTCACCGAGTCACATGTCACCGAGTCACATGTCACCGGGTCACACGTCACCAAGTCACACGTCACCAAGTCACACGTCACCAAGTCACATGTCACCAAGTCACATGTCACCAAGTCACATGTCACCAAGTCACATGTCACCAAGTCACATGTCACCGGGTCACATGTCACCGGGTCACATATCACCGAGTCACATGTCACCGAGTCACATGTCACCGAGTCACATGTCACCGAGTCACATGTCACCAAGTCACATGTCACCAAGTCACATGTCACCAAGTCACATGTCACCAAGTCACATGTCACCAAGTCACATGTCACCAAGTCACATGTCACCAAGTCACATGTTGTTGCGGAGTTTTCCAAACACTTTTAGACTATTACTAAACCATTACAATACCGTGTATTTGGACATTCCTTGAATAACCCAAGGCTCTACCGTAAATGGTTATAATTAAGCCATAATATGATACTTTATCTCACCCCTACTATTTTTGTCCCATAGGCTTAACATTAGGAACTCATTCTCCATGCCCCTATGTGTATTGCAGACCGTTCTCCATGGTCTATATCCTGTGTGTCATCCTTTCTTTTAGTGTGTGAGATAAATACAGAAAGCAACTCATTTTGGTCAAAGTCGTTGTTCTCCAACTCATTTGAATGCTACGTGATATTCACTCAGCTGTTGCCTTGTTCAAATCACTCCGCATCAAACTTATGGAGAAGGACAACTTTGACCAAAACTTTTTGTCTCCTCTTTATATCTTCCATTGGAAATAGTATGGGATTTTGCAATATTTATACACATACATATTCGTGCATATAAGAAAGTGAACAAACCCTTTTTTGGTGATCTGTTTCAGCTGAACTCGAAAAAACATTAAACGATGTTATAATGGAACGCGAACATCTAAAGGTGAGTAATCTCAAATCTTTATAAAGTAATCGTTATACGAGGAAAAAGAATAGGGTTTTTATATCTTTTTAGTTGAGAATAAGATTCATTTATAAAAAGTGTCCTCTAATCTATATAGAAATCGTGAAAATATAATTAATTCATGAAAATTTATTTTGGAAACGCACTTATATGCAGATTATTTCTATTTTGTAACAATACTTTCATATAATAAATTTGACCGAATTTAGTAAATTTTAAACAAAAGGATTATTTGGTTTTGTTGAATATGATTAAATGAGAATCTTACCCAAATGAGGCTTTATGAACTGTACGTGTGGTGTTTCCCTGTGCGCCACCAAAAGGCTAAATTCATGGTAGGTCCCTCACTCCTCTGTCGCACGGTACACGTCAGTGTTGCACTCTACCTGCATTTAGAAACGCTTTATGGAAACTTGAGGCACTTGACCTTATGATAACCATGTCATGTATTTTTTATATTTTTTTTTTCTTGGTCATGTATTATGATGATGATTAACAATAAAACTTTAAGAGTTGCTCCTGAATGGCAGAAAAATGGTAAATTATGCAATGCACTTAAGGGCTAATTCCACCAACACACAAGATTGGTCATGATTTGGTTGTCTTGTTAAATCTTGCTAGGTTTTGAATGATCGCGTGGATATTTGCTGTGATGTGATGCATGGGTCTGGTTGAGCACTTCACCGCGTTCTTGTCACAGTATGCAGCGATATGTCAGCAATAGATCGTGAGGCATCACTGTGGTGGAGCACCAAATTATACACACGACATTGCGAAAAAGTACACGTATGATCGTGCGTAACATGTCGCGCAAAAAACAGTAAGACATGTCGCGACAATGTGAGATAGAACAAAACATACCAAGATTTAACACGGCAAATCCATTTTGTTGGTGGGACAGGCACTTTAGTTCGTCAAATTGGAGAGTTATTTCTGAAATAATGCTTGTAAAATTGTTAAAATCTCAGGTAATTGTTCGAAGTCTGTGGCAACATTCTGCGTTGGTTAGTTTTATATCAAACTGTTTTGAAGAATCTCGCCGCACTCCGCCTCGTGAAAGTCGTCTCGCTTCGTTGGCAGCCTTCTCTGTAGCACCTTTGGGCAGCATTTCCAGTTCATGATAAAACCACAGGCCGTAAATCGTACCAAACAATGCAAAGGCTTTCCTCAACTTCAAACCTCTGAGAATTTGCTATGTCCAGCTTTTGCGCGCATTTGTGTCTTGGCAAAGTTTAGTATTGCTTATTTTCAGAAACAATTTTTTTTTCTCAGAGACGACCAGTTTCCAGATTTTTATATATTACCATGAGAGAAAAGCTATAGATGAAATAATCAGCGATGTAATTATAGTGAAATATGTTGTAGATTAATAGGATGAAAAATTGATTGATTTATGCGTTTTCCCTGAAAATAGGAGGAGAATCAAAAACAAGAGAGCGATCTCCAGCAGCTGATACAAATGGTGTCGACAAAGGAAGCGGAGGCGATGCAAAAAGACACACAACTACAGGAGAAGCTTCACGAACTGGAGCAGTTACGGGAGAATATGAAGGGTAAGTCACCCGCGCCCTCAGCCACCGCGCTCAGCCGCGCGGCCATTGGCTCAGTGAGGAACAGCCTCCAACAGATACGACAGTTTTCCTATAATACAATGTTTTCATTTTCAGTTTATACAATTTATTTTTTGCCTAAAACAGAGAGAGAGTAAATCATTCGGACCCATAAACAGCGGTTCAAACCTCCCCCCACACCCCAACCTCAGTCCTTGGAAAATAAAGATGTGTCTTCCATGTTTTATCTGTCTCTCTGAGGCAGTAAATTCCACATGGTAAATATTTCCTTTTTTATCAGTGGTCCACCTGACATCCCCGTTTTAAGGCTGCATGGTGCGTTACTCCGCTGTGTATAGAAATACAATAGGCTGAAGTAAGACAGAGCGATACCTGCTCCGAGTTTTGCAAAATGTTTCAGGGATAAACAAATGTCAGAAACTTTTGTCATCTAACCCAATTATCCTTCTGGAAAAAGGCTTTCTGTGGATGATAAACAGTATAAAGAAAATCAAGGTACAAGGCTGAGGAACCTTCTTTTATCTCACCCCGGGTATTTTTGTCCCATAGGCATAACATTAGTAACTCGTTCTCTATGCCCCTATAAGTATTGCAGTCCGTTCTCCATGGTCTATATCCTGTGCATCATCCATTCTTTTAGTATGTACAGCGGTGAGATAAATTTAGAAAGCAACTTGTTTTGGTCAAAGTCGTTGTTCTCAAACTCGTTTGAATGCTACGTGATATTCACTCGGCTGTCGCCTGATTCATATCACTCCGCATCAAACTCACAGAGAATGACGACTTTGACCAAAACTTGTTGGTTTCTTCTTTGATTTGTGTATAAGAAATGGAAAATTGGCATGATATTTTTGGTGTTCTCAAAGATTGCTGTGTGGGGCAGCTTGGTAGCGTGTGACTAACTTGTCGGGTGTGCGTGTCTCAGTATTACGAGCAGCTCAGGAGCAACAGCAGCAGCAACAGATTCAGCTCGAGGAGCTTCAGCAGCAGCAACTGGAGCATCAGAAGCAGCTGGAGGAGCAGCTCATGGGTACCGCGGCCATCTCCCCTCGTCTCGCTGTGCCGACTCTATCGGGAGCCCTAGTCCATCCTCTCAGACCCACCGCAGCCCGCAAAATACAAAACTCTCATTATCCACCTAATACAAAGTGTCCCTAGAAAAAATACCCGGAGCATACAGATATATCCACCCAATACAAAGTGTCCCTAGAAAAAATACCCGGAGCAAACAGATATATCCACCTAATACAAAGTGTCCCTAGAAAACACACAGGCAGTGTGTATCTATATACCCGGAGCATACAGATATATCCACCTAATACAAAGTGTCCCTAGAAAAAATACCCGGAGCATACAGATATATCCACCTAATACAAAGTGTCCCTAGAAAACACATAGGCAGTGTGTATCATCATACCTGGGGCATACAGATATATCCACCTAATACAAAGTGTCCATAGAAAAAATACCCGGAGCATACAGATATATCCACCTAATACGAAATTTCCATAAAAAATACATAAGGAGTGTGTATAAATTTACCCGAACATACAGATATATCCACCTAATACAAAGTGTCCGTAGAAAACACATAGGGAGTGTGTATCACCATAC
Source organism: Alentia gelatinosa (assembly GCA_950022655.1). Taxonomy (NCBI): domain Eukaryota; kingdom Metazoa; phylum Annelida; class Polychaeta; order Phyllodocida; family Polynoidae; genus Alentia; species Alentia gelatinosa. The sequence goes on along the minus strand of OX465588.1, from coordinate 124,553 downwards.
ACAGCGCATACAGATATATCCACCTAATACAAAGTGTACATAGAAAACACAGGGAGTGTGTATCACAATACCCGGAGCATACAGATATGTCCATCTAATACAAAGTATACATAGAAAACACATAGGGCGTGTGTATTTACATACCTGTAGCATATAGATATGTTGTATGCTCTGTGCTGCTAAAGCCATCGCATACGGAAAAATAGTGCATATGAAAAAATAGTGCGTATCTAAATGAACTAAGATCGGTATGCCACTTGTCAGGAAAAGGTGGATGATAAATACAATATAGACTGGTTTCTGATACAAGCGGTTGTATTTTCCTTGTAGTTGTCTAGGCGTCAACTCCTCGGAGCATACGACCACTTGTGTTTGAAACCAGTCAGTATTGTGTATTTCTACATCTTGTCGACATCTTATGCGTATGGAATTCCGTCAAATCACAGGTTTTATCATTCAAGCTCTATGAACCTCTCTTATTTGAAGTCCTATGTCAAATTCTACCAGTTTGATCATTATGAAGCTGTTATACCAAGACTCATCGAAGCCTACAATATCCAGTGTCATTTTTCTTGGTGCCCCAAATCCACTTTTTCGTAAACGGGTCTCGGTGGTTTGGGCAGGTACGCTAGGGCTCCCTTTAATTATCTAAATCATGATACGCCTTGTCATTCATGAAATATCCACCATGTCTCTTGGCTCTTGTCCACGAGTACACCTCCAAGTCCCTCGCCCGCTCACACGACCACACCGCCATGTTAATGAGCAGAGTCCAAACACTTGGCTATTTTGGTTTCCGGGATCGAATGCCAATACCTACAGATGTACATGGCTGATACCAACTCATACGCAGGGATGCCAGTTTTCAATGTTTCCAATAAAATTCATGTTTTTATCATCAGAATAAAAAAAAACATAATTTTTGTAGTATTGACTTTCCAATTGCTAAATTACCTAATTCAGCCACAGCCCATGATCCCCCACTGAACCTCCCCGCTGACCCATGTAGAAACTTGATCTTTACCTTGATCCCTTGATTCCCCACTGTTATGCATATGTAATGTGTAAACCCTGTATTGCAATTAAAAATATGACCCCAACTGGCAACCCTGCATACAACGAAAGTGAGGCCAAACATTCTGACAGGAATCAGTGCCGCTATCTGCTGTTTTATTGACCGATATGCATGTTATTGATGCCTGATGATTTTCTCGGCTAAAACTAAGAAATCCTAGTTATTGGTAATTGGCGATATAAATTAATTCATTTTTTCGTCTGTTCAATCCAAAAAATAATTGCTCATTTTTTATTTTTTTAAATCGCGCATTGATTGAAAAAAAATCGCACTATAAAAAAAAATCGCTCTATAAATCAAAATTGTTGTTATTGGCGACGTGAAAGTGTCTAGGCGATGTGGACGTTTCTTGATAACCTGGCGTGGATCACTGTCATTTAAAGCTCTAGTGGATGTTGTTTTGTATTTAGGATTATACTGATACCAGTACTTTAGGCTGCGACCTACGATGCAGCCCTTTGCTATTTCTTATTCATCTAGTTGTTATTTATGTAGCGTTTAATCCATTTTATTCTCTACTTAGTGGACATCATCTTTGTCCTATCTCTCAGTCTCTAGTGAGAAGTGTTTCCACTCTTTTATATTTCCCCAACGTTTTCTTATATTTTATAAATTGCACATTCGTCGTTGCTGTGCGACCTTCCCGACCCATCGCATGTGAATGACCTCCATGTGTTGTGTCGTTTCTCTTTGTGTCGCTGTGTTGATTTTCAAAGAATATACTAACATTCCCAGAGGTTTGAACTTATTTTAACTTAGTGTGAGAGTGATGTAGGAAGAAGGTGGTTTATTCTAATGTCGATATGAAGCGGCTGCAATTAATGTATAGAAAAGAGCTTTACCCTTCACAATAACGTTTTACCACTATAGAAGTAAATTATCGAGCAAAAGGAGAAGTTAACTAAAGGAATCTTCAGTCGCTTGATTAGAGGCCGACACAGAATCTTTAGGAATGTCACGAGTACTCCGGATGGAAAAGTCGTTCTCCAAAATTAAATACTGTTTGAGATTTATTTAAGAGACTGTATCATGTGAAAGAAGGCGTCCTCAGTCTGACATATTTATAATTCTTAAAGTTTCCTCTGCCATGAACAATTCATTTTTATATAAATTAGCAAGATTTTGTAATTACCCAATATCATATCAAGAATATCCCAAATATGACTTCACGGAGGTTTCTGCAGCTTGTCCCATAAATGTTTGTTGATGAATTCTGTAAGACCCACGTCGACCCACGGGAGACTCCGGTATTGATAAGTGGGTGTGAGAAACGCTTCTCCTAACTCAGCCCTCTCATGTGATTTTCAGTTTTTGTTTAATAATAGCGTGTTTTTATATTGCTGTTGAAAAAAGTTCCCTTTTCCCAGAGAAAGTGGCAACAGAATGGTGAGATAACCACGAATTCATATTGATATTAATAGTTTTGAAGAATTAATTTTGTTTTATAAAATATATTTATATAACAGTAGTTGTTCTTTTCTCGCTTGGTTTGGCAGCAAGACAACAAAGTCCCATGTCGCCACCATCCTCCCCACCGGCCATGCCAGCTCCGGCACCGCCGCCACCGCCGCCACCACCCCCTCCACCGCCGCCACTACCAGGCATCATGCCGCCGCCACCGCCGCCACCTCCGCCGCCTCCACCGCCGATGTCAGGCGGTCCGCCGCCGCCGCCGCCGCCACCGGGCCTAGCACCGCCGCCACTGCCGGGTAACTTCTCCTATTCATGCACATTTTTATTGATATTTAGTAGAAACTGAACGAGAGTTAGTACTGTGAGTGTTGATCGCATGGCGGGCAGGTCGTGTTACTGCGCGAGGCGTTAGCCGAGCACAGTGAGTAGCCGACCTGACCGTAGTGCGATAAAAACTCACACTACCAACTCAAGTTCAGTTAAGTATTTATCCTACCCAGTCTCTACAACTTTGGAATAATAATCTGCTGTTTTAGTTCCTCCAAGTTGCTCGAGCGAGTGCAGTTTATGGCTGCTGATTTGCCAAGTAAGCCCATAGGTCGTCAACAATTCATAGACCACATTAGTGTGATGTTGCTGATTGGTAGATTTTTGTGTATTACCTTCCTGCAATAAAACACTTTACTACACGCTCGCCCGAATACAGTGACCCAATGTTAAGCATATGGCGCTTTTTATTAGGGGTAGGATAGAGATATGGATACGCACATGATTCTAAGTTCATGTATATATACTTATATATATGTTTGTATGATCAATTCAATAGTCATCTTCATTTATTCATTACAAAGAAAATATTAGACTTTGTTTATTGTAAAAATCTTCAAAATTATTGATTGCTTGTCTTCATTGTAATTCAAAGTGTAAAACGTTTGGAAATGCTGATACTTTGGGGAATTGCCAATCCCTATTCCACTGTGGAACTACCATCGCTCATAGTTGAAACTAACTGATTCTCCACCTCAATTAACCATGCCTCCAAAATATTGACCTTGCAGAGTTTGATCCCTATGGAAATGGTAAAAGGCTCGACTCCTGTCTCCTCTCCGTGTCTGAAACTAAGCATGTCCCTCCCGGTGTCTCTTCTGTGTCTAGAACTCCCGTAGTCCTATCCCATTTTGAAACCCATGCACACTGCTAGTCTGGTCAGAGTAGGACAGACAGAGTTGGCTACAGCCTGTCAGGTTCGCGGTAGTCAAAAGGTTAAGACAACGTTAGACGATTTGTCCATCCGGAGTAGCTGGTTCGCGGTAGTCAAAAGGTTAAGACAACGTTAGACGATTTGTCCATCCCAGAGTAGCTGGTTCGCGGTAGTCAAAAGGTTAAGACAACGTTAGACCATTTGTCCATGCCAGAGTAGCTGGTTCGCGGTAGTCAAAAGGTTAAGACAACGTTAGACGATTTGTCCATCCCAGAGTAGCTGGTTCGCGGTAGTCAAAAGGTTAAGACAACGTTAGACGATTTGTCCATCCGGAGTAGCTGGTTGGCGGTAGTCAAAAGGTTAAGACAACGTTAGACGATTTGTCCATCCGGAGTAGCTGGTTCGCAGTAGTCAAAAGGTTAAGACAACATTAGACGATTTGTCCATCCGGAGTAGCTGGTTGGCGGTAGTCAAAAGGTTAAGACAACGTTAGACGATTTGTCCATCCGGAGTAGCTGGTTCGCGGTAGTCAAAAGGTTAAGACAACGTTAGACGATTTGTCCATCCGGAGTAGCTGGTTGGCGGTAGTCAAAAGGTTAAGACAACGTTAGACGATTTGTCCTTCCGGAGTAGCTGGTTCGCGGTAGTCAAAAGGTTAAGACAACGTTAGACGATTTGTCCATCCGGAGTAGCTGGTTCGCGGTAGTCAAAAGGTTAAGACAACGTTAGACGATTTGACCATCCGGAGTAGCTGGTTGGCGGTAGTCAAAAGGTTAAGACAACGTTAGACGATTTGTCCATCCGGAGTAGCTGGTTGGCGGTAGTCAAAAGGTTAAGACAACGTTAGACGATTTGTCCATCCGGAGTAGCTGGTTCGCGGTAGTCAAAAGGTTAAGACAACGTTAGACGATTTGTCCATCCGGAGTAGCTGGTTCGCGGTAGTCAAAAGGTTAAGACAACGTTAGACGATTTGTCCATCCGGAGTAGCTGGTTCGCGGTAGTCAAAAGGTTAAGACAACGTTAGACGATTTGACCATCCGGAGTAGCTGGTTGGCGGTAGTCAAAAGGTTAAGACAACGTTAGATGATTTGTCCATCCGGAGTAGCTGGTTGGCGGTAGTCAAAAGGTTAAGACAACGTTAGACGATTTGTCCATCCGGAGTAGCTGGTTCGCGGTAGTCAAAAGGTTAAGACAACGTTAGACGATTTGTCCATCCGGAGTAGCTGAACGGCTTCATCCGGCTCACGAAGGTCGGCCCGGATAACGAGACCCGAGCGGCCATGGCTGGGCACATGGAGGCCATCATTGATGATGCCCGCTCACACCCACAGGTGGCCGCAGGTACGAGCATTCTCAGGAGAGGTTTGTGATCGTGTCGCGGGGAAAGCTGGCATGGACCAGCGCGTACCAAATAGACTCCGGTCGAGAGACAGTCCCACCAGGGCGACGCCTGGAGTAATCGAAATGCCCCCACACGTGGCGAGGGCCCCTCCCGGCCCGCCATGTGCGCTTTATCAGAGGGAGCAATGTCCGCAATTAACGCATCAGGTGACAGCTGGAGTGCGAAAACTCCACATCTGTGCCATGTGTTTGTCAACCAAGGCCGCTATGTACTATCATCACGCCGGTCGCTCTGACAGGACGGACACCGACCGGTGCTCTGATGTTGACGGGCGAACCTCACAGGCGCTGCCGCCTATCATCACGCCGGTCACTTGACAGGACGGACACCGGCCGGTGCTCTGATGTTGACGGGCGAACCTCGCAGGCTCTGCCGCCTATCATCACGCCGGTCACTCTGACAGGACGGACACCGGCCGGTGCTCTGATGTTGACGGGCGAACCTCGCAGGCGCTGCCGCCTATCATCACGCCGGTCGCTCTGACAGGACGGACAACGGCCGGTGCTCTGATGTTGACGGGCGAACCTCGCAGGCGCTGCCGCCTATCATCACGCCGGTCACTCTGACAGGACGGACACCGGCCGGTGCTCTGATGTTGACGGGCGAACCTCGCAGGCGCTGCCGCCTATCATCACGCCGGTCGCTCTGACAGGACGGACACCGGCCGGTGCTCTGATGTTGACGGGCGAACCTCGCAGGCGCTGCCACCTATCATCACGCCGGTCGCTCTGACAGGACGGACACCGGCCGGTGCTCTGATGTTGACGGGCGAACCTCGCAGGCGCTGCCACCTATCATCACGCCGGTCGCTCTGACAGGACGGACACCGGCCGGTGCTCTGACGTTGACGGGCGAACCTCGCAGGCGCTGCCACCTATCATCACGCCGGTCACTCTCACGGGCGATTATTCCCATAAATTACAAATATCCAAAATTGGAGTGTTCTCATTTATCATGAATGCAAGTTTTTTCCGACAAAAGGGCATGGGGAGTTGGTTAAGTCACTTGACTCATAACCCCAAGGTTGTAAGACTTTGTGGGTTCGAGTCCCACTGCAGCCACCTTTCTCCTTCATCCCCAGCAGTGGTAGACTTACTGCTATATCAAAGGCCAATCCTTCTCATACCATGTCTATGTGGTGCGGGAAGTAAAAGAACTCTCACCTCGGTAAATGTGTAGGGGTGAGATTTCTACCTGAATTCATTACATAGATTCGATCACCACCCTTGTGGTATCAAACCAGTGAGAAAAGCCGAGCCATGAGTTAGTCCCTTGTGATGTTAAGTAAACAAACCAAACGCATACAGGCATCTCCGAGATGAGTGCATGTTTTGCTGCCAGTCCCAACACCGTCCAGTTGTTCTCTCTAGATATTATTTCAGACTTTTTTTCTGACTGTGGTGGTCGCCGCCTGACAAGCAGGTTGGAAGACCCCTTTCCGTAATGCTAGTCCCCGGCGGGATCCCACCCTACGAACAATTACGTAGGTTGGTTCGGTTTTCGGTAGGTTTGCACAAACTTAACACAAAAAGTAACACAAAACACAACTCACACGTTTGATAAACAGGAATGTTTATTAACAAACTACTTCCCGGAAAAATCTGGAAGATCTTTCCCACAAATACAGTTCCCCAGCACGGTGTACCGGGTAACACTGGAGAGGCTAGCCTAAAAGACTTGGCTAACCACCAGGAAGGTTACGAGAACCCACCTGCAAATATAAGGGTCCAGTATCCAAGGGTACGCTCTCAGGGAGAGACGCGCGAGGACAGCCTGTCGACCTACTGTGAACGCTGAGTATATATACCCAGCGTTACGTAATCGCGGTCTCCGCCGCGACACTCTCGTCTGCGGCGTTGCCCGAAGAACATCCGAACACAGCTGGACTCCCGCCCGACTACACTGCTATAGTTTACATCCCTGCAAGATGTTCACAAGGTTTCATTCATGTTGTCATAACATTTTCTTTGGGTGATAAAATAAGGATAAAATTGCCAAATTTTCATGATACTTTGGGTAAAGTTTTCCCGTTGTTCGGTTCCTTTGGAATAAATGAACCTGATCCGACTCAGGCTGCTTGCAGGAGTGAACGTGTCCAATCAACTGCTAAGACATGTACCGTAAACAAAACTGACCAATCAGGGATGATGTTCTATCGACACGTGGCCACCAAAAAGCCTCCTCGCCAGCGGGCCGGCCCAGACTCGGTCACTCTCTCACTAGTCGCCGCTGAAAGCCTCCTTCGCCAGCGGGCCGGCCCAGACTCGGTCAATCTCTCACTAGTCGCCACCGAAAGCCTCCTTCGCCAGCGGGCCGGCCCAGACTCGGTCACTCTCTCACTAGTCGCTGCTGAAAGCCTCCTTCGCCAGCGGGCCGGCCCGGACTGGGTCACTCTCTCACTAGTCTCCGCTGAAAGCCTCCTTCGCCAGCAGGCTGGCCCAGACTCGGTCAATCTCTCACTAGTCGCCACCGAAAGCCTCCTTCGCCAGCGGGCCGGCCCGGACTCGGTCACTCTCTCACTAGTCGCCACCGAAAGCCTCTCTCGCCAGCGGGACGGCCCAGACTCGGTCAATCTCTCACTAGTCGCTGCTGAAAGCCTCCTTCGCCAGCGGGCCGGCCCAGACTCGGTCACTCTCTCACGAGTCGCCACCGAAAGCCTCCTTCGCCAGCGGGCCGGCCCAGACTCGGTCAATCTCTCACTAGTTGCCGCCGAAGCATTGTCTTTTCCCAAATCTTCATAAGATATTTTTGAAATACTGGAAAGTGAACAAGACACAACTTCTTAACTATTTGAAACATATTTAAAATATTGTAAAGAAGGTAAAGAAAACGAAATAAACTAAAATCTGAAGCTTTTGAAGTGGACACAGTTCTTATCACGATGTTATGAAAAGAGAGAAATAGCTCAAAATGATAATGTTTAATTGAACCCAAGTCATACAAACTAGCAGTGTGTGATAGCGATGTAACTCGTCAACTTTGAGTAGACATCATCATTTTGTATCGTAGATTGTCTTTCCCGTGTCAGTTTGGGGCCATCCATACGCACCAAGGGGATGTGGGGGTAAGAATTTTGCGTATGCTCCTTCTTCGTTCTATTTTGTACTATCATAAAACTGGATGAGTTTTAATCTTTTCCACCATATGCCACGACTGGAGTTTGGCATAGTGATTCCACGAGGCAAAGCCAAGTGAATTCCGGAGCCAAAATTCCAGGAGTGGCATGCAATGGCCACGATTAAAATAAATTTGATTTTATCCTACCCCATCTCCTCGATTTTGGAATATTACGTGATAACGATTCTGTATGCCACTAGTGGCATATAAAACTCTGTATGCCAGTCAGCGTGGCATACGGATACTCAATGTTAAGCCTATGGGATTTAATATTAGGGGTAGGATTAAAAGATTGAGAGTGGCGGAATTTTTGCATACATACTTTATGGATGGCCCCCTTTGTTATGATCCAAGGTGGAGGTGAAGGCGTTTGTACTGCATGTGTCTACGTCCCTTCTGAGCCGTATCAGTCTGTCTGAGATACACGCGTAGCCTCTTCAGGACTAGTTAGTGTTTCTCTCAATGGTTTTCTCACATGATCTCCTTTTCATGTCTTTATTTCCCAGTCTTCCCTTTATTCATCAAAGTTTGTTAAATATCTCCCTGCGGGAGACACTGACAATAATCGATGGTTCTGTGGACGGCGGCTGTTAACCTGTGTTCTGTACAGTATTTTTATATTATTTAGCGAAATGGTTCGTATTTACAGTATATACGACATATGTATAACAAGCTACCAGATGGCATCTCATACCATGTCTGTGTGGTGTGGGAAGTAAAAGAACTCTCACCTCGGTAAATGTGTAGGGGTGAGATTTCTACCTGAATTCATCACATAGATTCGATCACCACCCTTATGGTGTAAAAGAACCTTGAGAAAGTCTGGTAAGGACCTATAATGGTTGACTGGACGTTAAATCAAACCAAACAAACAAACAAAACAAAACAGCAATTGCGCTCTGTTACTCAATCGGTCCTTTAGGTTCCAGCTGCTTTAAACATGGCTACCGGAATCTGGTACTGATATCAAGATGCAGTGTCTTAGCGTTAACCTGTACGTACTTAATTCACTACTGATGTATTCTTACATCTCATATCACACGCATGGTGTATACAGTAGTTGATGTTGTAATACCAAAGAAATTGAGTGTTTGGTCTGTGTCCCCGTTCGCCATCGAGTTTGGAGTGCGCAGTAATATGAACGAGGCGTCAGCCGAGTGAATATTCTGAGCGCCACAAATGAGATGGCGAATGGCGACTCAGTCCAAGCACGAATATGTTTCTGATTTTATCTTAGCCTGGAAATATCTATTTGTTTATCACCTGTTGAGTATGAGTTACTGTACGCACAAGCCTGTTGAGTACGAGCTCCTAATGTTAAGCCTATGGAGATTTCTACGAGGCGAAGATAATCAGTGTTTTCCTGCCTGTCCTCAGCCATGTCCATCAAGCAGAAAGTCCAGACGAAACACCGCCTGCCCGTCCTCAACTGGGTTGCCATGAAGCCCAACCAGGTCAAGGGAACAGTTTTCTCCGAACTCGATGACGAGAAATTGTACGACGTAAGTAGATGTGTTTTTTCACTTTGCAAGAGTAATTACACATATTTACACATAGATGGTTCATAGTAGTGAAAATTGATACGGGGATGCCAGTCTCCAATGTTTCCATTGAAATTTGTGTTTTCTTTTTCAGAATGAAACATAATTCCTCGTGTAATATTGATATAACTGCTAAAGTACCCAATTCAACCACAGCCCATGATCCCCCACTGAACCTTCCCACTGACCCATGTTAAAACTTGAGCTTTCCCTTGATTCGCCACTGTGATGTGTATGTTATGCATAAGGCCTATATTGCAATAATAATATTTAAATGTATTATTTCTGACCCCAACTGGCAAATTCGAGTTCGGAGTGCACAGTAATAGGAACGAGGCAATAGCCGAGTGAATATTCTGAAGCGCTCCAAACGAGAAGGTAAATGGGGATACTGACCAAGCACGAATATGTTCGAGATTTGATCTTAACCTGGAAACACCGGTATTGACGCTCACACCAGGTGAAGATGATGACCAGTTCTTGCCGTGTTTCAGGTGATTGACTTTTACCGCTTTGAGGAGGTGTTCCACCTGGGCAGCCTGGGGGGTGACCTTGGTAAAGACTTCACCGACAACACGCCAAATCCGTCACGCAAGAGTAAACGCGTGGAGCACATCAGTCTGCTGGACACGAACCGGTTACGGAACTGTGGTGGGTATCAGGGGCGCGTTTAATAACCTAATCGTACATGGAGACCCTCATCTGTATGTCATAGAGACAGGGGCGCGTTTAATAACCTAATTGTACATGGAGACCCTTTTATGTTTGTCGTAGAGACAGGGGCGCGTTTAATAACCTAATTGTACATGGAGACCCTTTTATGTTTGTCATAGAGACAGGGGCGCGTTTAATAACCTAGGGTCGCACATGGAGACCCTTTTATGTTTGTCGTAGAGACAGGGGCGCGTTTAATAACCTAATCGTACATGGAGACCCTTTTATGTTTGTCATAGACAGGGGCGCGTTTAATAACCTAATTGTACATGGAGACCCTTTTATGTTTGTCGTAGAGACAGGAGCGCGTTTAATAACCTAATCGTACATGGAGACCCTTTTATGTTTGTCGTAGAGACAGGAGCGCGTTTAATAACCTAATCGTACATGGAGACCCTTTTATGTTTGTCGTAGAGACAGGGGCGCGTTTAATAACCTAATCGTACATGGCGACCCTTTTATGTTTGTCATAGAGACAGGGGCGCGTTTAATAACCTAATTGTACATGGAGACCCTTTTATGTTTGTCGTAGAGACAGGAGCGCGTTTAATAACCTAATCGTACATGGAGACCCTTTTATGTTTGTCGTAGAGACAGGAGCGCGTTTAATAACCTAATCGTACATGGAGACCCTTTTATGTTTGTCGTAGAGACAGGGGCGCGTTTAATAACCTAATCGTACATGGCGACCCTTTTATGTTTGTCATAGAGACAGGGGCGCGTTTAATAACCTAATTGTACATGGCGACCCTTTTATGTTTGTCCTAGAGACAGGAGCGCGTTTAATAACCTAATCTTACATGGAGACCCTTTTATGTTTGTCGTAGAGACAGGGGCGCGTTTAATAACCTAATCGTACATGGAGACCCTCATCTGTATGTCATAGAGACAGGGGCGCGTTTAATAACCTAATCGTACATGGAGACCCTTTTATGTTTGTCATAGAGACAGGGGCGCGTTTAATAACCTAATTGTACATGGAGACCCTTTTCTGTATGACATAGAGACGGGCACGTTTAATAACCTAATCGTACATGGAGACCCTTTTATTTTTGTCATAGAGACAGGGGCCCGTTTAATAACCTAATCGTACATGGAGACCCTTTTATGTTTGTCATAGAGACAGGGGCGCGTTTAATAACCTAATCGTACATGGAGACCCTTTTATGTTTGTCATAGAGACAGGGGCGCGTTTAATAACCTAATTGTACATGGAGACCCTTTTCTGTATGACATAGAGACAGGGGCGCGTTTAATAACCTAATCGTACATGGAGACCCTTTTATGTTTGTCATAGAGACAGGGGCCCGTTTAATAACCTTATCGTACATGGAGAACCTTTTATGTTTGTCATAGAGACAGGGGCCCGTTTAATAACCTAATCGTACATGGAGACCCTCATCTGTATGTCATAGAGACAGGGGCCTGTTTAATAACCTAATCGTACATCGAGACCCTTTTATGTTTGTCATAGAGACAGGGGCCTGTTTCATAATCTAGTCACGTACATGTAGACCCTTTTCTGTACGCCATAGAGACAGGGGCCTGTTTAATAATCTAGGATCGCACATGGAGACCCTTTTCTGTATGTCATAGAGACAGGGGCCCGTTTAATAATCTAGTCACGTACATATAGACCCTTTTCTGTACGCCATAGAGACAGGGGCGCGTTTGATAATCTAGGATTGTACATGTAGACACTTTTCTGTATGACATAGAGACAGGAGCCTGTTTAATAACCTAATCGTACCTGGATACCCTTTTATGTTTGCCTTAGAGACAGGGGCCCGTTTAATAATCTAAGATCGTACATGGAGACCCTTTTCTGTACGCCATAGAGACAGGGGCCCGTTTCATAATCTAGGATCGTACATGGAGACCCTTTTCTGTATGACATAGAGACAGGGGCCCGTTTCATAATCTAGGATCGTACATGGAGACCCTTTTCTGTATGACATAGAGACAGGGGCCCGTTTAATAATCTAGGGTCGCACATGAAGACCCTTTTATGTTTTTCATAGAGACAGGGGCGCGTTTGATAACCTAATCGTACATGGAGACCCTTTTCTGTATGCCATAGAGACGGGGGCCCGTTTAATAATCTAGTCACGTACATGGAGACCCTTCTCTGTACGCCATAGAGACAGGGGCCCGTTTAATAATCTAGTCACGTACATGGAGACCCTTTTCTGTATGCCATAGAGACCCAGAGACGATGTGGGTCAACTTTATTCAACACTTAAGGACTGTCTTAGATATTAAACAACGACCTTGTAGGAGTTACAGAAAAGGGTCTCCATGGACGCTCATATCGGTGTAGTCAGATCTGTCCTGCTCCCACTCAACCTGCCGCTCCTAGTTTTAGTAGATGGCAGTCAGTTTTAGTAGATGGCAGTCAGTTTTAGTAGATGGCAGTCAGTTTTAGTAGATGGCAGTCAGTGGTTTAATTCCAGGGAGAAGCTCTAAGAGGTAAACTGTAAACTCAACTCTCCTCATTTGGAGGGAATAAACCTACATGCTTAACCAAGTCTCCGACCATGTAAAATTCAATTTTCTCCCATTTCAATTTTTATAAACTCGAGAGGTTGGCAAAGATTTGTACTGGAGATCATGGCAGAGCATAACGATGTGTAGAAAGTGAAGTGACAATGACGGCCAAATAAAGTGCACCAGTGTTAATGGTATATTCAATGAAGATCTAATACTTCTTGTGAAGACGATTATAGTTGCATCTTACATCTTTTCAGCCATCACGCGGCGTAAGATTGAACTTAGCGACGAGGATGTCGTCAGGTCAATCAACGCGTAAGTAGTTTAATGTCTTATTTTACAATTTTAAAAAGTCACACTACTCAAGTTACAAAATTAGTTTTCCAGGTGTATTTGAACGATCTAGTAATCTTCTGCGAATATTTCAATTTGCAGTTCTGAATTACTGAATAGAGTTTACCAACCCAACCATCCAGTGACTTTAGGCCATAACACTCTATCATTTCTTAACAAGAAGAATCGTAAGCTCAGGCGAGGCCTTGAACCGAAGTTGTTCAGTGTGGCACCCCCCTCCAGAAATTTGCCCAAGATCAGAAAATGCCCCGTGGACATTTACCTTTGTCAGAGATGAACTGCAGTCGGATGTTCTGAAATCGGGACCGATGAATTAAGGAACCTGTCCCTTCCCGTTGTCAGCGACAACAGAGTTTAAGAAATACCCCCCGTGGTGCCTACTGATAATGGCCCCTTATTAGCATACTTAATCGTTGGGCAAGGAATTCTTATTACTTGGAGGGGAGTTATTGGGGGTGTCTCACACACAGGTACGTGGTCAGATGCTGCCCCTCGCCGATGAGTGCCGGCAAGCTGGCCAACGACTAGACCTGTAACACAGTCGGTGAGGCAGAAAATCGTAAAGATATCCCACAGTGTGGACAGCATTGCTAATGACTAACTCCTACCGCCCCCTTTAGATATCAGACAGTGTGGACAGCATTGATAAGGACTAACTCCTACCGCCCCCTTTAGATATCAGACAGTGTGGACAGCATAACTAATGACTAACTCCTACCGCCCCGTTTAGATATCAGACAGTGTGGACAGCATTGCTAATGACTAACTCCTACCGCCCCGTTTAGATATCACAAAGTGTGGACAGCATTGCTAATGACTAACTCCTACCGCCCCGTTTAGATATCAGACAGTGTGGACAGCATTACTAAGGACTAACTCCTACCGCCCCGTTTAGATATCAGACAGTGTGGACAGCATTGCTAATGACTAACTCCTACCGCCCCGTTTAGATATCAGACAGTGTGGACAGCATTGCTAAGGACTAACTCCTACCGCCCCGTTTAGATATCCCACAGTGTGGACAGCATTGCTAATGACTAACTCCTACCGCCCCGTTTAGATATCACACAGTGTGGACAGCATTGATAAGGACTAACTCCTACCGCCCCGTTTAGATATCAGACAGTGTGGACAGCATTGCTAATGACTAACTCCTACCGCCCCGTTTAGATATCAGACAGTGTGGACAGCATTGCTAATGACTAACTCCTACCGCCCCGTTTAGATATCAGACAGTGTGGACAGCATTACTAAGGACTAACTCCTACCGCCCCGTTTAGATATCAGACAGTGTGGACAGCATTACTAAGGACTAACTCCCACCACCCCGTTTAGATATCAGACAGTGTGGACAGCATTGATACGGACTAACTCCTACCGCCCCGTTTAGATATCAGACAGTGTGGACAGCATTACTAAGGACTAACTCCTACCGCCCCGTTTAGATATCAGACAGTGTGGACAGCATTACTAAGGACTAACTCCTACCGCCCCGTTTAGATATCACACAGTGTGGACAGCATTACTAATGACTAACTCCTACCGGCCCGTTTAGATATCACGCTGTGTGGACAGCATTGCTAAGGACTAACTCCTACCGCCCCGTTTAGATATCAGACAGTGTGGACAGCATTGATAAGACTAACTCCTACCGCCCTGTTTAGATATCACACAGTGTGGACAGCATTGCTAAGAACTAACTCCTACCGCCCCGTTTAGATATCACGCTGTGTGGACAGCATTGCTAAGGACTAACTCCTACCGCCCCGTTTAGATATCAGACAGTGTGGACAGCATTGATAAGGACTAACTCCTACCGCCCCGTTTAGATATCAGACAGTGGGGACAGCATTACTAAGGACTAACTCCTACCGCCCCGTTTAG
This sequence comes from Alentia gelatinosa, assembly GCA_950022655.1. Lineage (NCBI taxonomy): Eukaryota > Metazoa > Annelida > Polychaeta > Phyllodocida > Polynoidae > Alentia > Alentia gelatinosa. Next base: position 109,362 of record OX465588.1, on the reverse strand, counting down.
ATATCAGACAGTGTGGACAGCATTGCTAAGGACTAACTCCTACCGCCCCGTTTAGATATCACACAGTGTGGACAGCATTACTAAGGACTAACTCCTACCGGCCCTTTTAGATATCAGACACAGTGGACAGCATTTCTAAGGACTAACTCCTACCGCCCCGTTTAGATATCAGACAGTGTGGACAGCATTGCTAAGGACTAACTCCTACCGCCCCGTTTAGATATCACACAGTGTGTACAGCATTGCTAAGGACTAACTCCTACCGCCCCGTTTAGATATCAGACAGGGTGGACAGCATTGCTAAGGACTAACTCCTACCGCCCCGTTTAGATATCAGACAGTGTGGACAGCATTACTAAGAACTAACTCCTACCGCCTGTTTCTGGTATCACGCTGTGATTGTCGACGCCCTGTGTGAATGCCTGAGAGACTTTACAATGAGTAGAACGAGTCTTGATCCATTCCATGTACTGCCTTATTCGATGACAAGGGGAGATGATGTAAGGATGTATCAACACTCTGGCATTAACCAGTCGCAGACCTGCATCAAATTGGTATTTTCATTAGATATAGTTTACTTGTTGAAACATGTTCTTGTAACGTTGGTTTTTGCGGTGATGTGAATGCATTTAATGCTAATCTGTATTTACAGACTGGACCTGAACACATTGTCGTTAGAACGGGTGGAGATTCTGATGCGCGTCGTCCCCAATGAACAAGAAGTGAGTGTCCTACTCTCCACAGAATCTGTTGTCATTCACCTGGTTAGCTTTGTGCAGGTCCTTCAGACTGCCAGACTCTGGGTGTAGACCAGGGAGCCGGGTCACTAGCAGTGTGGTCAAAGCGAGAGGTAGGACCGCAACTGTGGCACCAACAGTGGCACAACAGTGGCACCAACAGTGGCACCAACAGTGGCACCAACAGTGGCACCAACAGTGGCGCCAACTGTGGCACCAACTGTGGCACCAACTGTGGCACCAACTGTGGCACCAACTGTGGCACCAACAGTGGCACCAACAGTGGCACCAACAGTGGCGCCAACAGTGGCACCAACAGTGGCACCAACAGTGGCACCAACTGTGGCACCAACTGTGGCACCAACTGTGGCACCAACTGTGGCACCAACTGTGGCACCAACAGTGGCACCAACTGTGGCACCAACAGTGGCACAACAGTGGCACCAACAGTGGTAAACCGAAATTCGCGTTTCATGAGTAGTCTCGCTGTTGAGGTGGCCGTTCCCTTCACTATGCCAGCATAGCGAACGGAAAATTTTATAAATCAATAAGAAATGAATAATTTGGCTATTCCAAATTATTCCTCATGCTTTTCCCCACATTTCAGTTTTTATTTGATGTTGCTACGTATATTTTTGACTGAGTTACAGTGCCAACACCTAGCTCTCGCTTGTGAGACTTGGAAGTGATAGCCTAAGGTCGAGCAGCACAGTGGCACACCGACCGAGTAGTGCAGTGACCGTAGTTCTTGGTTCAAATAGTATAATAGTTTTAACAAAGAATTTGACCACTAGAGAATTATGAAAATCGAGATGTGGATGAAAGATACATATGGAATTGCTCGGAGCATTCTTTACTTTAATTAAATATGATATAGTATGTTTTAAAATGGTTGTTTTGATCAATACGAGAGGGTAGACCCTCTCGCTTACAGCGGCTCCACAGTGGCACTAACAGCGAGAGCCACTTGACTGATGAAACGGGTTCTGCCACTGTTGGTGCCACTCATGTCCCGAGTGCCGTTCACGCTTGAGTGCATCTACTAATGAAACGCACACTGCCGCTGTGGTGCCACTGTTAGAAACAACGAGACATATCTCTTCTAGTGAAACGGCCCCCAGATTTCTCTCTTTGAAATCAGCAAAAGAAGAATTTTACTGCTCTTCTAGCAGTTCACGGAGATACTTCCTCTTGAGTTTCTGTAGGTTTAGTTTTTTTAGAAGAAAGTTTAGGGTCAGAAGTTAGAGCTCCTATCCCATCTACTTTGAATTGCATAGTAATTCACAAAGGAAAGCCACATGAAATACTCACCCTTCACATTGACTGATGGGCTAACCTTTGTGAAATAATCCCCCATTGAGTATTCTTTCTAAATACTCAATGGGCGTTGGACATGAGTTTCCAATGTTGTCCATGATTTGAATCTCTATTTATTTACTTACTTGATTTACAGGTGAAAGCCTTCAACAAATTCAACCGCGAGAAGAAGAGTCCTGAGCTGCTTTCAGAAGAGGATCGCTTTATGATGAACGTGAGTCTTTATCGTCATTAACTTCTATTTATGAATTTATCTTACTTATGTGAAGTGTTAAATACGAATACCTACATGCCGTCTAAAGGTGATACTGGTTGTAATTTATCTTACTTATGTGAAGTGTTAAATACGAATAACTACATGCCGTCTAAAGGTGATACTGATAGTAATTTATCTTACTTATGTGAAGTGTTAAATACGAATACCTACATGCCGTCTAAAGGTGATACTGGTAGTAATTTATCTCACTTATGTGAAGTGTTAAATACGAATACCTACATGCCGTCTAAAGGTGATACTGGTGGTAATTTATCTTACTTATGTGAAGTGTTAAATACGAATACCTACATGCCGTCTAAAGGTGATACTGGTGGTAATTTATCTTACTTATGTGAAGTGTTAAATAGGAATACCTACATGCCGTCTAAAGGTGATACTGATGGTAATTTATCTTACTTATGTGAAGTGTTAAATACGAATACCTACATGCCGTCTAAAGGTGATACTGGTGGTAATTTATCTTACTTATGTGAAGTGTTAAATACGAATACCTACATGCCGTCTAAAGGTGATACTGGTGGTAATTTATCTTACTTATGTGAAGTGTTAAATACGAATACCTACATGCCGTCTAAAGGTGATACTGGTGGTAATTTATCTTACTTATGTGAAGTGTTAAATACGAATACCTACATGCCGTCTAAAGGTGATACTGGTGGTAATTTATCTTACTTATGTGAAGTGTTATATACGAATACCTACATGCCGTCTAAAGGTGATACTGGTAGTAATTTATCTTACTTATGTGAAGTGTTAAATACGAATACCTACATGCCGTCTAAAGGTGATACTGATAGTAATTTATCTTACTTATGTGAAGTGTTAAATATGAATACCTACATGCCGTCTAAAAGTGATACTTGTGGTAATTTATCTTACTTATGTGAAGTGTTAAATACGAATACCTACATGCCGTCTAAAGGTGATACTGGTGGTAATTTATCTTACTTATGTGAAGTGTTAAATACGAATACCTACATGCCGTCTAAAGGTGATACTGGTAGTAATTTATCTTACTTATGTGAAGTGTTAAATACGAATACCTACATGCCGTCTAAAGGTGATACTGGTAGTAATTTATCTTACTTATGTGAAGTGTTAAATACGAATACCTACATGCCGTCTAAAGGTGATACTGGTGGTAATTTATCTTACTTATGTGAAGTGTTAAATACGAATACCTACATGCCGTCTAAAGGTGATACTGGTTGTAATTTATCTTACTTATGTGAAGTGTTAAATACGAATACCTACATGCCGTCTAAAGGTGATACTGGTAGTAATTTATCTTACTTATGTGAAGTGTTAAATACGAATACCTACATGCCGTCTAAAGGTGATACTGGTGGTAATTTATCTTACTTATGTGAAGTGTTATATACGAATACCTACATGCCGTCTAAAGGTGATACTGGTAGTAATTTATCTTACTTATGTGAAGTGTTAAATACGAATACCTACATGCCGTCTAAAGGTGATACTGATAGTAATTTATCTTACTTATGTGAAGTGTTAAATATGAATACCTACATGCCGTCTAAAAGTGATACTGGTGGTAATTTATCTTACTTATGTGAAGTGTTAAATACGAATACCTACATGCCGTCTAAAGGTGATACTGGTGGTAATTTATCTTACTTATGTGAAGTGTTAAATACGAATACCTACATGCCGTCTAAAGGTGATACTGGTAGTAATTTATCTTACTTATGTGAAGTGTTAAATACGAATACCTACATGCCGTCTAAAGGTGATACTGGTAGTAATTTATCTTACTTATGTGAAGTGTTAAATACGAATACCTACATGCCGTCTAAAGGTGATACTGGTGGTAATTTATCTTACTTATGTGAAGTGTTAAATACGAATACCTACATGCCGTCTAAAGGTGATACTGGTTGTAATTTATCTTACTTATGTGAAGTGTTAAATACGAATACCTACATGCCGTCTAAAGGTGATACTGGTAGTAATTTATCTTACTTATGTGAAGTGTTAAATACGAATACCTACATGCCGTCTAAAGGTGATACTGGTGGTAATTTATCTTACTTATGTGAAGTGTTAAATATGAATACCTACATGCCGTCTAAAGGTGATACTGGTGGTAATTTATCTTACTTATGTGAAGTGTTATATACGAATACCTACATGCCGTCTAAAGGTGATACTGGTAGTAATTTATCTTACTTATGTGAAGTGTTAAATATGAATACCTACATGCCGTCTAAAGGTGATACTGGTAGTAATTTATTTTACTTATGTGAAGTGTTAAATACAAATACCTACATGCCGTCTAAAGGTGATACTGATAGTAATTTATCTTACTTATGTGAAGTGTTAAATACAAATACCTACATGCCGTCTAAAGGTGATACTGGTAGTGGGTGTGGAGTTCAGCACTGATGTGGTCTAGGTACTTTGTGGGTCGCCATGTATATATACTCATTCTATACTAAAAACACTGATCGGATCTTGTGACATAATTATCATTTATTTCTTTGACAGTTGATGAAGGTCGAACGACTAACACAGAAACTTCAAATTATGAGTTTCATTGGAAACTTCTTTGATACATTCCACCAATTACAGCCGGTAAGATGACTTATGCCGTGTGCATGTTGTAAGTCAACCGCCACTATTCTTGAGTCTCTATCTCAGCAGTCCAAATTGACTATTAATCAAATAACTAGCAATTATATTCACTTATTTATATTAAAAGATGAGAAAGGAAAGTATTCCTTATGAAGTCAAGACATGTTTTATTAGTAGATAATACCATAGTGTGTTACTTTTTGTATTTGTATTTGAAACATTTTAGTTTAGGACGTGGCCAATTATCTGTTCAAGGTAACCCAAAAATGCATTTAAAATCTGAAATAATTCCTTTTATCTTGCAGCAATTAAATGCAGTAATTGCAGCGGCTATGTCAATAAAGAATTCTCAAAAAGTGAAGAAGATGCTTGAGGTAAGATCTATTCATCCCTACATTACACGTATGATCGGGGAATCTCTTCCCCATACTCAGAGAAATGACAACACATTCTATATTCACGATACACAACTCGGCTGTGAGACACCACCAGTAGAGCACGAGTATGTAGATAATAACATCCTAACTCTGATTTACTGCTGCTGTCCTCTTCTCCCAGATTCATACCTGGATTATACATATGATCCGGGAATCTCTTCCCCATACTCAGAGAAATGACAATACATTCTGTATTCACGATACACAACTCGGCTGTGAGACACCGCCAGTAGAGCACGAGTATGTAGATAATAACATCCTAACTCTGATTTACTGCTGCTGTCCTCTTCTCCCAGATTCATACCTGGATTATACATATGATCCGGGAATCTCTTCCCCATACTCAGAGAAATGACAATACATTCTGTATTCACGATACACAACTCGGCTGTGAGACACCGCCAGTAGAGCACGAGTATGTAGATAATAACATCCTAACTCTGATTTACTGCTGCTGTCCTCTTCTCCCAGATTCATACCTGCATTATACGTATGATCCGGGAATCTCTTCCCCATACTCAGAGAAATGACAATACATTCTGTATTCACGATACACAACTCGGCTGTGAGACACCGCCAGTAGAGCACGAGTATGTAGATAATAACATCCTAACTCTGATTTACTGCTGCTGTCCTCTTCTCCCAGATTCATACCTGCATTATACGTATGATCCGGGAATCTCTTCCCCATACTCAGAGAAATGACAACACATTCTGTATTCACGATACACAACTCGGCTGTGAGACACCGCCAGTAGAGCACGAGTATGTAGATAATAACATCCTAACTCTGATTTACTGCTGCTGTCCTCTTCTCCCAGATTCATACCTGCATTATATGTATGATCCGGGAATCTCTTCCCCATACTCAGAGAAATGACAACACATTCTGTATTCACGATACACAACTCGGCTGTGAGACACCGCCAGTAGAGCACGAGTATGTAGATAATAACATCCTAACTCTGATTCAATCTGCATGTGAAAAAAACACTACGAATCTCATCGATGAAGCAAAGGCCATATTTCTATTAGAAATATCTTAATTTTGCAGATTATTCTAGCCTTCGGAAACTACATGAACAGTGCCAAACGTGGAGCCGTGTACGGTTTTAAACTACAGAGCTTAGACATGGTAAGTAGATAAGCACTGCAATATCTTTAAAAAATAAATTTTTATCAAATTTTTTTAGGGAAAAAGACATAAATTTTATTCATTGGATATGGCAAGAATTGCCGTTCTTCCACCCAGGCCATCGGATGCAACAATACAGGTAGAATGCGTAATTATCTTTAACACCTTATGAAAATTGGTAGTATACACAAATAGTCGGAAAAGTGTGGTATGTGAGATGAAATTGTGGTGGTCGCTGCCTAGCTAGACGTCGGAAGATCTACCTCCGGAACACTAGTTCTCGGTGATGTCCCACCCTACGTGCTATTACGTAGGTTGGTTCGGTTTTCGGAAAGTATGAGCTAACCTGGTCACACAAGACACAACTCCACGCCTTTAATAAACAAGGATGTTTATTACAATTATTTCCCGAAATGAAGATCCCTTCCACAAGTACAGTACCCCAGCACGGTGTGCCGGGTAACGCTGGAGAGCCTAATCTGAAAGACTCGCCTGACCACCAGGAAGGTTACGAGAACCCGCCTGCAAAGTGAGGGTCCAAGGATCCGCTCTCAGGGAGAGACGTGCGAGGACAGCCTGTTGACCTACTGTGAATGCTGAGTATATATACCCAGCATTACGTAATCATGGTCTCCGCCGCGCCACTCTTGTGTGCGGCGTTGCCCGGAATCACTAAACACAGTAAGGATTGATTCTCCGTGCCACCTTTCGTAGAATGGACAAAACACTGCTGGATCCTCGCCCCACTACAAAATTAATGAGATGAGGTATGAAAAGATACATAGAAAGCATATACAGCCATTGGATGATCCATTCTGACTCGTAGATCATTGAGGGATACAGCTTCTGGCAGTATGAGACAATGGTATTTTACCACACTGGTTAAAGCGAAACATGGTATTTCTGCATACCCCTTATATTTTGGAAATACAATATTTCTAGTATTACTTTTACGTGTTAAGTGGTATTTCTCTCGTCTGTGTGTAGAGAGACTGTGTCTCCTCTCCAGTCATTGCAAATCTTTTTCGGGGGTCATTACATATTAAGCAGTTGGAAATATCTAACGTTTCCAAATTTGCTTAACAGTATATTTATCTCTAGGGCCCTAACTTCACTAGGTTTTATATGAAATGCCAGTATAAAACAGGGATTATGTTATTGGATTGTAATTTAGACTTGACCCTTTTATGGTTCTGCACACACAAAATATACTACCAACAAATCTAAAGGAAATTATTTGTGTATTAAGAATAATTAGCCAGAAAGCACAGCATTCATTATTAAGATAAATATCCAGGCACATATATATCCATATACATGTATATCCACATTATAGTATTGAGCATAGAACAATGTATGATAAAAATGTTTTCAAAAACAAATGTTCTTCCTCTTGATACCAGTATCATGTAACTTTGTAGAATTTGACTGTCGAAGAAGATTGCTGGATGACAATTGCCGAAACAAAGATTCTATTATTGAAAATTCCTTAGAGTATGAGCATTTATCTCAACCCTTGTACAAGTTTAGCCATAGAAATAACTTCTTTTTTTTAAAATCCCAGACGGCAAAATGAATGAAAAGATTGAATACTCACATGGCTTTGACCTCAAATTGATAACAATTGCAGTGCATCCAAACTGGCTGAGTATTGTCTATTGATGTGAGTTCTGTATGAGTAGATCTCTGAGAAGTCGTAGAAGATGTTGATAATGTCTATTGATGTGAGTTCTGTATGAGTAGATCTCTGAGAAGTCCTCACGTCGTAGAAGATGTCGATAATGTCTGTTGATGTGAGTTCTATATGAGTAGATCTCTGGGAAGTCCTCACGTCTTAGAAGATGTCGATATTGTCTATTGATGTGAGTTCTGTATGAGTAGATGTCTATTGATGTGAGTTCTGTATGAGTAGATCTCTGAGAAGTCCTCACGTCGTAGAAGATGTCGATAATGTCTGTTGATGTGAGTTCTGTATGAGTAGATCTCTGGGAAGTCCTCACATCGTAGAAGATGTCGATATTGTCTATTGATGTGAGTTCTGTATGAGTAGATGTCTATTGATGTGAGTTCTGTATGAGTAGATCTCTGAGAAGTCCTCACGTCGTAGAAGATGTCGATAATGTCTGTTGATGTGAGTTCTGTATGAGTAGATCTCTGAGAAGTCCTCACGTCTTAGAAGATGTCGATATTGTCTATTGATGTGAGTTCTATATGAGTAATGTCTATTGATGTGAGTTCTATATGAGTAGATCTCTGAGAAGTCGTAGAAGTTGTCGATAATGTCTCGCGTGTATATTCTCTCCCAGCTCCTGGACACCAAGTCGTCGGATAAAAAGACGACGTTGTTGCACTTTATTGTTCAGACAATCAGAGACAAGTTCCCCGAGATTCAAAACTTTGAGTCTGAGCTTCGGTTTATAGAGAAGGCTGCAGTAGGTGAGTGCATTCTTAGGTTGGCTCTTTCTTATCGTAGTTTGAATCAATATAGTGGGAATGGTAAAGTGTACTATTAGAAATCATACTAAACCATACTTTAAAAGGTTCCATAGTTTGCATCGCAATCTCACAGAAATACTCACTAATAATGATAATTTCTAGATCTTGCCATTCTCTTGATAATACAGTTAATCAATGCTTAACATGTTAAGACCAACTATTAAAAAGTGAAGAAAAGAGGCAAGTAGCATTCGGGTTGATTTTAGTCAAACCTCCTAGTATTTGTTGTTGTTATTGCTTTTTTAAATTAATAAACAATTGTTTGCCCATGGAGGTGTTTTTGCGACATCTGATTAAGAGTTAAAAGATACTTGCTAAGTGATGCGTGTACCTGGTTGTAGTCTCGCTGGAGAACATCGGCACGGACGTAATGGAGTTGGAGAAGGGAATGGAGGTGACGCGGAGAGAGTTTGACGCACGTAAGGAGCGCGACCCGCCCGTCATCCTCAAAGACTTCCTCTCCAACTCGGAGGACAAGCTGCGCAAACTGCGCGGGGACCTCAAGACGGCCCGCGAGGCCTACGCCTCCGTCGTCGAGTACTTCGGCGAGAACCCCAAGATCCTTGCCCCGAGCACGTTCTTCTCTCTCTTCGTACGCTTCTCTAACGCCTACAAGGTAAGGATACTCGGGCTCGCTCCTCACACTACCAGCGGCTTTCCCGTTCTGGTCTCCATGGCCAGGATTAACTCTCAAACTAGCAGCCATGGTGGGAAATAGAGCCACTTTGCTACTCTTTTATTCAATTTATGATTTATTGGAAGAAAAAAAGTTTTAAAATTTTTAAGTTTTAGTTTTATGCCTATATTTGGCCTAGTAACAAAGTTCTTGTATATTAATGACAGTCAGATTGTGAACGACATACTTCAAAGGTGACCTCGTACGTCATATCACAAATACAGAGGGTCATATCACATTAATTGACATGCCTTTCCTGATGTTCTTCTTGTGTTTGAAAAATAAAAGATGGATGAAGCTATTGGCCATCGGCTGACAAATACGTTAAGATACCTCGTTTGGATATTACCTCTTTCCTCAGTTCGTTAGACTCTTAAACAACTGAAACCATGATGAATGAAACTATTAAATTGCTGTAAAATCATTCACTCTCTGAAAAAAACATCTGTGCACCACCATCTCTAGTCTGGGGGTTCCAAAAGTGGAATAGGAAAGTGGCTTGAACCTCGTGACCCATTAAAGTGTGTCTTCCCTGCCTTAACACCCTGCCCAGGCTGTCCGTGGTTACTGGCAGTAACTCGTCACTGCCCAGTCTTACACTCATTTACCAGGCTGTCCGTGGTTACTGGCCGTAACTCGTCACAGAGTACAGTCTTACATTCATTTACCAGGCTGTCCGTGGTTACTGGCCGTAACTCGTCACTGAGTACAGTCTTACATTCATTTACCAGGCTGTCCGTGGTTACTGGCAGTAACTCGTCACTGAGTACAGTCTTACACTCATTTACCAGGCTGTCCGTGGTTACTGGCCGTAACTCGTCACTGCCCAGTCTTACATTCATTTACCAGGCTGTCCGTGGTTACTGGCCGTAACTCGTCACTTAGTACAGTCTTACATTCATTTACCAGGCTGTCCGTGGTTACTGGCCGTAACTCGTCACTGAGTACAGTCTTACATTCATTTACCAGGCTGTCCGTGGTTACTGGCCGTAACTCGTCACTGAGTACAGTCTTACATTCATTTACCAGGCTGTCCGTGGTTACTGGCCGTAACTCGTCACTGAGTACAGTCTTACACTCATTTACCAGGCTGTCCGTGGTTACTGGCAGTAACTCGTCACTGCCCAGTCTTACACTCATTTACCAGGCTGTCCGTGGTTACTGGCAGTAACTCGTCACTGCCCAGTCTTACATTCATTTACCAGGCTGTCCGTGGTTACTGGCCGTAACTCGTCACTGCCCAGTCTTACATTCATTTACCAGGCTGTCCGTGGTTACTGGCCGTAACTCGTCACTGAGTACAGTCTTACATTCATTTACCAGGCTGTCCGTGGTTACTGGCAGTAACTCGTCACTGAGTACAGTCTTACACTCATTTACCAGGCTGTCCGTGGTTACTGGCCGTAACTCGTCACTGCCCAGTCTTACATTCATTTACCAGGCTGTCCGTGGTTACTGGCCGTAACTCGTCACTTAGTACAGTCTTACATTCATTTACCAGGCTGTCCGTGGTTACTGGCCGTAACTCGTCACTGAGTACAGTCTTACATTCATTTACCAGGCTGTCCGTGGTTACTGGCCGTAACTCGTCACTGAGTACAGTCTTACATTCATTTACCAGGCTGTCCGTGGTTACTGGCCGTAACTCGTCACTGAGTACAGTCTTACACTCATTTACCAGGCTGTCCGTGGTTACTGGCAGTAACTCGTCACTGCCCAGTCTTACACTCATTTACCAGGCTGTCCGTGGTTACTGGCAGTAACTCGTCACTGCCCAGTCTTACACTCATTTACCAGGCTGTCGGTGGTTACTGGCCGTAACTCGTCACTGCCCAGTCTTACACTCATTTACCAGGCTGTCCGTGGTTACTGGCAGTAGCTCGTCACTGCCCAGTCTTACACTCATTTACCAGGCTGTCCGTGGTTACTGGCCGTAACTCGTCACTGCCCAGTCTTACATTCATTTACCAGGCTGTCCGTGGTTACTGGCCGTAACTCGTCACAGAGTACAGTCTTACATTCATTTACCAGGCTGTCCGTGGTTACTGGCCGTAACTCGTCACTGCCCAGTCTTACACTCATTTACCAGGCTGTCCGTGGTTACTGGCAGTAACTCGTCACTGAGTACAGTCTTACATTCATTTACCAGGCTGTCCGTGGTTACTGGCCGTAACTCGTCACTGCCCAGTCTTACACTCATTTACCAGACTGTCCGTGGTTACTGGCCGTAACTCGTCACTGAGTACAGTCTTACACTCATTTACCAGGCTGTCCGTGGTAACTGGCCGTAACTCGTCACTGAGTACAGTCTTACACTCATTTACCAGGCTGTCCGTGGTTACTGGCCGTAACTCGTCACTTAGTACAGTCTTACATTCATTTACCAGGCTGTCCGTGGTTACTGGCCGTAGCTCGTCACTGAGTACTGTCTTACACTCATTTACCAGGCTGTCCGTGGTTACTGGCCGTAACTCGTCACAGAGTACAGTCTTACACTCATTTACCAGGCTGTCCGTGGTTACTGAGTACAGTCTTACACTCATTTACCAGGCTGTCCGTGGTTACTGGCCGTAACTTGTCACTGCCCAGTCCTACACTCATTTACAGTTACAATCTCAGATAGGTCACTTCACATTGTCCTACTCTCACAGTTCGCCCTCTCAGTTACAGCCATAGAGTATCTCCCCGTTTGGTTGGAGGTATTAAGAGCTTAGTCTGGGACGTTTCTACCCACGACCATTGTGTTCGGTGAGATTGCTTTCAGCGTGTTTCTGCCCCACCTTGAGGAGGTTGCCCGCACTGTGTTTTTGCTTGTCTGGCCGCTGGCCGGTCCAACATGTGACTCTGAGACATTCATTGCATGCTTCTGTCAGGAGGTGAAGGAGGAGCTCAAGGTACGCGGTGTCTCTGTGTCTGCGTGTTGTCTGGTGAGAGGGACACGGGGGCCGCATGCTTCTCACTCCACCTTTAGTGGCCAAATGGCTGAATGATGAGCCAAACCAACACACGTAGTTTTTCCTTTTCAATTATATTGATACGGGAAACAGTGTCATGCATTTAGCCTCCACACATGAGGCTGAATACCTCTTTCAAATTAACTCTCCTTGCCTTTTCTGGATGTATAACTGTGGCACTTACATACCAATATGAATGTGGTACTACCACCATTTACAGTAGGTGAATCAAAAGTTCTGTTCATATGAAAGTTTGTTTGTTTCTAACCTTATTCTACTCTTTATCTCTCTATATATTCGTTTTTTATCCTCAGTTCTAAAAGACTGAATTATCTATGTACTATGAATTAGACATACTAAATCTAGTCTTACGGCAACCTTTCATTAGACTGTGATGGGATTTTACTTGTTGTATTTGTTCATTTTGTAGCTATTGGGTTTGTAGCATGACCAGAATACTTTTAGTGTGTTGTTTTCCTGAAGAATGCATTTTTGTTATTTATTGTCAAAAACCTGCCATCACTGTGTAATACAAGGTAGTGAAAAAAAGCCGAATGAGAAGAGTAGAATACAAGGTGAAGTAATGATATAGGTGGAGTTGGTCTTATAAAGCTTGCCCTAGTGTACCCTCTTGCTTTGAACACTTGTGTTGTCCTAGTATATATGATCCTATGTGTAGGCGTCTGCGTTTCGTGTCGTTCATGTGCTGATTTGAACTATTTCATCATTTTGATCTTTAAAAGTGACGATTTCGCATACAAAGGCCGGCAAGCTGGTTCTGGTGACTCAGATGTTTGTTAGGGGAAGCATGTCAGGTTATACGCAGCAGTAAGGCTCTCACGAGTAGTATACGGAGACGTGGTTAGCGTGCCTCAATGAAGTCTGTTCAGATTGGTCGGAAATATTCACTGAGTTTGAAAAACGAGGTGGATATATCCAATTAAAATATCGAGGAGCTGATGTAGTTCAGGTTCACTCACTATGTATCTCTATTATTATATACCTAGAAATTATTGAAAACACCATTTTACATTTTACAACTCACTTTTTTGAGATTGAGTTGTCACGTGGTACGAAGGTCGGTAAAAGTGAGACATTCGCCCGTGAGTATATAATAATAATAATTATTGATGGCCGAGCTGTAATGATAATAATGATAATAATAATTGATGGCCGAGCTGTAGTAATAATAATAATAATAATTGCTGGCCGAGCTGTAAGAGGCGAGCAGTGAACACGGACTAAATCAGCCATCTCGTAGGTGACGGTGATTTGTCCGGTTCGCCTCTCACCTCTTGTAGTTTGCTCGTGGATGTGTCGCGGGGTTGTTGTAACATTACTTAGAGAAGTGGGAGGCCTCCGCATCAGTTACTCCGGGCCGGTAGAAGGGATGTCTCTAATAACGTGCATTCATCAATACTCAAATCAATGTCTGCCGCGGCAGATAATGAGCTAAAGACCTCTGCATGTCCGCAACAAGAAGATAGTTTGTACAAAGTTTGTCAAACATTCAAATGAAACTGATTGTTTGGGCATGATAGGAAAAACGGATTTTAGTGCAGAGAATCCAAGGGACAGTGTTTATTTAATCAATTACTTAAATAACCTCTGTTTTGGTATATGCTAATGGCAAAGTGTTAGTAATAACTATCCTAAAACATGGAGACAAATGGTTCAGAAAAGATAAAAGGGAAGGAGTTCTCTTCATCGGGGACAATAGAAAATAGATATTACACAATTTTGTTATTTATTTTCATTTTAATCATGTAAGAGGAAGCTAAACAAAAGTTTTCAAAATTGACAAGCTATCACCATGTAGATATTCAGATAGACTTTTAGTTTGGAATCATTCTGCTGAAAGTCAAATGATTGTGGCATGATTTGTGCTTTGTTGGCGACCGACTAAGACGACCTGGAGAACAAGTCTCCCATTGATGAAGGCGTCAGTTGGCAATTTAAAGCAGCACCCTTTTCTCTGGAGGGAGTTTTCTTAGCTATCACGGTACGTCCCCCACTTGTTTGACAGGGAGTGGGGGCATCTATTACCCATTAGATCTTTTCAAATTTCAAGGTAGTATCGGTTGAGAATAGAAGTATACTTTGCCTGGTAATTGAAATCTAAAAAGATTTGAGACGACTTTGTTGTGTGTGTTGCAGCAAACCGAGTTGGATCTAGAAACACGCGCTAAAGTAGAAGCCGCTGCCAGCATCCGGGGTTCTCTGCGGGGGAGCACCAACAAGAAGACGAACCACCGGTCTCAGGTGAGCCACTCTCCACTCCGCCCCCTACCCCGATACATGTTCCCACCTCTCAGCCCTCACTCCAGTCACCACCTCCCCCTACCCCGATCTGTGTTCCCACCTCTCAGCCCTCACTCCAGTCACCACCTCCCCCTACCCCGATCTGTGCTCCCACCTCTCAGCCCTCACTCCAGTCCATACCTCCCCCTACCCCGATACATGTTCCCACCTCTCAGCCCTCACTCCAGTCCATACCTCCCCCTACCCCGATCTGTGTTCCCACCTCTCAGCCCTCACTCCAGTCCATACCTCCCCCTACCCCGATCTGTGTTCCCACCTCTCAGCCCTCACTCCAGTCCATACCTCCCCCTACCCCGATCTGTGTTCCCACCTCTCAGCCCTCACTCCAGTCCCCACCTCCCCCTACCCCGATCTGTGTTCCCACCTCTCAGCCCTCACTCCAGTCACCACCTCCCCCTACCCCGATCTGTGTTCCCACCTCTCAGCCCTCACTCCAGTCCACTCCTCCCCCTACCCCGATCTGTGCTCCCACCTCTCAGCCCTCACTCCAGTCACCACCTCCCCCTACCCCGATCTGTGTTCCCACCTCTCAGCCCTCACTCCAGTCACCACCTCCCCCTACCCCGATACATATTCCCACCTCTCAGCCCTCACTCCAGTCCATACCTCCCCCTACCCCGATCTGTGCTCCCACCTCTCAGCCCTCACTCCAGTCACCACCTCCCCCTACCCCGATCTGTGTTCCCACCTCTCAGCCCTCACTCCAGTCACCACCTCCCCCTACCCCGATCTGTGTTCCCACCTCTCAGCCCTCACTCCAGTCACCACCTCCCCCTACCCCGATCTGTGTTCCCACCTCTCAGCCCTCACTCCAGTCACCACCTCCCCCTACCCCGATACATGTTCCCA
This sequence comes from Alentia gelatinosa, assembly GCA_950022655.1. Classification (NCBI taxonomy): domain Eukaryota; kingdom Metazoa; phylum Annelida; class Polychaeta; order Phyllodocida; family Polynoidae; genus Alentia; species Alentia gelatinosa. Next base: position 93,567 of record OX465588.1, on the reverse strand, counting down.
CCTCTCAGCCCTCACTCCAGTCCATACCTCCCCCTACCCCGATCTGTGTTCCCACCTCTCAGCCCTCACTCCAGTCACCACCTCCCCCTACCCCGATCTGTGTTCCCACCTCTCAGCCCTCACTCCAGTCACCACCTCCCCCTACCCCGATCTGTGTTCCCACCTCTCAGCCCTCACTCCAGTCACCACCTCCCCCTACCCCGATCTGTGTTCCCACCTCTCAGCCCTCACTCCAGTCCATACCTCCCCCTACCCCGATCTGTGCTCCCACCTCTCAGCCCTCACTCCAGTCACCACCGCCCCCTACCCCGATCTGTGTTCCCACCTCTCAGCCCTCACTCCAGTCACCACCTCCCCCTACCCCGATCTGTGTTCCCACCTCTCAGCCCTCACTCCAGTCCATACCTCCCCCTACCCCGATCTGTGTTCCCACCTCTCAGCCCTCACTCCAGTCACCACCTCCCCCTACCCCAATACATGTTCCCACCTCTCAGCCCTCACTCCAGTCCATACCTCCCCCTACCCCGATCTGTGTTCCCACCTCTCAGCCCTCACTCCAGTCACCACCTCCCCCTACCCCGATCTGTGTTCCCACCTCTCAGCCCTCACTCCAGTCCATACCTCCCCCTACCCCGATCTGTGTTCCCACCTCTCAGCCCTCACTCCAGTCACCACCTCCCCCTACCCTGATCTGTGTTCCCACCTCTCAGCCCTCACTCCAGTCCATACCTCCCCCTACCCCGATCTGTGTTCCCACCTCTCAGCCCTCACTCCAGTCACCACCTCCCCCTACCCCGATCTGTGTTCCCACCTCTCAGCCCTCACTCCAGTCACCACCTCCCCCTACCCCGATCTGTGTTCCCACCTCTCAGCCCTCACTCCAGTCACCACCTCCCCCTACCCCGATCTGTGTTCCCACCTCTCAGCCCTCACTCCAGTCACCACCTCCCCCTACCCCGATCTGTGTTCCCACCTCTCAGCCCTCACTCCAGTCACCACCTCCCCCTACCCCGATCTGTGTTCCCACCTCTCAGCCCTCACTCCAGTCACCACCTCCCCCTACCCCGATACATGTTCCCACCTCTCAGCCCTCACTCCAGTCCATACCTCCCCCTACCCCGATCTGTGTTCCCACCTCTCAGCCCTCACTCCAGTTCATACCTCCCCCTACCCCGATCTGTGTTCCCACCTCTCAGCCCTCACTCCAGTCCATACCTCCCCCTACCCCGATCTGTGTTCCCACCTCTCAGCCCTCACTCCAGTCCATACCTCCCCTACCCCGATCTGTGTTCCCACCTCTCAGCCCTCACTCCAGTCACCACCTCCCCCTACCCCGATCTGTGTTCCCACCTCTCAGCCCTCACTCCAGTCACCACCTCCCCCTACCCCGATACATGTTCCCACCTCTCAGCCCTCACTCCAGTCACCACCTCCCCCTACCCCGATCTGTGTTCCCACCTCTCAGCCCTCACTCCAGTCACCACCTCCCCCTACCCCGATCTGTGTTCCCACCTCTCAGCCCTCACTCCAGTCCATACCTCCCCCTACCCCGATCTGTGTTCCCACCTCTCAGCCCTCACTCCAGTCACCACCTCCCCTACCCCGATACATGTTCCCACCTCTCAGCCCTCACTCCAGTCACCACCCCCCCTACCCCGATCTGTGTTCCCACCTCTCAGCCCTCACTCCAGTCACCACCTCCCCCTACCCCGATCTGTGTTCCCACCTCTCAGCCCTCACTCCAGTCACCACCTCCCCCTACCCCGATCTGTGTTCCCACCTCTCAGCCCTCACTCCAGTCACCACCTCCCCCTACCCTGATCTGTGTTCCCACCTCTCAGCCCTCACTCCAGTCACCACCTCCCCCTACCCCGATCTGTGTTCCCACCTCTCAGCCCTCACTCCAGTCCATACCTCCCCCTACCCCGATCTGTGTTCCCACCTCTCAGCCCTCACTCCAGTCACCACCTCCCCCTACCCTGATCTGTGTTCCCACCTCTCAGCCCTCACTCCAGTCACCACCTCCCCCTACCCCGATCTGTGTTCCCACCTCTCAGCCCTCACTCCAGTCCATACCTCCCCCTACCCCGATCTGTGTTCCCACCTCTCAGCCCTCACTCCAGTCACCACCTCCCCCTACCCTGATCTGTGTTCCCACCTCTCAGCCCTCACTCCAGTCACCACCTCCCCCTACCCCGATCTGTGTTCCCACCTCTCAGCCCTCACTCCAGTCCATACCTCCCCCTACCCCGATCTGTGTTCCCACCTCTCAGCCCTCACTCCAGTCACCACCTCCCCCTACCCTGATCTGTGTTCCCACCTCTCAGCCCTCACTCCAGTCACCACCTCCCCCTACCCTGATCTGTGTTCCCACCTCTCAGCCCTCACTCCAGTCACCACCTCCCCCTACCCTGATCTGTGTTCCCACCTCTCAGCCCTCACTCCAGTCACCACCTCCCCCTACCCCGATCTGTGTTCCCACCTCTCAGCCCTCACTCCAGTCCATACCTCCCCCTACCCCGATCTGTGTTCCCACCTCTCAGCCCTCACTCCAGTCCCCACCTCCCCCTACCCCGATCTGTGTTCCCACCTCTCAGCCCTCACTCCAGTCCATACCTCCCCCTACCCCGATCTGTGTTCCCACCTCTCAGCCCTCACTCCAGTCCACTCCTCCCCCTACCCCGATCTGTGTTCCCACCTCTCAGCCCTCACTCCAGTCACCACCTCCCCCTACCCCGATCTGTGTTCCCACCTCTCAGCCCTCACTCCAGTCACCACCTCCCCCTACCCCGATCTGTGCTCCCACCTCTCAGCCCTCACTCCAGTCCATACCTCCCCCTACCCCGATACATGTTCCCACCTCTCAGCCCTCACTCCAGTCACCACCTCCCCCTACCCCGATCTGTGTCCCCACCTCTCAGCCCTCACTCCAGTCACTACCTCCCCCTACCCCGATCTGTGTTCCCACCTCTCAGCCCTCACTCCAGTCACCACCTCCCACTACCCCGATCTGTGTTCCCACCTCTCAGCCCTCACTCCAGTCACCACCTCCCCCTACCCCGATACATGTTCCCACCTCTCAGCCCTCACTCCAGTCACCACCTCCCCCTACCCCGATCTGTGTTCCCACCTCTCAGCCCTCACTCCAGTCCATACCTCCCCCTACCCCGATCTGTGTTCCCACCTCTCAGCCCTCACTCCAGTCACCACCTCCCCCTACCCCGATACATGTTCCCACCTCTCAGCCCTCACTCCAGTCCATACCTCCCCCTACCCCGATCTGTGCTCCCACCTCTCAGCCCTCACTCCAGTCACCACCTCCCCCTACCCCGATCTGTGTTCCCACCTCTCAGCCCTCACTCCAGTCCATACCTCCCCCTACCCCGATACATGTTCCCACCTCTCAGCCCTCACTCCAGTCACCACCTCCCCCTACCCCGATCTGTGCTCCCACCTCTCAGCCCTCACTCCAGTCCACTCCTCCCCCTACCCCGATACATGTTCCCACCTCTCAGCCCTCACTCCAGTCACCACCTCCCCCTACCCCGATCTGTGTTCCCACCTCTCAGCCCTCACTCCAGTCCATACCTCCCCCTACCCCGATCTGTGCTCCCACCTCTCAGCCCTCACTCCAGTCACCACCTCCCCCTACCCCGATACATGTTCCCACCTCTCAGCCCTCACTCCAGTCCATACCTCCCCCTACCCCGATCTGTGCTCCCACCTCTCAGCCCTCACTCCAGTCACCACCTCCCCCTACCCCGATCTGTGTTCCCACCTCTCAGCCCTCACTCCAGTCACCACCTCCCCCTACCCCGATCTGTGTTCCCACCTCTCAGCCCTCACTCCAGTCACCACCTCCCCCTACCCCGATCTGTGTTCCCACCTCTCAGCCCTCACTCCAGTCACCACCTCCCCCTACCCCGATCTGTGTTCCCACCTCTCAGCCCTCACTCCAGTCACCACCTCCCCCTACCCCGATCTGTGTTCCCACCTCTCAGCCCTCACTCCAGTCCATACCTCCCCCTACCCCGATCTGTGTTCCCACCTCTCAGCCCTCACTCCAGTCACCACCTCCCCCTACCCCGATCTGTGTTCCCACCTCTCAGCCCTCACTCCAGTCACCACCTCCCCCTACCCCGATCTGTGTTCCCACCTCTCAGCCCTCACTCCAGTCCATACCTCCCCCTACCCCGATCTGTGCTCCCACCTCTCAGCCCTCACTCCAGTCACCACCTCCCCCTACCCCGATCTGTGCTCCCACCTCTCAGCCCTCACTCCAGTCACCACCTCCCCCTACCCCGATCTGTGCTCCCACCTCTCAGCCCTCACTCCAGTCACCACCTCCCCCTACCCCGATCTGTGTTCCCACCTCTCAGCCCTCACTCCAGTCACCACCTCCCCCTACCCCGATCTGTGTTCCCACCTCTCAGCCCTCACTCCAGTCACCACCTCCCCCTACCCCGATCTGTGTTCCCACCTCTCAGCCCTCACTCCAGTCCACTCCTCCCCCTACCCCGATCTGTGCTCCCACCTCTCAGCCCTCACTCCAGTCACCACCTCCCCCTACCCCGATCTGTGTTCCCACCTCTCAGCCCTCACTCCAGTCCATACCTCCCCCTACCCCGATCTGTGTTCCCACCTCTCAGCCCTCACTCCAGTCCATACCTCCCCCTACCCCGATCTGTGTTCCCACCTCTCAGCCCTCACTCCAGTCACCACCTCCCCCTACCCCGATCTGTGCTCCCACCTCTCAGCCCTCACTCCAGTCCATACCTCCCCCTACCCCGATCTGTGTTCCCACCTCTCAGCCCTCACTCCAGTCACCACCGCCCCCTACCCCGATACATGTTCCCACCTCTCAGCCCTCACTCCAGTCACCACCTCCCCCTACCCCGATCTGTGTTCCCACCTCTCAGCCCTCACTCCAGTCACCACCTCCCCCTACCCCGATACATGTTCCCACCTCTCAGCCCTCACTCCAGTCCATACCTCCCCCTACCCCGATCTGTGTTCCCACCTCTCAGCCCTCACTCCAGTCACCACCTCCCCCTACCCCGATCTGTGTTCCCACCTCTCAGCCCTCACTCCAGTCCATACCTCCCCCTACCCCGATCTGTGCTCCCACCTCTCAGCCCTCACTCCAGTCACCACCTCCCCCTACCCCGATCTGTGTTCCCACCTCTCAGCCCTCACTCCAGTCACCACCTCCCCCTACCCCGATCTGTGTTCCCACCTCTCAGCCCTCACTCCAGTCACCACCTCCCCCTACCCCGATCTGTGTTCCCACCTCTCAGCCCTCACTCCAGTCACCACCTCCCCCTACCCCGATCTGTGTTCCCACCTCTCAGCCCTCACTCCAGTCCATACCTCCCCCTACCCCGATCTGTGTTCCCACCTCTCAGCCCTCACTCCAGTCACCACCTCCCCCTACCCCGATCTGTGTTCCCACCTCTCAGCCCTCACTCCAGTCACCACCTCCCCCTACCCCGATCTGTGCTCCCACCTCTCAGCCCTCACTCCAGTCACCACCTCCCCCTACCCCGATCTGTGTTCCCACCTCTCAGCCCTCACTCCAGTCACCACCTCCCCCTACCCCGATCTGTGCTCCCACCTCTCAGCCCTCACTCCAGTCCATACTTCCCCCTACCCCGATACATGTTCCCACCTCTCAGCCCTCACTCCAGTCACCACCTCCCTTACCCCGATCTGTGTTCCCACCTCTCAGCCCTCACTCCAGTCCATACCTCCCCCTACCCCGATCTGTGTTCCCACCTCTCAGCCCTCACTCCAGTCACCACCTCCCCCTACCCTGATCTGTGTTCCCACCTCTCAGCCCTCACTCCAGTCACCACCTCCCCCTACCCCGATACATGTTCCCACCTCTCAGCCCTCACTCCAGTCACCACCTCCCCCTACCCCGATCTGTGTTCCCACCTCTCAGCCCTCACTCAAGTCCACACCAGGGATTCCAGTTTTCTATGTCTCCTTTGAAATTCACGTTTTCATTTTCAGTTTCAAAAATGATTCTTCATGTAATATTGATATACCAACTGTGAAAATACCCGATTCAACCACAGCCCATGATCTCGCACTGAACCTTCCCACTGACCCATGTTAAAACTTGAGCTTTCCCTTGATTCCCCACTGTAATGTGTATGTAACGCATAAACCCAGTATTGCAATTAAAGAATATTTCAATATCTTTTTTCTGGCCCCAACTGGCAACTCTGAGTCTGGACACAAATGTATTTCATTTACAAGCTTAACTTGCTGACATCATCATTGTTGTGACTGAGACTTTACCGATGTAGCTTCGCAAAACATAATCCAAGTGAACTGACTATCGGTCTCATTTCTTATTGTATTCCCATTATATTGTTTCCTCAATGCTCTAGTAATAATAGCAGTTTATAAGAATTTGACATCATTATCCTGAAGTGAAGTAAAGTTACATCTGTATGAAGTGTGTCTATATGTAATCTATGGCAGATTGGACTGATATCTGTCAGTCACTTACTGTTCAGAACCTTACTACTTCACATGATCGTCATGCTTGTAATTGATCACAGCGTGTTGTTGATGGGGATCTGCTTTTCTATCATACACAAAACAGAGATCAAATTCTCACTCAAAGTTTAACAGCCTATATCAGGCTTTCATTTGACCAGAATAGACATTTCTGAAAGGTTTTCTTTGTTGATACAATTAACAGTTGGAATTACTTTGACTCAGATAGAAGTGTGAAAGAGGAGCAGGTCTTTATTTCAGCAGTACCGTGGTGTGACTCGAGACCCACTCGAGCTAAGCGTAGTGTGTGTGCGTTTCTTTTCTGTAGAACACAGACCAAAACCAGCAGGTCGCGTACTCAAACAGTTCTTCATCTCTCATTGTGAATGCGGGGTCTTGGCGCCGGACCCTCTCGGTGTCTCGTTAACTAATTAACATGGCGGATCTCGGTTGATTAACCCATCATCTTCCCTGGTTTAATACCGTGGGTAGCTTGGCTTGAATGGTGATTGCAGAATGATTCCTGCTGTGTTTGTTGTTGTTCTGGGCTGAGCAGACGACTTTCCGTCATGGATATGTCCAACCAATGTGCAGCATGTAGACATGATTTTAACCCAGAATCAGTATTGAACATCAAATGCGGCATGTTGCAGTAGCCTACATTGTTCAGATTACTTGTGGGATGAAATATGAGTTTAAGATGGTCAAATGTAAGTAACTCGAGGTTAAAGCTGCATGGAGTTCATAGTACCTGCTCCTTCTGAACAACAACTCACCTCGAGCATGTTTGTGCAGCTGGTGTGAAAGGGCAGTTAGTCTTTCTATCTGATGACATTGGTAAATATTGTTTACAAACGCCCGGTCGCTTTTCCAAACCTTTCAAAGAGTACATGTTAATGATGTGGGTGCCGTTTCATGCTCTCTGTTCTAGAGCAGGTTCCTGTTAAGTGAAAGCAATCCCATCATTATGCCGACAACTTAACTGATTGACTCAATGGGACTGAATGAAATGACTTACTTAAGACTTACTTGTTTGTATTTTCCGTTTGTAAGAAGAATCATAAGTTCAACTTAATTTTCTGGTACTTTTTGCTGCACAATATTCATTTTCATTTACTTTTCTTACAAATAAAGAACACTGGATCCTTACCTCGAGAGTTAATTAGAGAACTAGCTGCAGCCCGTAGACTAATGAGGGATAACCACCCACAGCCGAACCCTCAGAGGAAAAGTTTGGCACAGCCCTCATTTCCTTCCAAGTGGGACGCCAACTTGATAAGACCTCCAGGTTAGGTGTACTCGACCGCCTTGCACAACTTCTCTGGTTTCAGCTGAGAAGTCATACTTTTATTTTGCCTCATTGATATGACTAAAAAACAAAGCTACAAACAGGTATTTCATTCTAAAAAAACACGCAGAAATGCATGACTCCCATCAGCTAGGATCATTATTGGAAAAATATATTGGAATGCCCTAGTGACTGTTAGCTAAGGATTTCCTTTTGTGTTTATATTGTTTATTAAATTCTTTTTCTGGATAGTAAGAGAACTAAGGGAATCTGTGCTTTTAATTCCTCCGCAAGCTTCTTGCTTAGAATTAGGGAATACACATGTCGAGTGTATTCATCTACACTAGAGACAAGGTATGGCAGTTTACATGGTACGAATACGGCGGAGTAGGCTAGGTCGTAGTTGTGATTGCTCCGAATGATCACACACTGGAGAAGCCATCTCTGTAGAGATTAGGACCCGCTGTTGTATCCTGCACTAGAACAGAGAGCATGATCATGAAGACGTGGCATAACACCTAGGGCGAAAAAAGATAGAGAGATTGTAGAACAGAGAGCATGAAAACCCAGATGTTATCCCAGGTATCGGAACATACTAACACATGTTGATGGCTTTGATGACATTTCTCTATGAATTGGTTGCATCAAAATCGTCGCTGGTAGCTTGTAACACTACTACCTTTACGTACCTCTTTGGTACGGCTAGCAACAAGCTTTTTCACAAATGACACTTGTGAAGGGTTCTGGAGAGCCGGATGTTGGGTACTGGGCATTGGTCCAGGGTGGTGAGACAACGAAAGAATTTTACAAATACATTCCCACTCCCATTTCGCTCCCTCACACCCAATTTGGGTGACATTTGTCACTGGTCTGTCATTAATATGTTTTTGTGTGTGCTGTCCCATTTTCATGTGCCTTACTTTTGGGCATTTAGTTTTTCTTGTTTTTTTACTTTTAGTTTTAACATTTTCATCATCTACCATTTTTGCTGATATTTACTTGAATATTCATCCAGGAGAACTTAAACAAGAATCCACCAAAGAGCAGGGTATATACTGAATTTTCTTTCATAAGTATACATGTATATTTTTATATATGTATACCCTAAATTATCAGCACCAATAGTAAGGTTTTGGATTACATTAATGACAAGAACTAGCGGCAAGATATGTGGAAGGATTTATTTGAATAAAGTGCCCAGCTTAGGTGAGACTAAATAAAGATACAAGTGGGCCAGAAAATATGAAAGCACTTTAACATATGCAGTAATATGTAACATACTTTTGCATGTAGCAATTAATTAAAGTATGCATGCTTGAACATGTGTCCAAAAATGTAAGGTGCTTGAGAACTGCATTAAGAGTTATCATATGAACTTCCTTTTGTAAAGCTAGATAAGACTTAAACTGATGACAATTCATTGTTAATGTTAAGAAATCCCCAATAATTATCCAGAGTTTTAAAGTGGATCAGTGTTTAAAAGACGTTAGAATTTAATTATTTCTCAACATGTTGTTTCAGGTACTGTGATATGTGTTTTGAAATAATATTGATTATATATACTAAGGAAAATACATTTGATAAACCTGAAAACTTATTCAGGGTAAACTATCTACATGTAGCTGAATCAATATGGATTTGAAACTTTTGTTTTGTATCTGAGATCCTGTGATCTCAGAAGTACTTTTAAGTTTTGTGGAAATTATTGGAAATTAGGCATTTAATTGTTTGAAAAATCACAATACTAGATGATTGTTTGAATAATCACACAAGACTAGATGATTGTTTGAATAATCACACAATACTAGATGATTGTTTGAATAACCACACAATACTAGATGGAATAATGCTTTGATCACAAGCCCTACCAAAAGCAACATGGTGAAATGATTTAACACAGATCTACCTCCTCTCACTAAGAGAATAAAATACACACTTAGCAGATGGCAGATCCATCATAGGCGCTTTCTAGGTTTAAGTTAAGGTTTAAGGCCTTGGTTGTATTCAGGTTTTAAGAACAAATAAACCAAATCTGAAAGTAGAAAAGAAATTGAATCAAGTTAAAGTAGACCCATGTCGTTTTTATAGACCCAAAAGAAATCTATTCAACATATATGGTAATAAATGTCTTTGAATCAGGTCTCATGAATTAGTTAAACCCTCATCCACCCCAGCTACACTTTTGCCTTGGGAGAGTGGCATTAAACCTTCAATCCTCATGGCTGTTTCCTAAGCTTAATGCATTGTGAAATGATTTTAAAATACTGGTAAAAAAAAGTCAAGATATTGCTTTCTGGTTATGAAGGTGTTCTATAATTTTGCAAACTCCAGCTATTGGTGATGTAAAGTATAGTAAATAGTAATGTAGTGTCATTGTAAATTGAAACTCTCTTTAAGATGTACCTATTGTAATCCATCATATAGAGATAAAACAGAACATGATCAGCATCTGAGATGCACATTAAGTAATTCGTCCTGTTTGTCTCCCATCTTGTGTGTGTTTGCACTCAAAATCTTTGTTTTTAAATGTCTAACATCTATTTGTTTTTTTAGTTGCTTTCTGTCTGTTCTCTCCTTGTTGTATACATGTAGAAGTAAAGTAACAATTTAACATATGTAACTAGGAGGGGGTAGATGTTCACCTTCCCCTTTCGGTCTGTGTTGTAACCTCAAGTTGTTTCTTCAGGAGGCGGTCGTTTCGGAACTAAAACGGAAACAACGACAAATCAAAGAGAAGAAGGTTCTCAACAGAGATGAGGTTTACCATGGTGCTCTTGAAGATATTTTGCTTGGTAAGAAAATCTTTAGTACTGAGTCTACATAGCTATTTTACAGCCAAACCTTGTCATATGCTACAAGGACTATCAAAAAGACTACATTCTCTACTAGTCTGAGAGTCTACATTGCACAAGTTGCTGTGACTGACTCCATGCAGGGTTCGTACAGAGCCTGGAAAACCTGGAAAGGCCTGGAATTATGCTTTTGAGTTTTCCAGGCCTGGAAAAGACTGGAATTCTCACAGAGAGCCTGGAAAAACCTGGAAGAGCCTGGAAAAGTCAGTTTTACATATAAACCATTTTTTTAGTCTATGGAATTCTGGACATTATAAGCTTTCCTTAACTACGGTATCTGACTGTCTATGAAAATCCTTTTTGCTAATAATATAGCATGGTATTGATTATTTGCCTTCATATTTCATTCACTAGCAAGATGGTATTGATTCAAGTTGTTATGTGCCTGGAAAAAAAATATTAGAGCCTGGAAAAGGCTGGAAAAAGCCTGGATTTTTATTGGGCTGTCTACGTACGAACCCTGTTGAACCGATTAAGAGATAAACGAGACATTGCAAATACAGAAATATAGAAAGCCAGATGCTACCTTGATAATGACAACTTCTTGTCACTTTTGGACCAGGTTGCTATGCTATCTCCAGGTTATGATTGTTACCTCTGTATCAACAAACGCTGCCACCATGGAAACTGGTCATCACCGTGTTCTCACTCTCCAGCACTGTAGAGTGTTGGAGTATTGTTGACCAAGCGTATTTCTTAATGGGAATCTGTTAAATTTAACAGATCTGGTGGGGAATAGTTTCATCTGAGGGAAAAGACAAATTGTACTGAATTGAGTGTTACCTCCTTACTGATTCTTCCTCCTCTTTCCAGATCTGAAGAACGAACCGTACCGACGGGCGGACGCAGTTCGCAGAAGCCAGCGAAGGAGAGCAGAGATAGAGCTCGCGCGTACTGATGATCAGATGTACTAACCACCCTCCCACACCCAGCAGCAACAACCATGTGTTACCTTTTATACCCTTCTGAGTGCTGAGCCCAGTATTGACAACGGTCCCGGCACCTGGTAACCATCAGCCAAAAGTTCTGCCTATCATGCTCGTTCATCCTGTTTGACGTTGTTGGCGGAGTCGCTGCAGTCTGCTGGCCATCTTCTGCCTATTGTATCACCCTGCGGAGTAGTACGACACAGTGCTACCACGAGCAGCTCGCTGCATGCACTCAATCGCTGCTCTCTCGTCAGCTTGGACATCACAGAGTCGACACCCAGCACCCTCAGCAACCACTGGTATCCTGCTGAGACCTGTCAGTGAGAGGCATTGTCAACGAGCTAGCACCATTATGTTCCCCGATCAGATCCCCTGGCAGTGCATGGTGCTGCTATGCCTAGTATCTGGGCAGTCTACTGCTGAGCACAGGTTTTGTAATGGGGTCCCAGATAGATAAGCCACAGAGCTGAGGAGGCCACCCAGCCATATGCAAGCACTCACAGTGTAGTGCTGACAACGGCATTGACAACATATAGACTAATCCCAGGAGGATAGTTCATCCAACTAACACCAGGGGATTGTCATAATACGGGAATGTTTCATTTTGCTTCCTAAAAATGAAAAAAGGGGTAAATTATTAATTTTTACTTTGATTTAGACAACTAATCCAAAATCAATTCTTTCCTCAGAATCCATGTAATTTTGCTGTGTGATAGTTTCAGATTATGTGATTTCTCCTCACAGTTGTTTACGTTCAGAGCTGGTACCTCAGACGTGGTATGCCCATCTCCTCTTTGATCCAAGGTTTCCGTTTTGCCTGCCGACTCTAGTGCCACCTAGAGTTAACCGGTCTCGGGATTGGTCTATGAGACACTTAAGTGTTATCACACATGGGAATATGGTCAGGAAGTATTACGAAGAGATGTAGAACCCTGAAGGATATTGGTCATGAGATTTTTATACCAAGTGAAATATGATAAGGAAATCCTCAAGTAAGGAAAGCTTCAGTACATTACGAGTGTGTCATCCTATATATTATTCATGAATATAGACCTATATAAGTCACACAGTAAGGCCACCAGAGGATTAATTACTCACTATTCTTTTAGATGTAATGATTGTGATCTATTTGCTCAGTTCCGAGACATTGTTTCTGAAACGATTATTTACTTACACCTGTTGGCTTTGGTATAGACATCTTAAAGAGACTGTTTTACTGAGATTGCCTAGTTTGTTTTTAATACTGCTGGTTCTGAATTTGAGATTCTGTTAAAATTGGCAGTGAATTTTGTCTAAGCGGCCTTTGTAATATGCACAGAGGCTTATTACTCAAAGGCTAACTTTCATGGAATGCATGGCCTTTCGTAAAGGGAGAGATGGAAATGTTACTTGAAAATAATGAAAAACAAAACTGTACATATGCATACGTATGTGTATAGTCCACATCTCGGGTGAGGCTCCTTTATCAGCCTTCTGTGCATTACAATGATGTGTTCACTTTTAAATTTCAAGCTTGAATATTTTTTATTGAGCTACTTTACCTAGACCAAACTCCCAAACTTGTGTTTGATAGTGCAATTGTTTTTTTGCAAATCCAAAACAGTGATTGCCCTCAAAACAAGACTATTTTGTACATATTTGATAATGAAACTTAGAAATAGTAGGTTTACAAAGTTTTTTTTTTTTTTTCATATTAGCGTTCATTAGTTTTAAACTGCACCAGAAAGGTGAGTGAAAGTAAGCAGACATGGTTCAGAAGAGATGCCTGTAAGGTAGCCATGCTGGAGGTACTTTTAGTAAACGGCCACCAGGGTGTGGGGAGCTACTTGCTGCTGGATCTGCTTCAAGGCATTCTGTAAATAGTCCCAGCATACCGCATGTATTTTACAAATCAGGCCCTCCCAGGAGTTACTGCACAGCCAAGTAGAAAAACCACAAAGCTAACCCAAGGCATGGCTAAGATTTCTGCTTTGTGAATATAGCTTCATTGCCTTCTGAAATGTGGTAGTCTGGGGGTTGTCGGCTTATTCCACCCCTTTAGTAAAATAAAATGAGGGTCTGTTGTATACTTAGTGACAGTGTCATGTATTCTGACTAAATCTCTACAGAGAGCCCCAGCCCATCGCATTGCCCCCAAAAAAGTCATCAGACAAACAAGACATTCTGTTCGTGAATGCCACTGTGAATCTCTAACGATAGACCAGATTGGGGTTGTGCTGAAGGGATGGAATAAGCTGACAGTACAAGTCTTCGATCTGAGTGGTAAGGTGACAGAATCTTCTGTAGCGACCTGTACCTGCAATATGCCCCCCACACTGTCTTAGTGTAAATAAGATGGCTTTGAAACTGACGACAAGGGCATGATGATATGTACATTTGAGATTCCTTTATTTGAGATTTTGAAAGAAAAATAAGGAACTACCGAGAGAATATAATGTTACAAAAAGGCATAGAAGTCCCCATAGTACTGCCTTCTTTAAAGAGAATAATTCCTCAGTTGATATTTGTTGATGTGTAAGGAGACTTTCCAGCGTCGCATTGTGAGTTCAGCTGAAAGGCAGATGAATATAATTTATTTTTTAGGTTTACATTTCTCCCATATGTCAGTCACCTGTGATGTGTTCTCATCTCTGTAAATACACCCCCTTTCACCCCAACAATATTCCTCCAGAATATGCCGTACTTTGCAGTCTGGTCAGCGATTCTTTTAGAGTACCACACTAAACAAGCCAGGCAAGGCAATGAGGAACAAAAGTAGCAAAACAAGGAAAATACAGCCATAAACAAAAACAACCTAAAAAACAGCTATATATTCTTACACGTTCAGAAGACGCACCCAGAGGCCAAGTCAATAGAAGGATGCTCATGACACAGTGCCCATACTACAAACTATACAAACATGGTCCCCCACACTGCAGAACTTCTACAGTCATTTCTCGGGCATCCTCATCCCAGGGAGGAAAGGTACCATCCAAATATGCACTGCTGGCCACCCCAGTATAGATTCTGTATAGGCAATTTCTATGTACATAGACACTAAACAAGCACTGTGGATTCACGCACTCATGTACATCATTTAACCAGTCTGCAGGTTGCTACTAAAATGAAATTCAAAGGGCATACACAGTGGAGAAAGATATGGAGGAAAAGAAAAACATTCTTGGGTCATGAACTGGATGTTCTTCAGTAGTATTTCTTGAACAACACCCCCCTCCCTGCTTCTCATTTTCTCAATAAGTAGTTTCAGATTTGTATTTTGTAGTTACGAGTATGTAAGATAAAGTAGATATTTTTATACAACCTTATAGTAGAGGTAGTTGGCATATTTTGCAGCCTGTTACATACATTATTGAAGTGGTTCAGCCACTCCTACTTCCACCTGGTGGTTTATCCGGTACCAGAGCGTGAGCATGCGCCCCACGAGGCGACCAACTCGTGGGGGCAGAGAAGCAGGAGTCCTCATCCTCCTTCATTCACATATCTGGCGGTCACCAATTATCCCGTCTAGAACTGAAAAACAAAAGACTTACTATTATCTTAAGCAGCCACTTGTAACTGTGTGGCCACTGTGCTTATGTCATACTCAGCCACGAGACTAGTTTCTTGTAACTCTGGCCTTCCGTTACAAAGTGAATGTAGCTCCAGTCTGGTCACATTACAGCTGTGGTGCTTTGGTCTTGTTACAGTATGGCTGCAGTTTTGCACTCCCATTGCTTTAGCAGACTGGTTGTCACAATTTAGTCTCAGTTCGTTGCTAGGCTCTCATTACATTGTGCCCAGCATTAGACGTTTCGCTATAATGTAGGCACAGTAATAGGCTCTAGTTACAATGTGACTGTTCTGTGAGACTGTTTGCTACAATGTAGTCGCAACGCGGGGCTTTAGTAACAATAAGACTGTAGCACGAGACTTGCTACAATGTAGTTGCAGATCAGAGCTCTAGCTACAATGTGACTAGTATGAGACTGTTGGCTGCAATGTAGTAACAGTGCTAGGCCCTGGTTACAGTATAGCTGTTGCCCCTGAACTGTTATTACAGTGGAGATCAGTATTGATTACTGTCCTGTTCATCATACTTGTCAGTCATACTGCTCCACACTCGTGACGAGTGCTGGCCATCACCTCCCTTCACCCCTCCTCCCTCTCCCATTTTACCCAGTCAGGCACGGTGGTTGATATTCTGTCTAACACGTGTAAAGTAGCATGGGTGTGAAAGGAGTGCTTCATCACGGCTCGGTGTAAATGTGGTGCAAATGTTATATCAGTCGTGTTTAGAGAAAGGATGAATACTGAAACCCTTCCATCCGCCGTTAAAGGCTGGATCACTGGGGTCCTCCCTTTACCATTCAGACGTCAGAGTATTGGCAACTGGAGGAAATTTAGTCTATGATCACATGAGAGAGAAATATAAAACTTGGAGAGAGAAAACAAGATCAACAATGCATTTGATGAGGATATAATCCCATCAACCATTGAGTGGAAATGTCTTTGAAGGACAACATGAAATGACTGCGGCACATGGCTCAGCCAGAAAGTGCCCCAGTTCTTGTATGTGTGAAAAGGACACATGAGGAAGCTAAGCTTCATAGGCAGTTGTCAACTCCTTCATGTTGGATGAAATGTTTAAGTTGTATTTCGCTAAGGAGTATTTTGCATCATCCATGATAGGGTCACCTGCATTAGTGGTTACATGTACTTCCATTAGAGTATGTGTATGTTGTGGTTGTGATCATTCGCATGGCATGGAAGGGCTTTATCTGTAAAAGGGCACAATATGATCATTATAGGGAGGGTTTTTTAAAAACTAAATTCTGAGAAATTCTTGTGAAATTAGATATTCTTCAACACACCTCTAAACCACCATCTGTTTATGCCTACATGCTGTAGATAAAACCAAATGAAAAGTTTCAAGTAGTGTTTACTGATAAAATGATGGAAAATTAAAGTGTCATTTCACCTTTTGTCAAAACCTATATTTTCCGTAAATCAATTTAGAGATGTTTATGAGGAAGCAGCCAGACGTAAAAGTAGCTATTTGGCGTTGTTGCCCAGGCTATGGTGACTGGTGAAACTGTTGTTGAGTAGTGCCAGTGTGTTACCACTCTGTTGTTGCTGGTGTTTGCGGTTTATGTTGTACCAGTTTTTTACCCGTTCTCTTCTCTGCGTGAATCGCACTGTTTTCCATGAGTCGTCTCTGATGGTCCTGTCATGTCCAGGTTCCGTGGAGTATTGTTTCTGTTGAGACCATAAAGGGGATGCCACAGGTACTACGTAATGTGCATCGGGTGATGTTAGCTTCACTTGAGCCAGATTAATGTTGGGAAAATAACACTACAAACCTACTCAGTGTAACGATGAGATTAAAACAGGGTAACAGAACTATGTGCTCTATTTTAGCTACTAATGATGTTGAAGTCAGAATTGGATACCAGATGAAAATTGCACAAATGTTCTACTAGGTAAGAAAGAGGACTATGGCTAATTAATCCCAATAGCATGAAAGCAAGTTTTTTTCCTAAAAAGTTGAACATTCCTGAAGCGCTTCAATAAAGAGAATACTGATGGTATAGAAGTGTCACAAGTCCAACAGAGTCCCTGCCTCCCCTTGACCTACAGGCATGGTGCTTAAATCACAACACTAATTGATAGACTGCTGGTCTTAAAACACAGTAATGGCTGGACAAATATTTGATAGTTTGGAGTGGAATTTGCTAAATCCCAATTTTATCTCCTTTTAAGTTAAGAAAAAAGAATCTAGGTGGGCGTGTAAATGTGCTTCCACGCTGACTAGATTTAGCAACTTGTGCTGCAATAACTCACTTATGGATAGAGTTTGGATTGACTCTTGACAAGTGGACCTAGTTTACCTTATGAATCAAGAGTGCACCCTATTGGATCATTCCAGTGTGAATCGGAAGAGTCTGTCTAAGAATTACAGGTGGTCTCTTTATATTTGAAAGTTCATTCATCTCTTATTGAATTAAGAATATTCTTACCTTTTCAACTTTAGGTATTTTTAGAGCAGTTAGCCAAGCTCCCGCATTGCGAAGAATTGCTTTGTTTTGCCACCCTCATGGGCCACACGATGTTCATATCTTTTAATACCCTCGTGTATATTTTCTATTCTCCCATCATTCCTTTACAACCAACTGGACCAATGCCATTTCATGCTGTAAATAAGGCCAGGTGTTGGAAGAAGCTTTGGGCTTTTGCCTAGAAATTCCTCAAGGTAAATTCTTTGAATACCACCCTTAAATATGGCACAGGCCTCGGGACTACACATCAATACACAGGCAACAAAAATGTGTTTTATTGACGGAAATATGGTGATTAAAACGGAGCTACGGAGACCAGAACTTATCCAAAGAA
The DNA here is from genome assembly GCA_950022655.1 of Alentia gelatinosa. Taxonomy (NCBI): domain Eukaryota; kingdom Metazoa; phylum Annelida; class Polychaeta; order Phyllodocida; family Polynoidae; genus Alentia; species Alentia gelatinosa. Next base: position 75,619 of record OX465588.1, on the reverse strand, counting down.
ATATGTTTGTCATAAGCAGCATTAAAACGTCTTCCGTTACAAAAATAATAGACCAAGATCTTCCTATATCTGACATTGACAGTTGCCCTGCTCAAGATTATTTCCCATGTAAGTGTTTCCATGGTCAAATAAAATACAATACATCGGCAAGTGCGGTTCAGACAATCTGCCCTCTCTTCATTAAGATATTCTCTTTCGGCTACTAAATATTTGGAAGAGGTTCCATTTAAAGTGTATTTGATAAATGTTACTTAAATGTCATTTTTGAAATTTGATAGTTTTTACATTACTAGACGCTAAGCGATGTTCATGGCAGTAACAATGTTGGGTGCGTAGGCTCAGTTTTGTTATTGTGATATTAAGCCGTATGTATATATTGTCCTATTTTTAACAAATAGGTAAATTGTATTAAATGTGAGACATTTCAGTGAACATAACAACATAGTATCAAAATCAAGAAAAATCTTATTTGTTATTAACAAAATTTCAGATGTGTTTAACTCGGTTTATTTGAGAGGCTAGTTAATCGTGTCCTTATGGATATGTTACTTTCCTTAATTCACACTAAGCTGAACAGCTTTGTTTTTGCATAGAACCTTGTAAGCAGGGCTGCCTCCTAGTCTTCATTGTTGAACTGAGTAACAAACATTACAAATAGAACAGTCAATACCCATTGTGTTATATCCCTCCCCACATACTGGTTCATTCAGAGTGTATACAACTCATTTCTGGTATTATACCTTTGCGGTTTTGATAGTGTTATTATAGAAGCTGGATAGGTAAACAGAATGAGTACAGGCCAGAAAATGCCACATGTTTGTATGAAATTTCAAGAGGAAACCCATGTTTTATTATGTACAAACTCCTAGAAACTATATGAATGTACATTCTAGACGGTCCTTACCAGCATGGATAGACATTATAATAAAATGTGAAATTCATAAAACAGTTCTTGTTTTCTTTTTTCTTTAATGATTGACACCAGCCAAACCCAGGAAGAAACCCTAAAGATGTTTATATCTTGTTTATATTAACCTTGATACCAGTCATCTCAGAGCAATATTGAAGATGGACATAGAACTCTGCCATGTTTGTCTTGGATTGGGATTAAGTATATCAGAACAAGAGCTACTTCTTATCAAGATTTCGCATAAATATAAAAATATTACTTTTCTGTTTGCATAGTGATCCTCAATGTTATTCCAATCATCAGAATGTTATAGGCATCTGAGAGGCTTCGAATATGGCAAAGAAGATTTGATATTTGACCACACTGGTGCATTTGCAGTGTTTTCATCTTTTTTGAACTCTGAAACCGAGAAAAGCTAGAAGCCTGTGAAAGGATAATGGCCAGTAGTATTCATAATCATAGTTACAATGTATTTTGCTCCAGACATATTGGCACTGCACTGCTCAACCAGTCCTGAATCATTCTCATTACCACTGACTAACTAGTAGCAGACAGAAGCAGCAACACTTTGTCAGAACATTCGAAGATCCCTTCAAGAGATAACCTAGGGTAACAGATGTTCGATTTAAAAAGACTTTATTGAGGACTTGTCAATTTGTGCAGCTAAAAATTGTAAAATTTCTAAGTCACCTGGAAATGGAGAATTTGCCGTTACCCCTTACCTCACAGCTAGGAGACGACTGGAGTCACTGTAAGAATCTCTATATCACATGTTTCTTTATAAGATTATACAGCATTTTCAGGTGTCCTGGGTGGTTACAATGAAGCAACATTTGAGAGAATCAGCAAATTATCATCATTATTTTACGGAAACATTCGCTTGGTCCTCTCTTTTTTCGTATCACCTTACCACTTCCTTTATAAACTTTAGTCCACCCATTATTTCATTTTAGCAACATTGTATCTTACTGCACATGTTAATACAAAAAATCAATAAAATGAAGATAAGCAAATTCTTCATGAATATAATTAGGGAGGAATATCTCTATGAAGGAAATATTTTTCATGTTGTATTTACTGCACAGGCACACTGAGAGACTGGGGTGTGTGGGGATGTTTAACCACTGTTTATAGGTGTGAATAAGGCCCACTTTATTCTCTCTTTGTTTTACAAAGTAATTTCATAAACTGAAACTGAAAACAAGGGTTCCCTTGGAAAGGAAGAAGACTGCCATCTCTGACCATAATCCTGCAGATTCCCTTATAGCACCTTGTTAGCGCGGAGTTCAGCGCTCTGCTCTGGAGTCATCGTGAGCAGCTCCTTATAGCACCTTCTTTGCGCGGAGTGCAGCGATCTGCTCTGGAGTCATCGTGAGCAGCTCAGACAGCACCTCATCTGTGTGTTCACCGAGAGTGGGCGGCGGGCGCTGCAGAACCACATCACTGTCACTGTACCTTACAGCCGGCCCTGCCAATGTAAAAACAACCAGGGGTGAAAGTTGGGACTTAGAAAAAGAAAAAGCATCAAAATGTTTAAAAAACTTCACATATTTAGCATTATGTTGCAAAAAGAATTACCTTGAATAAATGTCTATTCTAATTTCTTTTGTATTCTAAAGATAGCGATGGACTAGTAGTAGTCAAGCGGGTGACATAAAAAAAGAGTCGGAAAGGTTCAGAAACTGTCAGGACATACACCATCACTGTACTGCAGTTGGTGCCGGGAAAACCAGCGAGGTGGATTTGGCCTATATTCCACAGTCTGTTAGGGGAATAGGCAGCCAATTTTTGTTATCTTTATTAAACCTTTGAAAATTTGTAAATCTGTCAACTGTCGAAAGACTAGCATCCCTGAACAACACTATTCATATGCATATGATTCTAGCCACAACAAATTCAGAAAGAGGAAAATATCATTACAATGATATCATGATTTAGAAGGGGGAATTTGTTCAGCATCGAATTGGATTTGTTTTGTTTTCTTGTATTTCGTTTTTGCAGTGAGAAGAACAAACCTATAAATGTATGATTGTGTATCATACATAATCCCTTTCCCTGAAGTTATTGTCATCCTAAAATCATCACTAACCAGGGGTTAATTCACTTCAAAAGCGATGCTCAGGACAAGACTATTATGACATTACTCCAATCTTAGTTTGATTGTTTACAACATTTACTGATTCAGACCTGGTACTTTTATCTGGCCTTGTGTCGGGTGGTTCATCTGCTGGATCAATCCGTTATTAGACACCTAGAAGCAAATATCCTGTGTCATCTATTCTTCTACTCTGTATAGGAGTAAGATAAATGCAGAAGGCAACTTGATTTTGTCAAAGTCTTCGTTCTCAAACTCTTTTGAATGCTATGCAATATTCACTGGGCTGTCACCTCATTCATATCCGCAAACTCATGGAGAATGATGACTTTGACCAAAACTTGTTGTCTTCTTCTTTAGTATCAGATAAGAATAAAATTATTTTTCTTTACATAAGGATAAAAAAAAGACACAGTATTACCTTTTTTAAACTTGTGTTGGTGTGGTAGTGGTTTATTGAGAAGAATAATGCAAATCTAGATTTATTCTCAAATATCCAGTTGATTGCAATTCACAATAAACAAATCTCTAAAAATTAGTCCTTCAGACACTGAACTGAAGATCAAAGTGCCCGTGTGATGTGATGTATGACACGTAGAACCAGGGGAGAGATCTCCTCTGTAGACGTACCGGGTGCGCGCTGGCCACGTCTAATTAGTCCTTCAGACACTGCACTGAAGGTCAAAGTATCTCTCCCGAGCCACCTACGTGGGTGAATCCAGACTGCAGCTCCTTCCATCGCCGTCCGCTTCACTACATACAGTAGGGTACAATCCTTTACCTCACCCCTGGTATTTTATCCCCATAGACTTAACATTGGGAACTCGTATCCAATGCCCGTTGAGTATTTAGAAAAAAATACTCCATGGGGGATTATGTCACAAAAGTTAGCCAATTAGTTAATGTGAAGGGTGAGATAAATTCAGAGACCCATTCAAGTTTAGGGTCAGAGCTCAATCCCATCTCATTTGAATCGCTATATAATTCACGCAGCGATGGTGTGCCTACGAGGGGCTGACTTCTCCTTCGGCTTCTTGGCTGATTTCCCAGAAGCGTCATCCTCGCTGGACGAGGACGACGGCAACCGTTTAACCCGCCGTCGAGCCTTCGAGGACCCCTTAGATGGTTCCCTGGTATGGGACCGTTTAGTCCTCGACTCGCGTCCCATGCGACGATGGTTGGAGGCGGACAGCATCAGACTCCCGTACTAGCCGGGATTCTTCTTCCATCCAACCTTGAACAACCGACCGTCGCTCACGCTTGTCTCGGGCTCCGGCTTGCCTTTCTGAGCGTCGGAAGCCAGGTCTAGGAACCTCTGCCAAAGGTTCATGACCCGCTCCCTAGCTGCAGCTCCAGCAGTCCGGTGCTCCCGGGCGATGTGTCAGACAAGATCCGATCGCCTCGAGCTGGCACAACCGGCCTGGCAAGAACCACCCTTCTTGCCCAGGGACTGTAGCCATGGTCGTTCTGCTAGGTGAACCTCGACGAGATGTCTAGCGTATCGACCCTCAGTAGCATAGGTCAGCGACAATTTCTTGTCCCTCCCGTGGCAACTGACAAGAACACAATTATCTCCTACTCCGAACTTGTGCCATGCAAACGAGATGCGGTCTTTCACCCCATCGTCATATTTCTGGAGAGTTACGCTCTGTACCCCTTTAACCCGGTTGACATACCAGTCATTGGGAGAGCCTGCGTCTTCCAGCCATTCCTCATCATCCGAGGTTCCATCCAAACCGACACTATTGGGAATATAATGTCGGTTCCCATGACGGAGATCTTCCAGGCAAGTGTTAGTCTTGCCCAGCAAAGAGGCGGGTAGCTGGCGAGCTACCGTTCTCTTCCCAGCCCGCTTTACGCCAGGCAGGAAATCACTGTCATCACTTCCAGGATCTGGTCCGGTCAAGGGTTTTGCCTTGTCCATCTCCGTCCCCCAGCATTTTACCCCTTCTCCACCCGTGGCACCCTAGGAGGTGCTCGGTTTGGAGTCAGGCTGCGCTTTACCGATCTCCATCGCGGGCTTGTCCGAGCCTTTCGACCCGGCTCCCTTTGACGGCTCCTGTTGTTTCTCGGGTTTAGCTTTACCCGAGTCACGCGAGGATGACTGGCTCTCATCTCCGGCTAACTCCGCCGCAGCCCGTTCCCGGGCAGCGCGACAATGCCGCTTCCGCTGCTGCTTCGACATTTGCGGGTTGGAGCTAAGAGTAGCCTTAGGTTTTGACACCTCAGCTTTACTCTAGCTCTTTCCTGGCGCAGTGACACCAGTGTATCACCTTTGCTGGACAGCCCCGTGGTTACGGAGTCGCCCCCAACTGACGAATCAGTCTCCATGGCCGTCTCTGCCCAAGCCTCGGCCCTCTCAGGTTTTGCCACCGGTCCCGGAGCCAAAAAGGTTCTGGCCGCCGCTGGTTTCCCTTGGGGAGGCTTCCAATGCTGGTACATTGACTGTACCATGGCACGTGTTTCGGGATCTGGGATCCCCGCCAACATAGCTTCTAGGCTCTGGGTTGACACCACAGGCCCAGACTTGTTCGGGGTAGAGGTCTTCCCCAGAGAACGTCGACGCGGGCGGGCTCGGCCTCGCCTCGGCATCTCGATCTCCGATTCGGAACCTCTAGCCTCGATCATGATCACGTCCGAGTCGGAGTTCTCAGCTGTTACTGAGCTCGTCTTCGGCCGGGCACCGGAGGAACGCCTTGGCTTTCTTCCCCTTGTGACTCGAATCCTTTCTGGGTCGTTCAACTTGGGTTTCCCCAAGGAGAACAGAATCCTCGGACTCCTCCCCTTCCAGGTCGAAGTCACCATCATCTGATCCGATGAGCAAAGCATCATCGTCCAGATCTGCCCCCCGCTCAGCCAAGGCTGAGGATCCGGGCAGCGGTGAGGGGAGCTCGCGCTCACCCTTCGTAGACGGGGCACGGTCAGCTATGCTGCTACAGCCCGACTCCCGTGGTGCTAGGCACCACTCCGAACACAGAGTGAAGACTACTGAAAAAAACATATATACTCTATATACTCTTAATTGTGTCACGTACGGCCCTGCCAATGTCACGTACGGCCATGCCAATGTCACGTACGGCCCTGCCAATGTCACGTACGGCCATGACAAGCCAATATCACAGAAATTAGGAACTTAGACTGCGAAATACAGCAAGCTGTAAAGTTCGTCTATATCAGTAATATACGAGCGTATCTTAGGTAAGGATATTCACAGAAAAACTCGGGGAAAACTTATGTTGAGCGAATCACTGAAGGTAGCCATAAGTGGCATGTCCATTAAGATTGAGCGGTACACTTTTATTAGAACTTCTTTCTTTCTGGGAAATACCACGCGTAACTGGTAGCGCCACAAAGTTCTTATGCTGCTCACATTATATTTTCTTGAGCATATTTGCCGAGGGTTATAATATATATATATATTTGATTTCCTCTTATATACACGACTCTTAAACATGGTCAAACAGGGAGAATATATATTATATTTAAAAGGAGAGGCGAAAGTCGTTGGTGAGAAAGATATGTGTTTTCTGGAAGTTTACTGTCTCCGCGTGATTGTGCCTACGTGCACATCCGTATTGTATCCACCTCCAGTCTCAACAAGTCGTTACTCATGTCAACTTGTTTGTGAGAACCCTGCTCGCATGTCCGGCTTTCTCACGCTCCTCAGATGAACGTATACGCATGCAACCTCAGTTAAAGGAAAACCGTAATTCTACTAAATCCTTCTTGTGTAAGAAATAAGGTTTTAAGTTGTGGTAAATATTAGGGAGAAATACCTATGGTGCATGAGAAGGGAGAAATACTAAGTTATTATCTTCCCTAAAACTATTATCTTCCCTAAAATTATTATCTTTTCCAAGCTAATATATTTTCTTTTTGTGTATGCTATGTATGTGGAGGTTTTACCTCAAGACGGTTGCACGTGGCAGGACATGTCAGAATCCTCTTGGAGGAATGCGCAAACATCTTTGCGGTTCTCTTCTTATTATGGGATAGAGGCCCCTTGACGGAAAAGACGTATCCATATTTGGGGGAGCGTCTTGTCCCTACATGTGACCATTAGTAACCAATTGGGAAAAATGTAACCATGTTTGGAACCAACTACCACGCCTGTTATTATCTGTATAAGGAATGGTATGTGAGTGTGTGACATACTCGTCCGTTGTGACGTCTAAATGTACTCTGAATATATAATAAAGCGACTGCCGGCATACGGCAGATCCGATCCTCTCTCCTCAGCTTCAACCACACGTTGTCACTAGAGTTGTTTTGTTACGGAGCCTCACCCCACTGTGTGACCAGAGCGGTTTCAGTGGGGGAAGCAACTCAGCACGCATGAGGTGCGGACGAGCTTACATCGGCCCCCTGACAAATTGACCCAGATTCGCTGTTGCGAACCAATCAACCGTGCTGAGACTGGCTCATCTTGAGCGTCTCAACACCGCATGCGTGAAGAAACCAAAGGTCAGCGTTACGCTTGACTTGATTCGTTCACACCTCTCAATCGGCCAGTGTAGGTTCCGAAACCCGGGGAAGCCCCTTTTGAGCTCCACCCCGAGTTCTCCACCGCGTGGGGGGTTTCTTATCGCCGCCGTGCATCACATCGATAGTATGGGGGACTGTGTACAATTTTCATATAAATGGATCAGACCTTACAGAGCGTTCGGCAATTCTGCAGCCTCTAGAGGGTCCTCGACGGGATCCCTTAGAGCAACGTCTGGGCTGCGGCACTCAACGACTGATTCTAAGGTAACTATTTGATCAACATTCATGTATAATTGACACGCCACTGACTTTCAATGATCTACACTCCGTACCATTGCTTCTCATTGTGTTTTCGACAACCCCGGCACCACTACTCTTTGTAGCTAACCACAGCCTTCGATTTTAATCCAGAACTGCGGCGAGGTTTTGAGTCTATTTTAGACTCCATTCTACATCTCGAACCATGTTTATTATACACAGCTCGATTTGTAGCAAATTCGGACTTATCCGTATCAGGCTTTTCTTCTACCCACACCTTCCTTTTAGGGTTAGCGTAAGTAGGAATTACCTTCCGTGGACGTCCCGGTTTCCGTCGTGTTGATGGGCACCCACTCGGAACCCCAGTAACCTTTGACCGGGACTTCCCTGTCGGGGTCTGCCTCCGCTGTGTGGACGGGGGTTTGACACCCGGCTTCCCGGCTCTTTGAACCCGGGACCTCCCTGGTACCCCAGTCGGGTCCACGGTGAATGACACATCCCGTGTTGTAGCAGGGTGTGAAACTTCAAAGCCCGAACATTCGCGCTTCCCTTCCCATAGTCGTAAACGAGCTACATGTGGTTTGTAACGCCTTCTTGACCATTCATCCTCTATCACTACTGTCATTTCTGACAATACCTGAACAATTCGGAATGGTACATCCCAGTTAGGAGCGAGTTTACCAACGGAGTGTGGTACCTTACAACCCGGTCTCCTACTCAGAACATACATGGCTTAAGATTGACATCATGTCTGGTCTTTTGCCACTCAGCAGCTTTCACCAGGTTCCGTCTTGCGAGGTAATATCCCTCTACAAACTGTTCCCTGAGTCTTTCGACAAATCCTATGGGACAAGGATTGTCCGTGGACAGTCCTGGAACACCATAGACTATGTCGGCTGGCATTACTATTTCCTCGCCAAAGACGAGTAAGTTAGGTGAACACCCTGTACTAGAATGAATGGTTCCATTGTAAGCGTGTGCTATAAATGGTGCCAATTCATCCCAGTTCTTCCGGTTTTCATCTCCCAGGGTCCGAAGACACTGGATTAATGTCCGGTTGAATCTTCTACCATACCGTCTGATTGAGGACGATATGGGTTTGTATGCGTCTTTTTAATCTCCAGTATCCTACACATTTCTTTCCAGATCTGGGATTCAAATTCCCGTCCCTGGTTGGAATGTAGCACACTCGGAGTTCCGAAAGGCAGCATCCAATTTTTCACTAAAGCTGCGGCACAAGTGGCAGCTTTGTGATTCTTCATGGGATAGATCTGCACATATTTTGTGTAGTAATCCATCACCACCATCATACAGGCGTTCCCTTCTTCAGACTCGTCAATACCAGATATGATATCTAGAGCAATTCTGGCAAACCTGACTCCAAACAGTTCCTGCTGTAGCGGCATTTTTCCGAGTCCTACCCCGGGTTTGACTTTGCCACAGACAGAACACCCAGATATCCATCTTCGAATATCTGCACCCATTCCAGGCCAGTAGTAACGACGCCTTATTCTGGCAACCTTCCTTTTCCGTCCTAGATGAGCTGCACTCCTATGTTCATGACATAGGGTCATTAGCCCGGAACGTAGTTCTTGAGGGACCACTAATTGCAGAGCACGTTTAAGTGGTTGCAACGTAGTTCTCCATCAATATAATACTCCATCCCTGACTTCCAGTTCTTTCCATTGACCACACAGATTCTGAAATTCTCGGTTTTCAGGCGAGATCTCGGGCCCTGTAGGTCTATGGAGCCCATTCGCTACCAGTTTTATTAACCGGAACAGATCTGGGTCAGCCTGTTGACTTTCCTTAATCTGTCCACTGATAGTTCTGGGGCGCTTTCACTTTCTTGGAGCGTAAGGCAGCTATCACCGCTCTATGCTCACCACAATCCCGGCAATCTGGGCCCTGTTTTTTAGTCACGACAATCGTTATTGGCGACATCGGCCAGGCGGGAGTGTCCTATAGAGCCACGATCATAGAAGCTACAACAAATGTATTGTATCGACGACATCTAGAGAGCTCAAATGTGTTTTTTAGTCACGACACTCTGTGCCTAGCCGAGCGGAAAGTGTCGCCAACTATGTCGTAGGGCTAAGACAATTTTAGACATGTCGTACCAAACGCGGAACTTCACTTCCCGTAGGAATTAAGTGATGAAATTTGAACACGAGTAAGGTATACATATAACCTATAATCGTACCAAATATGAAGAAAATCAAACGCACCGTTATGAAGTTATCGGCATTTGCATTTCGTCATACCAAATGATGCTCTGGTGGCCAGTGTACCCCTACCATCACGTGATCTAATTTATGCGACGACCTTGACATCGATTGGCTGGGTTCCGCCTGTGTACGCCGCTGGCTACCTAACAGGCAGGTAGTAGGCCCTGGGTGGACTGCTGGCAGAGGATTATCGCTGGTTTTTGATTGCATCATAGGAAGCGGGGGACAGACCCGAGAACCAGCTCAATATTTCATATTCAAACCCCGATATATTCAGAACGATACGGCTGTTCTTCTTCATATTTGGTACGATTATAGGTTATATGTATCTTTTATTCGTATAAAAATTTCATCGCTTAATTCCGCCGGGAAGTGGATAAATCATCTATGTACGCACAGTGATGTGTTATAGAACTTAAGACAGTTCTATACTTGTCGTGACGGCCGACACTTTTAGCTCCGATCGTAGACGGCAGGCTACGACACCGTCTATAGCACAGCGGCCATTTTGTATCACCAAAAAGTGTCTTGGCCTCAAGCTACGATCTTAGGCCATCGTGGATCCACATTATCGTGACTAAAAAACAAGGCCCTGGACGTCCACATTTCCGCACTGGCCTCCTTGAGAGACAATCTGCATTAATGTGAGACTTTCCAGCCCGGTGCTCGATCTGGCAGTTTGTTAATCCGAACTCGGAAAGAGCTGCCAGCCATCTTCCAATCATTCCCTCGGCATCTTTGAAGTTAAAGAGCCATTTGAGAGAAGAATGGTCGGTACGTAAGATAAAATCTCCACCCGCTAAGAAGTGTCGATATTTTCTTACATATACCACAACCGCTAAGAGTTCCCTCTTAGTGGTACAGTAGTTCCGCTGGCTCTTGCTTAAGCTGTTGCTGGCAAAGGCTATTGGAACTTCCACACCATCCTGAATCTGAGACAACGCCGCTCCGATACTCTCATTTCTAGCGTCAGTATCAAGAATGAACCGACCCTGGTTCTTTTTAGTCCTAGAAAAGCAACTTCGGCTTCTGGAGTCCATTGGATCTCCTTTGGCTTCCCTGGCTTATCTAGTACTACATACTGTTGTATAGGGTGTGCAATTTCAGAAAAACCCGGGATAAAATCCTAGGAAAGACCTTATGTCTTTTATATTCTGGGGGCGAGGCCAGTTAGCCATGACCTCTAACTTAGAGGGATCTGCCCGGATTCCTTCTCCGGAGACGATCCGTCCTAAGTATTCCACAGACCTACGAAACAGCTTACACTTCTGAGGTTTGAGCTTCAACCCGTAGGATTTAATCCGCTCAAATACCTCTCTCAGGTTTTCTAGACATTCGACATAATTCTTTCCAAAGATGATTATGTCATCCAGATAAACTTCCACTGTAGGCCACACAACATCTGGTCCATCATGTATTCAAATGTCGCAGGAGCGTTACAGAGGCCAAACGGCATTACGGTGAATTCGTAAAGCCCTAGATGAGTAGTGAAAGCCGTTTTGGGCTGATCATTACTATTCATCTTTACCTGCCAATATCCGGACTGGAGATCCAGAGTACAAAACCAATGATTCCCACTGATCCGAGGTATTGGATAGGCATTCTTCCGGGTGATACCATTCAGTTTTCTGTAGTCGATACAGAACCGGCAGGTACCATCCTTCTTAGTAACCATTACCACAGGGCTGGCCCAAGGACTCGCACTGGGAATAATTACTTTCTGGCTCACCATTTTCTCTACTTCCTCTTCTAAAGCTTCCCGTTTTACCGGGGGCAGCCGTCGATACAGAAGACGGAAAGGTTGGTGTCCCTCAGTGTCAATCGTGTGTTCTACCCGGTCAGTTCGTCCCAAAGGATCCCCTGGTCGAGCAAAGATTGACTCCACACTCTTTAGAAGTATTCTTAGTTCATGATGTTCCCCACTATTTAGTGCGTCTGCTGACTGAACCAAGGCTTCCAGAGTTTCATGCAATTGACCTGGGACTGGAAAGTATCCTGTTCCAGAATCAACAGCACTTACTCGAACTTCTTCATAGTCAATTCCCTCGAAGTCCAGTTTTCCCGGTTCGGATGTCATATCTTCCCCGTTTATTTTGGAAACTGGAACAGGTGTGATTCCCTGTGGACCGGAGTCTACTAGGCCATCTACATGAGCTAGAGTTGCCCAACCCAATGTATCACCTTTCTTCAATTTAATCAACCCAGAGGTATGATTACTGATAGGAATTGATCCTTCTCTCACACTACCGATCAAAGTATCCCAGGCCTGTATTCCTTTCAAGGAAAACAATTCCGGGTTTGGTTCGAATAGCGCATCTCCTCTTGGCAGATCACCTTTCCCAGCTATCAGGACATTAACCATCTGCTGAGGTGGGATCCCCACATCCTGTCGAACAGAAATCACTGAAGAAATCCGTTGGCAGCTACATTCCACCTCCATTAACTCAGGATATTTGAGTCGGAGAGTGCCATCTTGTAGATCCACAGAGCCTCCATAGAGGGTGAGGAAATCTACTCCTAATATTCCATTCTCTTCGATATCACTTAGTATGGGACCCCACATGAATTCAGTGTTACCTACTGAGACTGGAATGATTACACTGCCATGGCATCTCATTTGAGCGCCATTCGCAGCTTTTGCAGAGGCTCCAGGAACATGACATTCCTGGGCGAACCCAAGAGACTGATAGAGTCTATTGTTCAACACAGAGCGACTTGCGCCAGTATCTAATAACAGATCAATCTTTTTCCCTGAATTCTAGCCGGCACATACCAGCGTCTTCCACCTAAAGGAGACGGCTGCCGTATAAACCGTGAGATTCCATCCAAGGTTCCGAGGTCCCATCCGCGTTGGCAAAGCCATTGTAGACAAGGATGCCCAGGTGAAAGATATTTACTACAGATCGTTGCGACTGCATTTCGTATCTTCCCCTCTTCTGGTAAGGATGGGACAGGTCCCTTCCTCTTCATCTCACTGGTCTGTGTCCCCTGGCACACACCTTCCCAGACCGTAGTGTCGCCACTCTCTACAGTCCTCCCTCGTTTTCCGGTTCACTTCTGGAAGCAACCGGCAACGCGGGTAAACCACGAGGTGTCTCCACTGTGGATACGTTCCGGGACTCTGGACAATCTGGAGAGATATGTCCCATCTTGTTGCATCGCCAACAACGTCGGACGTCCAGCTGGTTTTTCTCCACCTGGCCCAACCGTTCGTTGATTTTAGCTAACAACTTCATTACCTCGGATGAGTTCCCTTCCTGTTCAGTAGGTTTGGGTTTAGCCGCTGCTACAGAAGGTACATCGCTGTTCCTTCCAAAGCTAGAGGATCTACCGCGTCCACGTCCCCGTTGTTGGAAACCTCCCCTTCTGAGCACCATTGAATGAATATTAGAGAGTATATCCTATATTTCCGTCTCCTGACACTCGTAGGTATCTTCTCCCTCTTCTTGTTGCCAAGAAGAGCCGACCATGTTAATCCGAGAAGTTTTTCCTGGATTAGCATATTTTCCGAATAGCACACACCGTTGTTCATAGGCATCTACTATCCGGAGTACCTGCATGAAGTTCATTCCAGGTTCCCACTTTGAGATGACTTCAGTTCTCACATCATCATCTCGAAGCCCTTTCACAAACTGAGTTTGAAGATCTTCATGCAGGAGAATCTAATCTCGTTCCCGGGTAGACTTCCATCAACATTTGTTGTAGAGCCAGCCCATAGGCGCGAGTTGTCTCCTCTCGACCCTGGATCCTCTTCCAGTGTTCCCACTCCATTCCCTTTCCGTAAGGTTTAGGAATGACAGCATTCCTTCTGGCTGCGTTTTCTGGTCGCATGATCGGGACCTTGTCGGCTCGTGCCATTGACAGGTTAAATACCCGATCTTGCTCCCTTACTTGGTCAACAGAACTGAACCCTAGCTCGGCTATAGCTTTGCTAGTTAGTTCCGGACTCTGATAACCCGATCTTGACTCGGAAGGTAGCCGGAAGCTTACCAATGGAGTCCGCGCACCCCTTACTCCAGATGTGAATCTAGTTGGGGTCCTTTCAGGATCTTCTGTTCTCCCGGGAGGGGAATAGAGATGATCCCTAACATTGCTCCAGCCAGCTTGAGACGTATGCATCCTTTTGGATGTTTCTGCCTCAGTTCGTTGAGCCTGGTCCTTCATGTACTGCACATGTTGGTCCAATTGCTCAATCCTTACTAGAGCTTCTGTCTCGCGAGTCGAGAGTTCTTCCAAGGTATAGTGCTGTTTGGCTACTTCCTCAGCGACCTCTCGATTCCGAGTCTCTAATTCCCGAAACATTTCTCGAGCCTCTCTTTCCGATCCATCTCGGCTAAAAGCTTCTGAGACCCAATCTTGTCCCTCCAGATCCCTTGCGGGGCCTTTCTGGCTGTCAGCTGCCAGACTGAAACTCTTCAGGACTGTCGAACTCAGATTCTGAGCGGCGGTTCTCTTCCGAGATTTCCCTTTACCGGAATTCTGAGTGTTACCTCCTCCCTCCGGTTTAGGTGAGGATTCGTCATTCCGGGCCGAAAGAGCCGGTTGAGAAGTTACCTCCTCATCCTCGCTCTCTTGGGCAGCCTGGGACCTGGTTTTTAAACCAGCTCCTTTCATTCACCGAGAATCCCGGGTTGTGCAAGCGACCTAGGATCCTGGTCACGGCACCAATGTGGTGGTCGCCACCTGTCTAGCGGGTTAGATGACCCCAATCCGGAACGCTAGTTCCAGGCAGGATTCCACCCTACGCACTCTACGTATGTTGGTTCGGTTTTCGGTGAGTTTACACGGACCTAGTCACACATAACACAACACACATCTCTTAATAAACAGGAATGTTTATTAACAACTACTTCCCGGAAAGATCTAGAAGATCTTTCCCACAAGTACAGTACCCCAGCACAATGTGCCAGGTAACGCTGGAGAGGCTAATCTAAAAGACTCGCCTAACCACCAGGAAGGTTCCGAGAACCCGCCTACAAAGTGAGGGCCCAAGGGTCTGTTCCGTAGAAGAGACGCGCGAGGACAGCCTGTCGACCTACTGTGAACACTGAGTATATATACCCAGCGTTACGTAATCCCGGTCTCTGCCGCGCCACTCTCGTGTGCGGTGTTGCCCGGAATCACTACACAGTAAGGAATGGCACGTCGCGCCACCTTCCGTAGAACATATGACCACTGCTGGATTCCCGCCCCACTTCATTTGTCACTGGTCTGTCATTAATATGTTTTTGTGTGTGCTGCCCCATTTTCATGTGCCTTACTTTTGGGCATTTAGTTTTTCTTGTTTTTTTTACTTTTAGTTTTAACATTTTCATCATCTACCAATTTTGCTGATATTTACTTGAATATTCATCCAGGAGAACTTAAACAAGAATCCACCAAAGAGCAGGGTATATACTGAATTTTCTTTCATAAGTATACATGCATATTTATATATATGCATACCCTAAATTATCAGCACCAATAGTAAGGTTTTGGATTACATTAACGACAAGAACTAGCGGGAAGATATGTGGAAGGATTTATTTGAATAAAGTGCCTAGCTTAGGTGAGACTAAATAAAGATACAAGTGGGCCAGAAAATATGAAAGCACTTAAACATATGCAGTAATATGTAACATACTTTTGCATGTAGCAATTGATTAAAGTATGCATGCTTGAACATGTGTCCAAAAATGTAAGGTGCTTGAGAACTGCATTAAGAGTTATCATATGAACTTCCTTTTGTAAAGCTAGATAAGACTTAAACTGATGACAATTCATTGTTAATGTTAAGAAATCCCCAATAATTATCCAGAGTTTTAAAGTGGATCAGTTTTTAAAAGACGTTAGAATAACTTATTTCTCAACATGTTGTTTCAGGTACTGTGATATGTGTTTTGAAATAATATTGATTATATATACTAAGGAAAATACATTTGATAAACCTGAAAACTTATTCAGGGTAAACTATCTACATGTAGCTGAAACAATATGGATTTGAAACTTTTGTTTTGTATCTGAGATCCTGTGATCTCAGAAGTACTTTTAAGTTTTGTGGAAATTATTGGCAATTAGGCATTTAATTGTTTGAATAATCACAATACTAGATGATTGTTTGAATAATCACACAAGACTAGATGATTGTTTGAATAATCACACAAGACTAGATGATTGTTTGAATAATCACACAATACTAGATGATTGTTTGAATAACCACACAATACTAGATGGAATAATGCTTTGATCACAAGCCCTACCAAAAGCAACATGGTGAAATGATTTAACACAGATCTACCTCCTCTCACTAAGAGAATAAAATGCACACTTAGCAGATGGCAGATCCATCATAGGCGCTTTCTAGGTTTAAGTTAAGGTTTAAGGCCTTGGTTGTATTCAGGTTTTAAGAACAAATAAACCAAATCTGAAAGTAGTATGAAATTGAATCAAGTTAAAGTAGACCCATGTCGTTTTTATAGACCCAAAAGAAATCTATTCAACATATATGGTAATAAATGTCTTTGAATCAGGTCTCATGAATTAGTTAAACCCTCATCCACCCCAGCTACACTTTTGCCTTGGGAGAGTGGCATTAAACCTTCAATCCTCATGGCTGTTTCCTAAGCTTAATGCATTGTGAAATGATTTGGTGAAATACTGGTAAAAAAAAGTCAAGATATTGCTTTCTGGTTATGAAGGTGTTCTATAATTTTGCAAACTCCAGCTATTGGTGATGTAAAGTATAGTAAATAGTAATGTAGTGTCATTGTAAATTGAAACTCTCTTTAAGATGTACCTATTGTAATCCATCATATAAAGATAAAACAGAACATGATCAGCATCTGAGATGCACATTAAGTAATTCGTCCTGTTTGTCTCCCATCTTGTGTGTGTTTGCACTCAAAATCTTTGTTTTTAAATGTCTAACATCTATTTGTTTTTTTAGTTGCTTTCTGTCTGTTCTCTCCTTGTTGTATACATGTAGAAGTAAAGTAACAATTTAACATATGTAACTAGGAGGGGGTAGATGTTCACCTTCCCCTTTCGGTCTGTGTTGTAACCTCAAGTTATTTCTTCAGGAGGCGGTCATTTCGGAACTAAAGCGGAAACAACGACAAATCAAAGAGAAGAAGGTTCTCAACAGAGATGAGGTTTACCATGGTGCTCTTGAAGATATTTTGCTTGGTAAGAAAATCTTTAGTACTGAGTCTACATAGCTATTTTACAGCCAAACCTTGTCATATGCTACAAGGACTATCAAAAAGACTACATTCTCTACTAATCTGAGAGTCTACATTGCACAAGTTTCTGTGACTGACTCCATGCAGGGTTCGTACAGAGCCTGGAAAACCTGGAAAGGCCTGGAATTATGCTTTAGAGTTTTCCAGGCCTGGAAAAGACTGGAATTCTCACAGATAGCCTGGAAAAACCTGGAAGAGCCTGGAAAAGGCTGGAAAAAGCCTGGAGTTTTATTGGGCTGTCTATGTACGAACCCTGTCCATGTCTTTCAGTTGTAGATCTAGTAGAGTAGAGGGGGGTAACAACTTGTGGTTAAGGCACTGAACTTGCAATCTAAAGGTTGTGGGTTCGAGTCTCAGTGCAGCCACCATTCTCTTTCATTCCCTGCAGAGGTAGATTTACTGCTATATCAAAGGCCAATCCTTCTCATACCATGTCTATGTGGTGTGGGAACTAAAAGAACTCTCACCTCAGTAAATGTGTAGGGTTGAGAATTCTGCCTGAATTCATCTCATAGATTCGATCACCACCCATGCAGTGTAAAAGCATTGAGAAAAGGTGAACCATAAGTTAGTCCCTTTATAACTTAGGGTCCCCTTTGGATGTTAAATAAACAATCAAACCAAAAACCAATTTACTCTAGAAGGCTTGTCTAAGGGGCTGAAAAGTTGTCCCTTTAGCCGACAGACCTAGGCAGACCACAGCTGGACAGTGAGCGTCCTTGAACCAGGGTTCGTACAGAGCCTGGAAAACCTGGAAAAGCCTGGAATTATGCTTTAGGGTTTTCCAGGCCTGGAAAAGCCTTGAATTCTTATAGATAACATGGAAAAACCTGGAAGAGCCTGGAAAATTTAGTTTTGCATAAAAACATTTTTTCAGTCTATGAAATTCTGGACATTATTAGCTTTCCTGAACTACGGTGCCTGCCTTTGAAATTTCAGTTACTTGGGTTAGATACTTCCAAAATCCTTTTTGCTAATATTATAGCTGTTTTGATTATTTGTCTTCATATTTGTTTCACTAGCAAGACTGTACTGATTAACATTGTTATGTGCCTGGAAAAGAAATATTAGAGCCTGGAAAAGCCTGGAAAAAGCCTGGAATTTTATTGGGCTGTCTACGTACGAACCCTGTTGAACCGATTAAGAGATAAACGAGACATTGCAAATACAGAAATATAGAAAGCCAGATGCTACCTTGATAATGACAACTACTTTTGGACCAGGTTGCTATGCTATCTCCAGGTTATGATTGTTACCTCTGTAACAACAAACGCTGCCACCATGGAAACTGGTCATCACCGTGTTCTCACTCTCCAGCACTGTAGAGTGTTGGAGTATTGTTGACCAAGCGTATTTCTTAATGGGAATCTGTTAAATCTAACAGATCTGGTGGGGAATAGTTTCATCTGAGAGAAAAGACAAATTGTACTGAATTGAGTGTTACCTCCTTACTGATTCTTCCTCCTCTTTCCAGATCTGAAGAACGAACCGTACCGACGGGCGGACGCAGTTCGCAGAAGCCAGCGAAGGAGAGCAGAGATAGAGCTCGCGCGTACTGATGATCAGATGTACTAACCACCCTCCCACACCCAGCAGCAACAACCATGTGTTACCTTTTATACCCTTCTGAGTGCTGAGCCCAGTATTGACAACGGTCCCGGCACCTGGTAACCATCAGCCAAAAGTTCTGCCTATCATGCTCGTTCATCCTGTTTGACGTTGTTGGCAGAGTCGCTGCAGTCTGCTGGCCATCTTCTGCCTATTGTATCACCCTGCGGAGTAGTACGACACAGTGCTACCACGAGCAGCTCGCTGCATGCACTCAATCACTGCCACTGCATGAAACCTACCGCTTTACATATGTATCCGAAACGCGTCTAACAGTAGGATTTGGCGTCTAAAAGTTCGACCTGTTATCCGTCTCGTAGACGCCTTATCTAGTGGCGTATATATACATGTCCATGGTGCGGTCTTATATACGTCATATATACGCCTGATTCCGTTGTATATACACCACCATCCAATAGTTCCGATCATTGCAACTTGGGGACACTACTGGTAGCATATTTCAATTTCCATTAACCATCCATTTTTCTAATAGATTTGACTACTGAGATTATCTTACCCCCGTGTGAATGCGGCCGCACACGTGTGAATGCGGCTGCACACGTGTGAATGCGGCTGCACATGTGTACCTGGCCCCCACCCAACACCATAACACCTCGTGGCGGGCAGCGGCGGGCATGGGTGGGCGGTGGGGGAGGGTTTCCCACTGAGTCAACCTGTACAAATGCGGCTGGCAGGGGGCGGTGGGCGGGGGGCAGCAGGGGGCTTCTCACTGAGGCTGGCGGGGGGTGGCGTGGAGTGGTGGGGGGGAGTCGGGGGGTGACGGGGATGGTGGCAGGAGACAGGGGTCGGTGGGTCAAAAAACAACAAAGGGCATGGTAGAAGTAGCGGACTTTTTTAATTTTCTGTACACATACACATACACATACGCCTGGCGTATATATATCGCACAGAGTATGTTTTATCTTGGATACGCCAGGTGTGAAATACAGCCAAGTCACACGCGTCTACATATGGAAACTGTCTCGTAGACACCCGAAACGCAGGCGCGGATAAGAGGTGTATGCAAATGTAAACAAGGCCCTATACAGCCGATATGTGCGTTACCGTGATGGCGTATATATATGTAAAATGGTGGTTTTCGTGCAGTGTGCTCTCTCGTCAGCTTGGACATCACAGAGTCGACACCCAGCACCCTCAGCAACCACTGGTATCCTGCTGAGACCTGTCAGTGAGAGGCATCGTCAACGAGCTAGCACCGTTATGTTCCGCGATCAGATCCCCTGGCACTGCATGGTGCTGCTATGCCTAGTATCTGGGCAGTGTACTGCTGAGCACAGGTTTTGTAATGGGGTCCCAGATAGATAAGCCACAGAGCTGAGGAGGCCACCCAGCCATATGCAAGCAGTCACAGTGTAGGCATTGACAACATATAGACTAATCCCAGGAGGATAGTTCATCCAACTAACACCAGGGGATTATCATAATACGTGAATGTTTCATTTTGCTTCCTAAAAATGAAAAAAGGGGTAGATTATTAATTCTTACCTTGATTTAGACAACTAATCCAAAATCAATTCTTACCTCAGAATCCATGTAATTTTGCTGTGTGATAGTTTCAGATTATGTGATTTCTCCTCAAAGTTGTTTACGTTCAGAGCTGGTAACTCAGACGTGGTATGCCCATCTCCTCTTTGATCCAAGGTTTCCGTTTTGCCTGCCGACTCTAGTGCCACCTAGAGTTAACCGGTCTCGGAATTGGTCTATGAGACACTTTAGTGTTATCACACATGGGAATATGGTCAGGAAGTATTACGAAGAGATGTAGAACCCTTAAGGATATTGGTCATGAGATTTTTATACCAAGTGAAATATGATAAGGAAATCCTCAAGTAAGGAAAGCTTCAGTACATTACGAGTGTGTCATCCTATATATTCATGAATATAGACCTATATAAGTCACACAGTAAGGCCACCAGAGGATTAATTACTCACTATTCTTTTAGATGTAATGATTGTGATCTATTTGCTCAGTTCAGAGACATTGTTTCTGAAACGATTATTTACTTACAGCTGTTGGCTTTGGTATAGACATCTTAAAAGAGACTGTTTTACTGAGATTGCCTAGTTTGTTTTTAATACTGCTGGTTCTGAATTTGAGATTCTGTTAAATTGGCAGTGAATTTTGTCTAAGCGGCCTTTGTAATATGCACAGAGGCTTATTACTCAAAGGCTAACTTTCATGGAATGCATGGCCTTTCGTAAAGGGAGAGATGGAAATGTTACTTGAAAATAATGAAAAACAAAACTGTACATATGCATACGTATGTGTATAGTCCACATCTCGGGTCAGGCTCCTTTATCAGCCTTCTGTGCATTACAATGATGTGTTCACTTTTAAATTTCAAGCTTGAATATTTTTTATTGAGCTACTTTACCTAGACCAAACTCCCAAACTTGTGTTTGATAGTGCAATAGTTTTTTTGCAAATCCAAAACAGTGATATTAGCGTTCATTAGTTTTAAACTGCACCAGAAAGGTGAGTGAAAGTAAGCAGACATGGTTCAGAAGAGATGCCTGTAAGGTAGCCATGCTGGAGGTACTTTTAGTAAACGGCCACCAGGGTGTGGGGAGCTACTTGCTGCTGGATCTGCTTCAAGGCATTCTGTAAATAGTCCCAGCATACCGCGTGTATTTTACAAATCAGGCCCTCCCAGGAGTTACTGCACAGCCAAGTAGAAAAACCACAAAGCTAACCCAAGGCATGGCTAAGTTTTCTGCTTTGTGAATATAGCTTCATTGCCTTCTGAAATGTGGTAGTCTGGGGGTTGTCGGCTTATTCCACCCCTTTAGTAAAATAAAATGAGGGTCTGTTGTATACTTAGTGACAGTGTCATGTATTCTGACTAAATCTCTACAGAGAGCCCCAGCCCATCGCATTGCCCCCAAAAAAGTCATCAGACAAACAAGACATTCTGTTCATGAATGCCACTGTGAATCTCTAACGATAGACCAGATTGGGGTTGTGCTGAAGGGATGGAATAAGCTGACAGTACAAGTCTTCGATCTGAGTGGTAAGGTGACAGAATCTACTGTAGCGACCTGTACCTGCAATATGCCCCCACACTGTCTTAGTGTAAATAAGATGGCTTTGAAGCTGACGACAAGGGCATGATGATATGTACATTTGAGATTCCTTTATTTGAGATTTTGAAAGGAAAATAAGGAACTACCGAGAGAATATAATGTTACAAAAAGGCATAGAAGTCCCCATAGTACTGCCTTCTTTAAAGAGAATAATTCCTCAGTTGATATTTGTTGATGTGTAAGAAGACTTTCCAGCGTCGCATTGTAAGCTCAACTGAAAGGCAGATGAATATAATTTATTTTTTAGGTTTACATTTCTCCCATATGCCAGTGACCTGTGATGTGTTCTCATCTCTGTAAATACACCCCCTTTCACCCCCAAAAATATTCCTCCAGAATATGCCGTACTTTGCAGTCTGGTCAGCGATTCTTTTAGAGTACCACACTAAACAAGCCAGGCAAGGCAATGAGGAACAAAAGTAGCAAAACAAGGAAAATACAGCCATAAACAAAAGCAACCTAAAAAAAACCAGCTATATATTCTTACACGTTCAGAAGACGCACCCAGAGGCCAAGTCAATAGAAGGATGCTCATGACACAGTGCCCATACTACAAACTATACAAACATGGTCCCCCACACTGCAGAACTTCTACAGTCATTTCTCGGGCATCCTCATCCCAGGGAGGAAAGGTACCATCCAAATATGCACTGCTGGCCACCACAGTATAGATTCTGTATAGGCAATTTCTATGTACATAGACACTAAACAAGCACTGTTTATTCACACACTCATGTACATCATTTAACCAGTCTGCAGATTGCTACGAAAATGAAATTCAAAGGGCATACACAGTGGAGAAAGTTATGGAGGAAAAGAAAAACATTCTTGGGTCATGAACTGGATGTTCTTCAGTAGTATTTCTTGAACAACACCCCCTCCCTGCTTCTCTTTTTCTCAATAAGTAGTTTCAGATTTGTATTTTGTAGTTACGAGTATGTACGATAAAGTAGATATTTTTATACAACCTTATAGTAGAGGTAGTTGGCATATTTTGCAGCCTGTTACATACATTATTGAAGTGGTTCAGCCACTCCTACTTCTGTCACAAATCTTGTGTATAATGTGGGGATTAGATCAGTGGATAACTCAGAAGCAGTCTACATTTAAAGTTCGCCAGCATTGACTGTGTATTACAATAGTACCCCAGATACACTGTAGGGGGCGCCCTGGTGCTGGATAACGTTTTAGAGGCGATCCCGCCACTACACAACATCTCCCTTTTTTTTCAAAACTTTCTTAAACAAGAGTCTTTATGTTTCTCTCAAATAAGTCTTACTTCAGATAGGGAGTTTTTTTATCTCTTACTTTTACTACTACTTTGAAATGTCTTTAGAATGTCTATATGAGTCTCAATGTTAATCAGCTGTAGGATAATATTTATAGTAGCAACACAACATAAACAAAACATATCCTGCGAATAAGGAGTAGACTTCTCCCTTTCACGCCTTGTCCCGGGCATTATTCTTAGCCCATGTCGGGGGACAAGACTAAGCTTTAATCAGTCTCTCTGGCCTCCTGATCATCCTCAGAGACCGGCGTAGCACAGGTGTTTCTGTGAGAGCTGGAGTAGGTGGACCAGCAGATGTAGCCGGATTAGGTGCGGCGACCACAGAAGGCTGATAGTGGTCAGGTCGAGTCAGAGTTATAGGACTCTGCACTGCAGAACTTGGCTGCGAGTCTGCAGTCTCGGTTAGCTGCAGATGTCGACGATTTCTCCGGAAAATGCCTGACTCTGTCTGCACATTATATGACCTTGGAGTCTCGGCTGAGGTGGTTATCACACCTTTAGTCATCCAAGTCTTTTCCTGGTCGGTCTTCAGCCTAACAACATCTCCTGGTTGTAGATTAGGCAGGGATTTGACACCATGAAGGTTGTTGTAGTGGTGCTCATATCCTGCTTTTTATTGCTTTATCAGTGTCTCTAATGACGTCTGGGTTAGGCCACGATGGCCTAAGTCTGGCACCAAGAGTTTGCAGATTCGTACGAATATGTCGGCCCATGAGGAGCTGGGATGGGCTACACCCTGTAGCGGCGATGACAGTGTCCCTGTAAATCATCAGTGCCAGCCATGGATCGTCTTGTCTCAGGATACTATTGGCTGTTTTCACGGCACGTTCTGCCTCTCCATTAGAACTTGGCAGATGGGGACTAGAAGTGACGTGGTTGAAATCACACTTATTCGCGAACTGTTTAAACTGTTCAGATGCAAACTGGGGCCCGTTGTCTGAGACTACTTCCTGTGGGAATCCCAGTCTGGCAAACACATCCTTCATCTTGGCTATCACTGCTGAAGATGTAGTCGTTGATAGATGGAGTATCTCAATCCACCGTGAATGATAGTCAACCATAACAAGATACTCTTGACGCTCGAACTGACACAGGTTAACTCCTATTTTCTGCCAGGGTAGATCAGGGAGCGTAGTCGTCATGAGTGGTTCCTTGTTTTGGGTCGGTCTATAGGTTTGACAATGGTCACAAGTGGTCACAATACCTTTCACATCCTTGGCGATACCAGGCCACCACACAGACTCCTTTGCTCGTTCAAGGCATTTTGTGATACCCTGATGGCCTTGGTGTATCTTGTCGAGAATATCGGGTCTCATCTTTTCCGGGACGATGATCCTGTTGCCATAAGTCAGTAGACCATTACTAACTGATAGGCTCCCTCTCACATTGAAGAGCTGTTTCAGCTGGTCTGGGACGTCCTGTTCATACTTCGGCCATCCAGCCAGGGCATACACACTTGCAGCTCGGAGGACATCATCATCGTGTGTCGCCTTCCGAAGCTCTGCCATCCGGTGGTCGGACATGGGAAGACTCTCCTCTACCATGGCCACATGTATTGCAACCTCTGTGTCCGTCACAGTTGCATTATCCCACTTAGGGCTTCGTGAAAGCGCATCAGATATCACCATCGTCTTTCCAGGTGCATACTCAGCCTTCGCATTAAAGCGGAGCATGCGCATCAATAAACGTTGACATCTCAAGGGTGCTCTGTCCAGGTCCTTCTCGCTGATCAGAGTCACCAAGGGCTTGTGGTCTGTTAAGACCTTAAAGTTCTCCAGTCCAAAAGGAAACGATCAAACTTCTCACAGGCCCAGACACTAGCGAGACATTCCTTCTCAATCTGGGCATACCCTTGTTCAGCTGACGATAGGGTCCTTGAACAGTATGCGATGGGCTTCAGCTGACCATCGTGGTCCTGAAGCAGCACACCACCTAGACCATAGCTACTCGCATCAGCGCTCACTACGGTCGGCTTGCAAACATCGTAGTAGGCAAGAGCTTGGGCTGATGATACCAGCTTTTTCATCCTATCAAAGGCCTCCTGCTGAGGTTGTCCCCATGACCACACAGTGTCACTTCAAAGCAGGTCGTTCAAAGGCTTAGTAATGTCATGAAGATTTGGGAGGTAGGCTCCGAGGTAATGTACCATCCCCATGATCTGGCGTAAAAGCGGCACGGACGTTGGTTCGGGCATCTCGATTATCGCCGATACCTTGTCGCTGTCTGGTTCAATACCACTTTTGGTGAACTTATGTCCTAAGAACTTGAGTTCTGACTTGCTGATCACAAACTTCTCCTTGTTCAGTTTTAGGTCGGATTCCTGAAGACGTTTCATGACGTTGTCTAGCCTCCGATCGTGTTCCTCTCTGTCTTTACCATAGACGAGAATTGCGTCCATGTACACGAATGTACCCTCCAGTCCATCTAAGACCTCAACCATCTTTCTCATGAAGATTTCAGGTGCGGATGTTATCCCGAACGGGAGTCGTCTGAAACAGTATCTCCCGAAGGGCTTTATAAAGGTTGTCAGCTCACAGCTCTGCTCCTCAAGTGGGATCTGGTAGAATCCACTGGTCGCGTCCAGAGAGGACTCTAGCCTCTCGAGTTCCTCTTTAACCTTTGGGAGCAGGGGAATGGGTACACGTCGTGCAACAGTCAGAGCATATGGCTGGGCATCATCGTGGAGCACAATCTTGACAGGCTCTGTCTTGAGGCATCCCAAACCCTGGAAGACCTCCACTTGATCTATCTTCTTGATCAGACCCATACGGCAGGCGACGCTGCGGCTCATCAAGCAGTCAATCAACTTTGGAACTACGATCACTCTAAAGAAATACTTTTTACCTTTAAAGTGTGTTCTAGCGACAAACTGTCCCAAAGGCTTGACTGCACCACCCAGACTTGACAACTCGATGTTGACAGACTTGAGTTGTGGCTTATTTCTCATCCTCTTGAATGTCCCGTCTGACATAACGCTGACGTCGGCTCCAGAGTCTAGTTTCCATTTGACAAAATTTCCGTTGATGTCAAGCTCTGTAAACCAAGCTGGGTCGCTGTCGGGGCAGTCAACGGCTCCAAGGAAGTACCCACTGGCTCCTCCATTGTCATCGTCATTTTGGTTGATAGTCACTTCAAGGTCTTCAACGGCTGGTTTATTTTTACAAACAGAAGCGAAATGGTTCCAACCCTTGCAGAGCACACACTTCTTTCCCTGAGCTAGACATTTCTGGGTCCTATGCATGTAACCGCACTTTCCGCACTTTGAGCTGTCCTTCTTTGGTGGGCCGACACTTTCCTTCTTGGGTGGTCTGCTTCCACCAGCAGGTTTCTTCGGCTTTGGTTTACGTACAAAGTCTACCTTTGTCTTGTTCTGCTTTTTAACCAATTCGGAGTGTCGCGCCATCTCTACTGCCTTATCGAGCGTCAACTCGTCTTGTTCCAGCTGTAGTTTCAATGACACCTCCTTGTCGGACATTCCGCTGATTAGACGGTCTCTGATGTTTTCGGTCTCACGATCCCCGAAACGACAATTTTCTGCTAACTCGTGAAGATTACGCACAAAACACTCAACGGATTCTCCTGCTTGTTGAGTCCGCTGGTAAAACGGTGTCCTCTCATGAATAGTATTTCTCTTAGGGACGAAATATGCGTTGAATTTATCGAGCACTACATCGTAATCATCTTTTGGGTCGAGCAGATTAGGCTGAGCTTCGGTCGCGGCTGGTGGAGGATCGAATGTAAAGGACTTATAGATATTTTCTGCCTGTCTACCCATTGCGTAAATGAGTGACGCAACCTGAATTTCACCATCATCCTTGTGAAGTTTTGTGGCAATTCTAAACCTTGCAAACCTTTCCCTCCACCCTGGCAATTTAGCAGGGGCATCAAAAGTCATAGGCTCAGGGAGGTTAAATTTGGGCATGTTGACAGTGACAGTACAGTCTTAAACTCAGATGTCAACACCACAACTTCAATCAAAATGCCACACACAGAGAGATTTCACTCAGTACTAGGATTCTACTAGTGTATAGCACTACAGTTGGATAGGTGATTTCAAAATATTAGTCAGTCTTTATCCACTCCAGTTCATCTACTCATATCTGTTCACAACAACAATGTGCTTCTTTGACCACTTTGCTTTCAGAGTTATCTCCTCTGATTTCAATGACAATGTAGGTTTATACATTACCAACTTGTTCCAGGAATGTATAACCACTCAAGAAGATCCCAGTAGCTGCCACCATGTCACAAATCTTGTGTATAATGTGGGGATTAGATCAGTGGATAACTCAGAAGCAGTCTACATTTAAAGTTCGCCAGTATTGGCTGTGTATTACAATAGTACCCCAGATACACTGTAGGGGGCGCCCTGGTGCTGGATAACGTTTTAGAGGCGATCCCGCCACTACACAACAACTTCCACCTGGTGGTATATCCGGTACCAGAGCATGAGCATGCACCCCACGAGGCGACCAACTCGTGGGGGCAGAGAAGCAGGAGTCCTCATCCTCCTTCATTCACATATCTGGCGGTCACCAATTATCCCGTCTAGAACTGAAAAACAAAGGACTTACTATTATCTTAAGCAGCCACTTGTAACTATGTGGCCACTGTGCTTATGTCATACTCAGCCACGAGACTAGTTTCTTGTAACTCTGGCCTTCCGTTACAAAGTGAATGTAGCTCCAGTCTGGTCACATTACAGCTGTGGTGCTTTGGTCTTGTTACAGTATGGCTGCAGTTTTGCACTCCCATTGCTTTAGCAGGCTGGTTGTCACAATTTAGTCTCAGTTCATTGCTAGGCTCTCATTACAGGCTCTGTTTGCTACAATGTAGTCACAACGCGGGGCTCTAGTTACAATAAGACTGTAGCACGAGACTTGCTACAATGTAGTTGCAGATCAGAGCTCTAGCTACAATGTGACTAGTACAAGACTGTTGGCTGCAATGTAGTAACAGTGCTAGGCCCTGGTTACAGTATAGCTGTTGCCCCTGAACTGTTATTACAGTGGAGATCAGTATTGATTACTGCCCTGTTCATCATACTTGTCAGTCATACTGCTCCACACTCGTGACGAGTGCTGGCCATCACCTCCCTTCACCCCTCCTCCCTCTCCCATTTTACCCAGTCAGGCACGGTGGTTGATATTCTGTCTAACACGTGTAAAGTAGCATGGGTGTGAAAGGAGTGCTTCATCACGGCTCGGTGTAAATGTGGTGCAAATGTTATATCAGTCGTGTTTAGAGAAAGGATGAATACTGAAACCCTTCCATCCGCCGTTAAAGGCTGGATCACTGGGGTCCTCCCTTTACCATTCAGACGTCAGAGTATTGGCAATTGGAGGAAATTTAGTCTATGATCACATGAGAGAGAAATATAAAACTTGGAGAGAGAAAACAAGATCAACAATGCATTTGATGAGGATATAATCCCATCAACCATTGAGTGGAAATGTCTTTGAAGGACAACATGAAATGACTGCGGCACATGGCTCAGCCAGAAAGTGCCCCAGTTCTTGTATGTGTGAAAAGGACACATGAGGAAGCTAAGCTTCATAGGCAGTTGTCAACTCCTTCATGTTGGATGAAATGTTAAAGTTGTATTTCGCTAAGGAGTATTTTGCATCATCCATGATAGGGTAACCTGCATTAGTGGTTACATGTACTTCCATTGGAGTATGTGTATGTTGTGGTTGTGATCATTCGCATGGCATGGAAGGGCTTTATCTGTAAAAGGGCACAATATGATCATTATAGGGAGGGTTTTTTAAAAACTAAATTCTGAGAAACTCTTGTGAAATTAGATATTCTTCAACACACCTCTAAACCACCATCTGTTTATGCCTACAAGCTGTAGATAAAACCAAATGAAAAGTTTCAAGTAGTGTTTACTGATAAAATGATAGAAATTTAAAGTAAGTGTTGTTTTTCACCTTTTGTCAAAACCTATATTTTCCGTAAATCAATTTAGAGATGTTTATGAGGAAGCAGCCAGACGTAAAAGTAGCTATTTGGCGTTGTTGCCCAGGCTATGGTGACTGGTGAAACTGTTGTTGAGTAGTGCCAGTGTGTTACCACTCTGTTGTTGCTGGTGTTTGCGGTTTATGTTGTACCAGCTTTTTACCCGTTCTCTTCTCTGCGTGAATCGCACTGTTTTCCATGAGTCGTCTCTGATGGTCCTGTCATGTCCAGGTTCCGTGGAGTATTGTTTCTGTTGAGACCATAAAGGGGATGCCACAGGTACTACGTAATGTGCATCGGGTGATGTTAGCTTCACTTGAGCCAGATTAATGTTGGGAAAATAACACTACAAACCTACTCAGTGTAACGATGAGATTAAAACAGGGTAACAGAACTATGTGCTCTATTTTAGCTACTAATGATGTTGAAGTCAGAATTGGATACCAGATGAAAATTGCACAAATGTTCTACTAGGTAAGAAAGAGGACTATGGCTGATTAATCCCAATAGCATGAAAGCAAGTTTTTTTCCTAAAAAGTTGAACATTCCTGAAGCGCTTCAATAAAGAGAATACTGATGGTATAGAAGTGTCACAAGTCCAACAGAGTCCCTGCCTCCCCTTGACCTACAGGCATGGTGCTTAAATCACAACACTAATTGATAGACTGCTGGTCTTAAAACACAGTAATGGCTGGACAAATATTTGATAGTTTGGAGTGGAATTTGCTAAATCCCAATTTTATCTCCTTTTAAGTTAAGAAAAAAGAATCTAGGTGGGCGTGTAAATGTGCTTCCACGCTGACTAGATTTAGCAACTTGTGCTGCAATAACTCACTTATGGATAGAGTTTGGATTGACTCTTGACAAGTGGACCTAGTTTACCTTATGAATCAAGAGTGCACCCTATTGGATCATTCCAGTGTGAATCGGAAGAGTCTGTCTAAGAATTACAGGTGGTCTCTTTATATTTGAAAGTTCATTCATCTCTTATTGAATTAAGAATATTCTTACCTTTTCAACTTTAGGTATTTTTAGAGCAGTTAGCCAAGCTCCCCATTGCGAAGAATTGCTTTGTTTTGCCACCCTCATGGGCCACACGATGTTCATATCTTTTAATACCCTCGTGTATATTTTCTATTCTCCCATCATTCCTTTACGACCCACTGGACCAATGCCATTTCATGCTGTAAATAAGGCCAGGTGTTGGAAGAAGCTTTGGGCTTTTGCCTAGAAATTCCACAAGGTAAATTCTTTGAATACAACCCTTAAATATGGCACAGGCCTCGGGACTACACATCAATACACAGGCAACAAAAATGTGTTTTATTGACGGAAATATGGTGATTAAAACGGAGCTACGGAGACCAGAACTTATCCAAAGAAATATGTTTGTCATAAGCAGCATTAAAACGTCCTCCGTTTCGGGACTACACATCAATACACAGGCAACATAAATGTTCGATTTAAAAAAACTTTATTGAGGACTTTAAAAAAATGCCAATTTGTGTAGCTAAAAAATGTGAAATTTCGACATCATCCGGAAATGGAGAGCTCTGTATAGGGCTAATATGTATAAAGTGAAATTAATTCTGCATAACAGTTATACAAATAATTCTATTAAAGTTCCACTGAAGACAATATCACCAAATTCTTTATCATATTTTTTATTGATGAAAGCACGATGGTATCTGTACAGAACAGCACCATGTAAATCACAGTCATTGATTTTGAACTTGCCAATGCCATATGACAAACATGTATACATGTTGTTATAAAAATAAATTTAAGATGTGGCTAATAAACACCTAAGTACCACTGATTAGCTGTCTAGACGCCAATAAACTCAGTAATTGAACATCTGGCATAAAATCAATAACTACTTTAAGTATCGGCTTATTACAGAGGTGTCATAGCCACGTCTTACTAATTACTTTAAGTATCACGGATAAAAACATTTATCATGTCTCTTAATGGTGGACATGGATTGTCCAAAATACAATTTATTCAGATATTTTCAACACATTTCCTAAAAACAACATCTTTCTATAGAATATCATTAAAAAGTTCCCATATCTAGAGTATTTACATCTTGTGAATACACATGCAATTTTACTCATCCATGATTCTACTGGGCATAATATTGGAATGAAATTAAAAATTGGGACACTCGTTGATTGTTGGAGATGTGGGGTAGTTGTGGTGGTGGTGGTGGGGGGGGGGGGGGGGGTGCTGTTACTCCTTACCTCACAGCTAGGAAACAACTGGAGTCACTGGAAGCTTTTGCTACAGCTTTTCTGAGAATTTCCATTTCACACATTTTCAGGTGCCCAAGATGGTTATAATGAAGCAACATTTGTGAAAATCAGCAAATTATGATCATTATTTACAGAAACAGTCGCTTGGTCCTCTCTTTTTTCGTATCACCTTAGCACTTCCTTTATAAACTTTAGTCCACCCATTAACAACATTCTATATTACTATATTACTGCACATCTTAATACAATAAAAAAATAGAATAAAGATAGTTCTACAAAGACTTCGACAGTAATATTGAATTCCAGTGTCTCTTAGTGTTATTGGTCCTGTCATCTCTAAGAGTAAATATCTTTCAAAGGACATTCTAAATAAATGCAACTAAATTCTTTATGAATGTAATTGGTTAAGAATATCTCTTATTATTATGGACATTTTAGAAATGAAACTGTGTGGTTTTCTTTTCAACTACAATAAACATGAATTATCACTAATTCTCATGCATTCCTGTGTGATCTTAGGCCTTTGAGATGGAGTGTGGCATCACCACACAACAATGTCAGGTAATAAGAATAATATTTTTCATGTTGTATTTACTGCACAGGCACACTGAGAGACTGGGGTGTGTGGGGATGTTTAACCACTGTTTATAGGTGTGAATAAGGCCCACTTTATTCTCTCTCTGTTTTACAAAGTAATTTCATAAACTGAAACTGAAAACAAGGGTTCCCTTGGAAAGGAAGAAGACTGCCATCTCTGACCATAATCCTGCAGATTCCCTTATAGCACCTTGTTAGCGCGGAGTTCAGCGCTCTGCTCTGGAGTCATCATGAGCAGCTCCTTATAGCACCTTCTTTGCGCGGAGTGCAGCGATCTGCTCTGGAGTCATCGTGAGCAGCTCAGACAGCACCTCATCTGTGTGTTCACCGAGAGTGGGCGGCGGGCGCTGCAGAACCACATCACTGTCACTGTACCTTACAGCCGGCCCTGCCAATGTAAAAACAACCAGGGGTGAAAGTTGGGACTTAGAAAAAGAAAAAGCATCAAAATGTTTAAAAAACTTCACATATTTAGCATTATGTTGCAAAAAGAATTACCTTGAATAAATGTCTCTTCTAATTTCTTTTGTATTTTAAAGATAGCGATGGACTAGTAGTAGTCAAGCGTGTGGCATAAAAAAAAGAGTCGAAAGGTTCGGAAACTGTCAGGACATACACCATCACTGTACTGCAGTTGGTGCCGGGTAAACCAGCGAGGTGGATTTGGCCTATATTCCACAGTCTGTTGGAGGAATAAGCAGCCACTGCCACTCTGTGAACAATGCCGAATTTTTAATTTTTAAAATTTTTATCAAACCTTTGAAAATTTGTAAATCTGTCAACTGTCGAAAGACTAGCATCCCTGAACAACACTATTCAGATGCATATGATTCTAGCCACAACAAATTCAGAAAGAGGAAAATATCATTACAATGATATCATGATTTAGAAGGGGGAATTTGTTCAGCATTGAATTGGATTGGTTTTCATTTGGTATTTGGTTTATCCAATAAGAAGAACAAACCTATAAATGTATGATTGCGTGTCATACCTAACCCCTTTCCCTGAAGTAACTGTCATCCTTAAATCATCACTAGCCAGGGACTAATTCACTTCAAACGTGATGCTTAAAACAAGGTCAAGATCTCCCTATGAGATTAGTTTGATTGTTTACAACATTTACTGATTCAGACCTGGTACTCTGATCTGGCCTTGTGTCGGGTGGTTCATCTGCTGGATCAATCCGTTATTAGACACCTAGAAGTGAAAATAGAAGAGAGGAGTGCTTAATGTGGTTAGAAATAGTGTACAGATAAAGTCAGAACAACTAATTTCAAAAGGTACCCATTATGTATATATTGAATGTAATAAATAAGTATATATAAACTCATGATATGTGTAATGTTAAACACATAAAAAATACAAATATGGAGAAATCACCATTGTATTCACAATCAAAGTTGAGTTATGGTTGTTCCCATGCACAGGGATGCCAGTTGGGGTCAGAAAAATTCCTACATGGGGACTGAGGCCAGTCTATGTATCACCGAAAACGCACATGGTGTAGGGGGAATCCCCATCACTCTCCTAGCAGATCCTTGGGCCTGGATGGCCAGTATAGGATATCTAGATATCTCTGCTATGAGAGTGGGTATATCTGTAGTTCTGCACTAAATGGGGTACTCCTCAAAGAAAATCATTTAAGAAAGATTACCACACACTATAAGTTCTATATTCTGTAGAATATCTTTACAAATTCATTAGGCATTCCTCTGATATTTGTTTTACACTTGGTGAGGCTTCAATAATTTTATTCTCACATGACATATTTTAAGCCAATGTTGGAGCACTTGAATCCATAGGGCCTCTAACTGAGTGTGCTTGGGGTAGCTAGATTCGGAATTTTGAAAGATTACAGAACAAGTTGATCTAAGATTTAGATTTTAGGAAATCTGGAGTCTATTTGGTTCTCAAAACATACAATTTCTTGAAATTTTCATAACTTTGAGACTAAAATGAAAATCCTACATGTAGGCAAAATCCTACATGTAGGTAAAATCCTACAAACTGGCACCCCTGGATGCAATGTTTGTATTTCAAGGAAGAACAATGAGAAACTATTGATTGCAATAAATACATTGACGGCGATTGTTTAGGCCTAGATGCAATCCGGTTTATGGAGAATTGTTCGGTCAGTAAATCTCTCAGTACTGATCATACACTCACCCCGGATCATCATTTATCACTCAACAATCATCACGATTATAAATCACCACCCAGTGTTAAGGAAGCCGTCTCACGGAGCATTTATATCATCATTGTTAGATAGTAGAGAATGTGGACATCAGGATATGTAAGTCTGCGACTAGTTCATATCTATATTAACATTGTTAGATAGTACAGAATATGGACATCAGGATATGTAAGTCTGCGACTAGTTCATATCTATATTAACATTGTTAGATAGTACAGAATGTGGACATCAGGATATGTAAGTCTGCGACTAGTTCATATCTATATTAACATTGTTAGA
The DNA here is from genome assembly GCA_950022655.1 of Alentia gelatinosa. Classification (NCBI taxonomy): domain Eukaryota; kingdom Metazoa; phylum Annelida; class Polychaeta; order Phyllodocida; family Polynoidae; genus Alentia; species Alentia gelatinosa. Next base: position 41,133 of record OX465588.1, on the reverse strand, counting down.
TAGTACAGAATGTGTACATCATAGTCCAGTACATCAGGATATGTAAGTCTGCGACTAGTTCATATCTATATTAACATTGTTAGATAGTACAGAATGTGGACATCAGGATATGTAAGTCTGCGACTAGTTCATATCTATATTAACATTGTTAGATAGTACAGAATGTGGACATCAGGATATGTAAGTCTGCGACTAGTTCATATCTATATTAACATTGTTAGATAGTATAGAATGTGGACATCAGGATATGTAAGTCTGCGACTAGTTCATATCTATATTAACATTGTTAGATAGTACAGAATGTGTGCATCATAGTCCAGTACATCAGGATATGTAAGTCTGCGACTAGTTCATATCTATATTAACATTGTTAGATAGTACAGAATGTGGACATCAGGATATGTAAGTCTGCGACTAGTTCATATCTATATTAACATTGTTAGATAGTACAGAATGTGGACATCAGGATATGTAAGTCTGCGACTAGTTCATATCTATATTAACATTGTTAGATAGTACAGAATGTGGACATCAGGATATGTAAGTCTGCGACTAGTTCATATCTATATTAACATTGTTAGATAGTACAGAATGTGGACATCAGGATATGTAAGTCTGCGACTAGTTCATATCTATATTAACATTGTTAGATAGTACAGAATGTGTACATCATAGCCCAGTACATCAGGATATGTAAGTCTGCGACTAGTTCATATCCTATTATAAAGCCAAGCATCACAATTACCTGTACATCAGAGAACACGTCTTCCATGCTGTTAATGGGACCAAACGGAAAGTCACATCCTTCGAACTGCTTCATCCATTCCTCCGTTGATTTCTCGGCAAACCTAGGATCATTGAATGCATGATGGCATTTACACAACAAAGAAAAGGAATATCATATATACATAACAAAGACAAAGAATATCATATGTACATAACAAAGAAAAGGAATATCATATGTACATAACAAAGAAAAAGAAATATCATATGTACATGAAAAAGAAAAGGAATATCATATGTAGTGGCTTTTATCTCACCCCTGAGACTTTTGTCTCATAGGCTTAACATTTAAAACTCGTTCTCCATGACCCTACGAGTATTGCAGTTCATTTCCTATGGAGTATCGTCCATTCTTTTAGTGTGTACAGGGGTGAGATAAATACAGAAAGCAACTTGTTTTGGTCAAAGTCTTCATTCTCCAACTCCTTTGAATACTATGCGATATTCACTCGGCTGTCAATTAGTTTATATCACTTAGCAAACTCATGGAGAACGATGACTTTGACCAAAACTCGTTAGTTTTTTCTTTAGTATCAGATAAGAATAAAATTCTTTTTCTTTACATAAGGATAAACAAACCGACACAGTATTACCTTTTTTAAACTTGTGTTGGTGTGGTAGTGGTTTATTGAGAAGAATAATGCAAATCTAGATTTATTCTCAAATATCCAGTTGATTACAATTCACAATAAACAAATCTCTAAAAAGATATCAAGGTCATGCCTTGGATGTGATATACACAAGAGTGGAACCATAGGACTAACATTTCAGACAAGGTAGCTATGAGTGTGTCTCTGTTGGCAACCCTGTCTAAGTTGTCGGTGTACCTCTCATCTTCCAGTAAGTGACCCAGGCCTGAGTTCTAGTAAACAATGCACAGAGTATGACGTTAAAACAGGCTCACATCATGCACCTTTTACCGCGTTGATCAGTCATTTCAGGTCTGTAGGGAGACTGACCACTGGTAGTTCACATCTTACAGATTAATAGGACCTTTTCATTTGCATCACTATTTCTGGTATTATTATTTAGGGTCGATACGAAGCTAACACATCGTTCTCATACCCTAAGTGAAAAAACCCAATCTTTTCTAATAAGGAGATGTTTTGATAGAAGAGAAGATCGACACAAAGATAGACAGTCATAAGACTTGTCAAAGAAAATGAAAAATGTGTAAACACTTATTTAGCGATCAAACATTGAATCTAAAGAAAGTAAATCGAAATACATAACAGTCCACATCAGTCTACATAAACACCAAATTATTGTAATGACGATAAAATATCCAGAAGTAAATAAATATATATAATTCAATTTGAACTTTTTATGACATGGCTAGAAATCAATCATACATTACAGCCGATGCTACCTTGAGTCAGGTCCAAAGAATTGATTTGAAATAATCTTTGTCGCTTGCATCATTTTGGAAACCTAACACATATGAATGGGATGGTAGACAACATTTAAACCTTGAGAATGCTATAAATTGCTTACCAGACAAAAATCCTTAAATAGATGGTTATTTCCACATCCAATGATGAGGAAGGAGTCGGACGTTTTGAATGCCTGTTTTAGAGAAAATTGCCATTATTTACAATACTAAGAGTGTTTATCTAATGGTAAAATACGATAGTGAAATGTCATGTCAACGATCTACATAGTATAAGGTAGATGGAACAAGGATTAGTAATTACCTCAACCATGGACTTGGATACAAGTCCGTGTTCAAACTAATCGTTTACATTGGGAATCATTCATATGCATCAAAATAGTACAACGCGGTCTCCCAGCAGGCACATGAGTATTCAATACATAATCTATTACAAGACAAGTACGACGCGGTCTCCCAGCAGGCACATGAGTATTCAATACATTATCTATTACAAGACAAGTACGACGCGGTCTCCCAGCAGGCACAGGAGTATTCAATACATAATCTATTACAAGACAAGTACAACGCGGTCTCCCAGCAGGCACATGAGTATTCAATACATAATCTATTACAAGACAAGTACGACGCGGTCTCCCAGCAGGCACAGGAGTATTCAATACATAATCTATTACAAGACAAGTACAACGCGGTCTCCCAGCAGGCACATGAGTATTCAATACATAATCTATTACAAGACAAGTACAACGCGGTCTCCCAGCACGCACATGAGTATTCAATACATAATCTATTACAAGACAAGTACAACGCGGTCTCCCAGCAGGCACATGAGTATTCAATACATAATCTATTACAAGACAAGTACAACGCGGTCTCCCAGCAGGCACATGAGTATTCAATACATTATCTATTACAAGACAAGTACAACGCGGTCTCCCAGCAGGCACTTGAGTATTCAATACATTATCTATTACAAGACAAGTACGACGCGGTCTCCCAGCAGGCACAGGAGTATTCAATACATAATCTATTACAAGACAAGTACAACGCGGTCTCCCAGCAGGCACATGAGTATTCAATACATAATCTATTACAAGACAAGTACAACGCGGTCTCCCAGCAGGCACATGAGTATTCAATACATAATCTATTACAAGACAAGTACAACACGGTCTCCCAGCAGGCACATGAGTATTCAATACATAATCTATTACAAGACAAGTACAACGCAGTCTCCCAGCAGGCACATGAGTATTCAATACATAATCTATTACAAGACAAGTACAACGCGGTCTCCCAGCACGCACATGAGTATCCAATACATAATCTATTACAAGACAAGTACAACGCGGTCTCCCAGCAGGCACATGAGTATTCAATACATAATCTATTACAAGACAAGTACAACGCGGTCTCCCAGCAGGCACATGAGTATTCAATACATAATCTATTACAAGACAAGTACAACGCGGTCTCCCAGCAGGCACATGAGTATTCAATACATAATCTATTACAAGACAAGTACAACACGGTCTCCCAGCACGCACATGAGTATTCAATACATAATCTATTACAAGACAAGTACAACGCGGTCTCCCAGCACGCACATGAGTATTCAATACATAATCTATTACAAGACAAGTACAACGCAGTCTCCCAGCAGGCACATGAGTATTCAATACATAATCTATTACAAGACAAGTACAACGCGGTCTCCCAGCAGGCACATGAGTATTCAATACATTATCTATTACAAGACAAGTACAACGCGGTCTCCCAGCAGGCACATGAGTATTCAATACATAATCTATTACAAGACAAGTACAACGCGGTCTCCCAGCAGGCACAGGAGTATTCAATACATAATCTATTACAAGACAAGTACAACGCGGTCTCCCAGCAGGCACATGAGTATTCAATACATAATCTATTACAAGACAAGTACAACGCAGTCTCCCAGCACGCACATGAGTATTCAATACATAATCTATTACAAGACAAGTACAACGCGGTCTCCCAGCAGGCACATGAGTATTCAATACATAATCTATTACAAGACAAGTACAACGCGGTCTCCCAGCACGCACATGAGTATTCAATACATAATCTATTACAAGACAAGTACAACGCGGTCTCCCAGCAGGCACATGAGTATTCAATACATAATCTATTACAAGACAAGTTTTGATTGCATCTGAGAATATTAACTCTTTACAGTCTCGCAAGTGAAGTGATTAATAAACTTCAGCGACCCTCCTTCTCCAATATTATACAGAGACCAGACTTCCACAACAGTTATGTGTGGATCGAGTGGTGGTTTGCTGCTTTCTTGGTAGAGCGCGTGTCATGTCTGCCCCTGGCTGCAAGTAACAGAGCCGAACCCGTGCACACTGTTACGTAACCTGACTGTATGTATAGTCAGGGACGCAGCTAGGCCGGCAGATCACTCGTCATGCTTTTCGAGAGAGGAGCAGACCTGGGTTCTCACCAAACAGTGCAGACTTCACTCTTTTGGTAATAGGGTCACAGTTATTCAACTTCGGTTGATTGTACCCGACCCACCTGTGAGTTACCTAGTCTCCGCTTGATACGGAGAAACATATACCATGCTATGGTGAATAAACTCTTGTTTACCGTATCTGTGTCTTGGTGTAGGCAGAGAGACCTTTGTTTTTTCCTGGCCTAGAACCAACCTGTTATTCGGCAGATAACACGGTAGTACTACCGAACGTCCGGTTAGTTTCATGATCACGGTCTAACCTAACCCGGTAACCAGAAGGAAAACAGCTGGTATTAAGTTATAGAGCTGACCATGCTAACATTACCTGGTACGGGACAATACTCTCGTGTCCACTTCCATGTCGCCGAGCCTCAACGCCACAGTTCAGGTAGTTGGACCCGATGTGTGTTAGTGTAGCCACCTGAAGGTACACAGCATGTAAGCATATATATTAATAACTGCCTACTAAAGTGCTCTGAAAACGTACATCAGTACCAGTATAAGTACATGATTCACACCTGAAGAAGGCCGTCAAATAGCCGAAACGTTGAGTCAAAACCATAATGAAATCCATCAAAATTAAAAATTAAAAATAAAAACAACTGTATATAAATCTGGTGTTTGTTGGTTATGTGAGTAGACTACAAGAATAACATATATATTAATATTCAGATATTCTAGACGTGGCAAAAACAACACTATGGCAAGCCGATGCTACCTTGAAAAATAAATTATATCAACATTAAGATACTGAATGACACTTCAATCTGAACCTTCATAGAACCCATTAAGATTATTCACAAATTTACATTCACGAGTCTGAGAACACAGGAGCGTCTGGACCTGCACGCCACTCCAAGCAGTAACAAGATGTGCTGCCTGTTGATCCAGGCATTCTTAATGAATGAAAAAGAACACCCATGGTGAAGTAGTACAAACTATGGTCAGAGATTTGCCTCCATGACCTGGCAGTGTGACGTAACTGACGAGAGAAGGTGGCTACCTGTGTGGAGAGCAGGTTACAGTCGATGTGTTGTCCTCGGTTTGTCTTGTAACGGTGCAGGAGGGCGGCCATGATGGCTCCGTAGGCGTAGAGCCCGGTGGACAGGTCGGTCATGGCCACGCCCACCCTACACGGGTCTCCACCCTGCAACACGCACATCGACATCAGAACCAATCACAGTACAGCTTACACTAGTCTGTTTACGGACCGGCCGCCTTCAGAGGTACGGCCATCCTGCAACACGCACATCGACATACTCTCATCACACCACTGTCTCGTGCGTATTCATCAGAACCAATCACAGTACAGCTTACACTAGTCTGTTTACGGACCGGCCGCCTTCAGAGGTACGGCCATCCTGCAACACGCACATCGACATACTCTCATCACACCACTGTCTCGTGCGTATTCATCAGAACCAATCACAGTACAGCTTACACTAGTCTGTTTACGGACCGGCCGCCTTCAGAGGTACGGCCATCCTGCAACACGCACATCGACATACTCTCATCACACCACTGTCTCGTGCGTATTCATCAGAACCAATCACAGTACAGCTTACACTAGTCTGTTTACCAACCGGCCGCCTTCAGAGGTACGGCCATCCTGCAACACGCACATCGACATACTCTCATCACACCACTGTCTCGTGCGTATTCATCAGAACCAATCACAGTACAGCTTACACTAGTCTGTTTACGGACCGGCCGCCTTCAGAGGTACGGCCATCCTGCAACACGCACATCGACATACTCTCATCACACCACTGTCTCGTGCGTATTCATCAGAACCAATCACAGTACAGCTTACACTAGTCTGTTTACCAACCGGCCGCCTTCAGAGGTATGGCCATCCTGCAACACGCACATCGACATACTCTCATCACACCACTGTCTCATGCGTATTCATCAGAACCAATCACAGTACAGCTTACACTAGTCTGTTTACCAACCGGCTGCCTTCAGAGGTACGGCCATCCTGCAACACGCACATCGACATACTCTCATCACACCACTGTCTCGTGCGTATTCATCAGAACCAATCACAGTACAGCTTACACTAGTCTGTTTACCAACCGGCCGCCTTCAGAGGTACGGCACAGAGTAAAGAGATGATGATGGTCAAAGAGAGCACGGCTGATATTGGTCAGGGCCGCTGGGTGGTGGAAGGAATTTATCATAACTTAGGGATATCTTTCTGGTTCGTTGTTCTATTTATAGCATCAGTTTGACAAGATCTGATTGGTTCCAACGAATACGCACTAGACAGCCATCTCAATATCAATTAGAAGGACAACAAAAAATACAAGTTCTTTACTGTAGCCTATAGGGACACACTTGCTCAAGTCTCTGATTATGAATATTCATTCAATGATTAATCACAATCAGCATTATTAGTAGAAACTGAACGAGAGTTAGTAGTGTTAGTGTTTATTGCATGATGGGCAGGTTGTGCATTATTGGTGAGGAGTTGGGCGAGCGTAGTAAGAAGCCGACCTGACCAGAGTCTGATAAACAGTAAAACTTCTAACTTGAGTTATTACTTAGGGTGTACTTACCACTAAGGAGGGACTGAAGCCAGTCTAAGGAGGGACTGAAGCCAGTCTAAGGAGGGACTGAAGCCAGTCTAAGGAGGGACTGAAGACACTAAGGAGGGACTGAAGACACTCTAAGGAGGGACTGAAACCAGTCTAAGGAGGGACTGAAGCCGGTCTAAGGAGGGACTGAAGCCAGTCTAAGGAGGGACTGAAGACACTAAGGAGGGACTGAAGACACTAAGGAGGGACTGAAGCCGGTCTAAGGAGGGACTGAAGCCAGTCTAAGGATGGACTGAAGCCACTCTAAGGAGGGACTGAAGCCGGTCTAAGGAGGGACTGAAGCCAGTCTAAGGAGGCACTGAAGCCGGTCTAAGGAGGGACTGAAGACACTAAGGAGGGACTGAAGCCAGTCTAAGGAGGGACTGAAGCCGGTCTAAGGAGGGACTGAAGCCACTCTAAGGAGGGACTGAAGCCGGTCTAAGGAGGGACTGAAGCCAGTCTAAGGAGGGACTGAAGCCGGTCTAAGGAGGGACTGAAGCCAGTCTAAGGAGGGACTGAAGCCACTCTAAGGAGGGACTGAAGCCGGTCTAAGGAGGGACTGAAGCCAGTCTAAGGAGGGACTGAAGCCGGTCTAAGGAGGGACTGAAGCCAGTCTAAGGAGGGACTGAAGCCAGTCTAAGGAGGGACTGAACCCGGTTTAAGGAGGGACTGAAGCCAGTCTAAGGAGGGACTGAAGCCGGTCTAAGGAGGGACTGAAGCCAGTCTAAGGAGGGACTGAACCCGGTTTAAGGAGGGACTGAAGCCAGTCTAAGGAGGGACTGAAGCCGGTCTAAGGAGGGACTGAAGCCGGTCTAAGGAGGGACTGAAGCCAGTCTAAGGAGGGACTGAACCCGGTTTAAGGAGGGACTGAAGCCAGTCTAAGGAGGGACTGAAGCCGGTCTAAGGAGGGACTGAAGCCAGTCTAAGGAGGGACTGAAGCCAGTCTAAGGAGGGACTGAAGCCAGTCTAAGGAGGGACTGAAGCCGGTCTAAGGAGGGACTGAAGCCGGTCTAAGGAGGGACTGAAGCCGGTCTAAGGAGGGACTGAAGCCGGTCTAAGGAGGGACTGAAGCTAGTCTAAGGAGGAGGGTGTACCTACCACTGGTCCAGTGATGTGCATGAGACCTCCCATCCCAGCAGCTATGACGTCATATCCTGCTCTGGACATATAAGGACCGTCCTGGCCATATCCTGACGAAAACAACATACATGACAAGAGAGACCAACGAGCGATAATACCACAACACAGCCGTCAACAGGAGACTACCGATAGCATATTGTCTTGTGTTCCGTTACGATATGAATGAACACCTGTGATATGGGGCATGCAAATTATACAAGTATGTATTTTAGCTAATATCCAATAAGAAGCAAATAGAGTTTCCGTCGTAAATGGATAAGCGCAGTCAAGTAGGTGTGATGCTGAACGATTACTTTATACCAATATCTATATTACTTCAATTAACTTTTCTCTGACAGATGAAAAGAGAAAACCTTGTATTAAATGCCCTGAGAACCTTCTTTTCAATTCATGTGTTCTATATGACTTAGGATTGCTAAGACGTGGCAATAACACCAATAGCAGCCAATGCTACCTTGAAAGTGACGATTTCCTGTCACCATGTTGCTAGTGTCTCCAGGAAGTCGATTGTTCTATTTGACAACGAGCAAACAAACTACGGAAACAGATGATAGAACCGATCCCCACTCTCCAAGCACTTTTGTGGGTGTGTGAGTGTAAACATCAAATGATTTTCTTGTATGAAACCTAAAAAATGTATCAGTGGGGTTTCATCCAATTCAGACTCTTCAGGCATCTTAATTATGGTTGATATCAAAGAATGTGATTTTGTCACTGATTTGGGAGACCAAGAATCTTTCCTGGGTCATTCCCAGTTCATTAAGTTGATGAAAAGGACTATTGGGACTTTTACAACATAACACCAGTGCAGTTTCTGTATAAGGGTTGCACCTTTTCTATAGAGTGTTTGAAGCGTACACCCTATGATTCATAGGGTGGCCTCTGCCACTTTGGGTTTTGTCAATTATCCGGTTATAAATAAGATAAAAAAAGAAATTCTATTTCACTTAACCTACTTCAGTTTAACTGGATCCAAAGACTCCACACTAATGCCCCTTTGGCCCTGAATGTCAGTCACCCATTAAAACATCAATTTGACTCACCGCTACCCCTTTGGCAACACCATATAATGATATAGCCACCTTAAATTTGTTTTATGGTAATCGAAATGTTGCTGAACTTGGGACCTTCTCTTTTGTTATAGCTTACTGCACTTTGCCCGGGGCGGTGCGGGTACCATGTTTGAACTGACGGTCCGACTCACAGTAATAAACCTCAACTTCCTTGTTTATTCGCATTCATAAACAAATAGAACACGGGAAAACACATATTCCGCACCTGTCAACTCTCAGCCACCGTGTCGCCACATAGCAACCAGACAGATTGTGGACAAAAAGTGACTCACCCCGAGTTAGTAACTGCATTTCCAGTAGAATGCGGCCTGATGATTCTCATAGATGAAATCTTCGTAAACTTCGAGCCCCCCCCCCCCCCCCAGGTCTCAAATCGAAAGTTAGGGCCCAAAAACCATCTGTTGTCCCACGCCCCGACAACAGGGCCTTGTTTTTTAGTCACGACAATCGTTATTGGCGACATCGTCGATGCGGCAGTGTGCTAGAGAGCTACGATCGTAGAACCAGCGACAAATGGCGTGGGGCTACGACACGTAGAGAGCTCAAATGGGTGCTATAGTCACGACAATCGGTGCGCACCCAAGCGAAAAATGACGCCACATGTGTCATAGGGCTAAGACCATTCTGGACAGGTCGTACCGAATGCGCAAGTTCACCTCCCGTTTGAATTAAGCAATGAAACTTTAACACAGTAAGGGATAGGATATATATAACCTATAATCATACCAAATATGAAGAAGATCGGGCAATCTAATCTGCCGTAATTCGCGTTTGAAATTCGCCATAGCAAACGTCTGCTCTGGTGGCCAGTGTTCTAAAGTGGTCGCTAATATATGCGGCGACCTTGACATTATACTGCGCCGCTCCGAAAAAGTTCCCACAGGCAGATCGAGCAGAGCAGTGTGAACCACAACGGACTTGACAGTCAACAACTTTGTTGTTAGCATAGAAATTCAAACACGGATATTGGCATATTGGTGCATCCGATTTTCTTCATATTTGGTACGATTATAAGTTATATGTGTCCCTTACTCGTGCTAAAGTTTCATTGCGTAATTCCTACAGGAAGCTCCGTTGCGCGTTCCATTCCGACACAAAGTTTGATAGAACCTAAGACAGTTCTATACTTGTCGTGATGGCCGACACTTTGAGCTCCGATCGTAGGCTGCAGACTACAACACCGTCTATAGCACGGCGGCCATTTTGTATCACCAAAAAGTGTCTTGGCCTCAAGCTACGATCTTAGGCCATCGTGGATCCACGATATCGTGACTAAAAAACAGGGCCCTGAACAAAATCAAATGTCGTCTCTGATTGGCTGATAGAGGTCACATGGTACATAACTATAAAAGGGATGACGGTTCTAACTGACACCCACATTGCGGTCGCTGCACTTACCGGGCAGACGTTAGATCTAGCCACATAATGATTAGATATGTGGTCTACAATACTTAGAGGTCATTATATTCAAGTTTCGGGCAAATGACATGGTTTTTAATTTCCCAGTTAAATTGTCTGCTATGCCTTTAATTTGTCGACCGCAGTTCCTCACCGGTGATGGAGCAGTAGACGAGTCGCGGGTTGAGCTCCCTCAACTGACGGTATCCCAAACCCAGCTGGCACAGCGTTCCAGGCCGGAAGTTCTCGATGAAGACGTCACTTTTCTTCGCCAGCTGCAATGGTAGACACCGGAGAAGTTTAGTGGTATTTTCCCCATAGACTTAAGATTGGGAACTCGTATCCCACGCCCATGGAGTATTTAGAAAAAAATTCAATGGGGGATTATGTCACAAAGGTTAGCCACTTGGTCAATATGAAGGGTGAGATGAATTCAGAAACCTATTCAAGTTTACAGTCAGAGCTCGATCCCATCTCGTTTGAATCACTACGTAATTCATGCGGCTTCGCCTTGTAAACTACTAGGCTAATCAAAATCGCCGAGATACAAGCTCTGACAGTAAACTGTCACAGGTTTCATCTATGGTACACAATAGAAACACCCACAGTCATGTTATGGTCATATTGTGGCGAGGCGGAGAATATAATGTAAGAAGTACATGAAAGCTGTGAAACCCCAGAGTAGGGCTGCCAAGGTGTCTTTATCTTAGCCTGGTATAAATGTCCATAGGCTTAACAATAGGAACTCGTACTCAACAGACTTGCGAATATGGTAACTCATACTCAATGGGTGATAAACAGATGAATATTTCTAGGCTAAGATAAAATCAGAAACATATTCGTGCTTGGTTTGAGTCCCCAGTCCAAACTGACTATTGGCAAATCCCTCTTGCGGAGGCGGTCATTATGTTTTACCCAGCTGTACAGAGTATGTTAACAGATAACAGAGCGGGTAAATGGATCGTACATCTGTGAGATTCAGTATCTTCAAGGTCAGTGCACGAGTTCAGCGTGCCTAGTGGTTAGCACGGAATAACAGAGCGGGTAAATGGATCGTACTTCTGTGAGATTCAGTATCTTCAAGGTCAGTGCACGAGTTCAGCGTGCCTAGTGGTTAGCACGGAATAACAGAGCGGGTAAATAGATCGTACTTCTGTGAGATTCAGTATCTTCAACGTCAGTGCACGAGTTCAGCGTGCCTAGTGGTTAGCACGGAATAACAGAGTGGGTAAATAGATCGTACTTCTGTGAGATTCAGTATCTTCAACGTCAGTGCACGATTCAGCGTGCCTAGTGGTTAGCACGGAATAACAGAGCGGGTAAATGGATCGTACTTCTGTGAGATTCAGTATCTTCAATGTCAGTGCACGAGTTCAGCGTGCCTAGTGGTTAGCACGGAATAACAGAGTGGGTAAATAGATCGTACTTCTGTGAGATTCAGTATCTTCAACGTCAGTGCACGAGTTCAGCGTGCCTAGTGGTTAGCACGGAATAACAGAGCGGGTAAATAGATCGTGCTTCTGTGAGATTCAGTATCTTCAACGTCAGTGCACGAGTTCAGCGTGCCTAGTGGTTAGCACGGAATAACAGAGCGGGTAAATGGATCGTACTTCTGTGAGATTCAGTATCTTCAACGTCAGTGCACGATTCAGCGTGCCTAGTGGTTAGCACGGAATAACAGAGCGGGTAAATGGATCGTACTTCTGTGAGATTCAGTATCTTTAATGTCAGTGCACGAGTTCAGGTTGCCTAGTGGTTAGCACGGAATAGATCCGTTTCCACAGGGCGGTGTCGCACCTTATCTGCTTGGTTACGCCATGACTGGACCACTGAGTGTATAAGCGTCACACATTTATAATACCTGTGTACATTATTTCCATTGAGTAAAGTTGACCCACAGCATCCCTGGGTATATCTATGACATAAAGAAAAGGGTCTACATGTACAATCCTAGATCTTTAAGGAGCTGGTCGATTGAAATCTCAGGTTTCCATTTACTAATTCCTCTTAAACCATTTCCCTGTAGCACCCAGTTTCCCTGCTTAGCATAACACGACAAGCATTGCCTGCATAAACGACCTTGCTATGGCAGGCACCTTTCTATTTTGTTTTTCTTTTTTAGAAAATAGCAATGTCACATGATGTGTCATGTGATTTGAGTAATTTACCTTGGTAACTGATGGTATTTTGTTACACTAAATCAAAGGTCAATATGGCTTTTACAATTGGTCAACATTTCTTTTAATTCAAACTATTATGTTTTTATTTATTGAATTTTGTATGTAAGTATCAATGATGCCTCTAAGATGCCTAGAGGCATCTTCCTGCCATAGCCAGGGGAATGCCTGGAGGCATCTTCCTGCCGTAGCCAGGGGAATACCTGGAGGCATCATGCTGCAGTTAAAGGGTTTAATGTTCATTCATTTGGAAGTAGGTATATGTAAAGAAAGGGACATTTCCAACTTATACATATGATAACATAAACTGAAACTTAGAAATATATCTAGGATTGTCCACATAAATTATCAATGTCATACAATGTATGTCTTACCTCTTTTATTATATTTGATCCTTCTTTCGATTTCAAGTTGACTGTCAGGCTCTGAAAAAGGTAGTATTTTTATAGTGATTTTTAGTCAAACGTTTTCAACTTGTTCCAGGTGAAGAACTTGAGTTCTCATTCTATTGTTCCTGTGATAAATTCAATGTCGCATCATTTTATTCACGTTGGGTGCCCATAACAAATAGTCCACATTCGCACAATTTGGGCTTTCAGGTCCACGAGAACTATTGTCATGATGCAATTAATCGGCAATTACCAGGGATTTGGAATAGCGTTCATATGAAGAAGAGTTACGACGTCAAAGAGCAAGATGATGTATTAATTTATTCAAAGTACAACATTGTATCTGTCTGAGTGTAGATTGAGATGTGGTGGTAAGGCCACTTAGTAAGTTCCAGTACAACATTGTATCTGAGTGTAGATTGAGATGTGGTGGTGAGGCCACTTAGTAAGTTCAGGTACAGCATTGTATCTGTCTGAGTGTAGACTGAGATGTGGTGGTAAGGCCACTTAGTAAGTTCCAGTACAGCATTGTATCTGAGTGTAGATTGAGATGTGGTGGTGAGGCCACTTAGTAAGTTCCAGTACAGCATCGTATCTGTCTGAGTGTAGACTGAGATGTGGTGGTAAGGCCACTTAGTAAGTTCCAGTACAGCATCGTATCTGTCTGAGTGTAGACTGAGATGTGGTGATGAGGCCACTTAGTAAGTTCCAGTACAGCATTGTATCTGAGTGTAGACTGGGATGTGGTGGTAAGGCCACTTAGTAAGTTCCAGTACAGCATTGTATCTGTCTGAGTGTAGACTGAGATGTGGTGGTGAGGCCACTTAGTAAGTTCAGGTACAGCATCGTATCTGTCTGAGTGTAGACTGAGATGTGGTGGAGAGGCCACTTAGTAAGTTCCAGTACAGCATCGTATCTGTCTGAGTGTAGACTGAGATGTGGTGGTAAGGCCACTTAGTAAGTTCAGGTACAGCATCGTATCTGTCTGAGTGTAGACTGAGATGTGGTGGAGAGGCCACTTAGTAAGTTCCAGTACAGCATCGTATCTGTCTGAGTGTAGACTGAGATGTGGTGGTGAGGCCACTTAGTAAGTTCCAGTACAGCATCGTATCTGTCTGAGTGTAGACTGAGATGTGGTGGTGAGGCCACTTAGTAAGTTCCAGTACAGCATCGTATCTGTCTGAGTGTAGACTGAGATGTGGTGGAGAGGCCACTTAGTAAGTTCCAGTACAGCATCGTATCTGTCTGAGTGTAGACTGAGATGTGGTGGAGAGGCCACTTAGTAAGTTCCAGTACAGCATCGTATCTGTCTGAGTGTAGACTGAGATGTGGTGGTGAGGCCACTTAGTAAGTTCCAGTACAGCATCGTATCTGTCTGAGTGTAGACTGAGATGTGGTGGAGAGGCCACTTAGTAAGTTCCAGTACAGCATCGTATCTGTCTGAGTGTAGACTGAGATGTGGTGGTGAGGCCACTTAGTAAGTTCCAGTACAGCATCGTATCTGTCTGAGTGTAGACTGAGATGTGGTGGTGAGGCCACTTAGTAAGTTCCAGTACAGCATCGTATCTGTCTGAGTGTAGACTGAGATGTGGTGGTGAGGCCACTTAGTAAGTTCAGGTACAGCATCGTATCTGTCTGAGTGTAGACTGAGATGTGGTGGTCAGGCCACTTAGTAAGTTCCAGTAGCTGTTTCCAACATACAGCGGGTGGTATCTCTCCCTTTGCGTCTTTTTACTTTATTATCGTTTTTTTCTTTTGATCTTGAGGTTCTTAGTTATCTACAACGGTTTTATCTTAGTCTGGTATAAATGACCATAGGTTTAACATTAGGAACTCATACTCAACAGGCATGCGAGTACAGTAACTCATGCTCAACAGGCATGTGGGTACAGTAACTCATGCTCAACAGGCATACGAGTACAGTAACTCATACTTAACAGGCATGCGGGTACAGTAACTCATACTCAACAGGCATGCGAGTACAGTAACTCATACTCAACAGGCATGCGAGTACAGTAACTCATACTCAACAGGCATACGAGTACAGTAACTCATGCTCAACAGGCATGCGGGTACAGTAATTCATACTCAACAGGCATGCGAGTACAGTAACTCATGCTCAACAGGCATGCGGGTACAGTAACTCATACTCAACAGGCATACGAGTACAGTAACTCATGCTCAACAGGCATGCGGGTACAGTAACTCATACTCAACAGGCATACGAGTACAGTAACTCATACTCAACAGGCAGGCGAGTAGGGTAACTCATACTCAACAGGCATGAGAGTACAATAACTTATGCTCAACAGGCATGAGAGTACAATAACTCATACTCACTAGCTGATAAACAGATAACTATATCTAGGCTAAGATAAAATCAGAAACATATTCGTGTTTGGACTGTCCCCCCGATCACCATCTCGTTTGAAGCGCTTCAGAATATTCACTTGGCTGTCGCCTCGTTTATATCCCTGAGTGTTCCCAACTGGATGGCATACGGGGAGACAGACCATTCATCAGTGTCTTTCTTAATACATGCTTTCTTGAGATAGGGTTCCATGTTAGTTATCCACTACGGTACACAAAGACAATATTCCATGGTCTGTGGATAGGCGGCTGTAAACCAGGAGGGGTTGACGCATAACAATACAAGAGAGGTTTACAAAGCCGTTTGTCCACAAAACCACCCTTTGTTGTATTTATACAATGGGTCGTGGTTCACAGAGTCAAAATACATTTTCAATGGGGTCTTGGTATACGATGGATAATAAATGCCTTCTTCAGATAGGACTCTGATTAGTCGTCCACTACGGTATACGTGCCTTCTATTGAGATAGGCCTCTAATTTACTACGGTATACGTGCCTTCTATTGAGATAGGGCTCTAATTAGTTATCCACTACGGTATACGTGCCTTCTATTGAGATAGGGCTCTAATTAGTCGTCCACTACGGTATACGTGCCTTCTTGTTTCTGTTGACGGACAGGAAATACGCACTCTCCTCGCCCACAAATGGTGGGCCCCAGGTCCGCGTGTCGTCACCGCCCTCTGAAATCACACCGCATATTCCTGAGCTTCAGCAGACGTGAAAATATGTTACATGTTCTTCAAAGTCACTACAAATAATCAGCAAAAGAAATAAATACATATATATCGCCCACTTCATCTAAAGGATTTTAAAATTTAAATTTTGTTTTGCTGCTTTGCAGTCCAGAACAGACAGTCCAGTTCATAATTTGATTTAACTTGATTCAAAGGAGCAATCCTTCTTCAACGTTTACTCTGTTCTCTCGACACCCTTTGAATACAATTACAGCTTGGTATTAATAAGGTTTGATCCACTAAATAATTGATTCAAAACTTAATTTTTGTTTACTCGGAATGATCAACACAAATCCCACGTTCATGTAGTCCTAAAGCTGTAACATATCTCAGTGTAAATTGGCCCCTAGAAGAAAACACCATCTCAGTCAAATACCTCAGATAGTTATATCAATATTTGAATTAACAGATGCTAAGTATGAAAAAGTTCAGTGGGTAATGCAATTGAAAGGATATTTCCTTGAAAGCTATCTGAACATAGATTTTGTTCGAATGCACGGTTTGTGATCAATTTCCGATCTTTTTGATAATGAGAAAGATAAACGAAGTGAACTCCCCATCTCACCTGGACTCGCATGTGTATGGAGTATTTTCTGAGTGACATTTTATGTGAAGGTCAAGGTCGATTTGCACTGTAGACATTAGGGAAAAATCGTAATCATTCAACTCTATTCCAGGTTACTGCATATTAATGAAATGGATCCAAACTTTGTAATATCTAAGCGAGCCCAGTTTGCCCAACGTATGTTTTTATTGTTGACACACGTGAACATGAATCATGTTCTGAAGTTTAAGGGGAACAGGGTGACATACCTGGCCTTTCCACTTTCAAGACTTCAGCGCCTAAATCACCGAGAATCATGGTGCAATACGGTCCCGCTAAAACCCTGAAACGATGAAACATCACCTAGAATCATGGAGCAATACGGTCCCGCTAAAACCCTGAAACGATGAAACATCACCTAGAATCATGGTGCAATACGGCCCCGCTAAAACCCTGAAACGATGAAACATCACCTAGAATCATGGTGCAATACGGTCCCGCTAAAACCCTGAAACGATGAAACATCACCTAGAATCATGGAGCAATACGGTCCCGCTAAAACCCTGAAACGATGAAACATCACCTAGAATCATGGTGCAATACGGTCCCGCTAAAACCCTGAAACGATGAAACATCACCTAGAATCATGGAGCAATACGGTCCCGCTAAAACCCTGAAACGATGAAACATCACCTAGAATCATGGTGCAATACGGCCCCGCTAAAACCCTGAAACGATGAAACATCACCTAGAATCATGGTGCAATACGGTCCCGCTAAAACCCTGAAACGATGAAACATCACCTAGAATCATGGAGCAATACGGTCCCGCTAAAACCCTGAAACGATGAAACATCACCTAGAATCATGGTGCAATACGGTCCCGCTAAAACCCTGAAACGATGAAACATCACCTAGAATCATGGTGCAATACGGTCCCGCTAAAACCCTGAAACGATGAAACATCACCTAGAATCATGGTGCAATACGGTCCCGCTAAAACCCTGAAACGATGAAACATCACCTAGAATCATGGTGCAATACGGTCCCGCTAAAACCCTGAAACGATGAAACATCACCTAGAATCATGGTGCAATGCGGCCCCGCTAAAACCCTGAAACGATGAAACATCACCTAGAATCATGGTGCAATGCGGTCCCGCTAAAACCCTGAAACGATGAAACATCACCTAGAATCATGGTGCAATGCGGTCCCGCTAAAACCCTGAAACGATGAAACATCACCTAGAATCATGGTGCAATACGGCCCCGCTAAAACCCTGAAACATAACTTCACCTAGAATCATGGTGCAATACGGCCCCGCTAAAACCCTGAAACTAAACATCACCTAGAATCATGGTGCAATACGGTCCCGCTAAAACCCTGAAACGATGAAACATCACCTAGAATCATGGTGCAATGCGGTCCCGCTAAAACCCTGAAACGATGAAACATCACCTAGAATCATGGTGCAATGCGGTCCCGCTAAAACCCTGAAATGATGAAACATCACCTAGAATCATGGAGCAATACGGTCCCGCTAAAACCCTGAAACATAACTTCACCTAGAATCATGGTGCAATACGGTCCCGCTAAAACCCTGAAACTAAACATCACCTAGAATCATGGTGCAATACGGTCCCGCTAAAACCCTGAAACGATGAAACATCACCTAGAATCATGGTGCAATACGGTCCCGCTAAAACCCTGAAACATCACCTAGAATCATGGTGCAATGCGGCCCAGCTGAAACCCTGAAACATCACCTAGAATCATGGAGCAATACGGCCCCGCTAAAACCCTGAAACATAACTTCACCTAGAATCATGGTGCAATACGGTCCCGCTAAAACCCTGAAACGAAGAAACAAAAACTCCAGACTGGCTTCTCTGAACCTGAGAATCCCCAGCAATATTTCCCTTGGAATGTCTTGGTGAATTGATTGAACATAGATAGCAGTCAGACTGACAGGAAAAGATATGGTTTTGACTAGATCGACACTGCGCACCAGTATGGAACTAGACGAGCCGAGCGACCTAGCCCGGTTACAAGCAAATCAAGTCAATTAGAAGTCAATTATAATTGTCTTTGCTAAGTCAATTTCCAAAATTGACTTGACCTATGTTCACAAAGCAAGATCAAGTCATTTCCCTAATTGACTTGGTGAAGTCAAATAGATATGGAGCTTTTTAGCACTGGAGGTGAAAATGTCGCTCATTTAATGTGTAGTTTACGTCTGATTTTCATTTCTGGTTTGGCAGACAACAAGGAGTCACACCCAAGTTAACTCTTGTAGATTATGAAAATCGTGTGCTTTATTTGCATTCGTGACATTCAAAAACTAAAGTGATTAGAACAGTATTATTGGATGCATTTCTCCTCAGTGGCAATTTTCGGCATCAGAATTCATTGACTTTACTTCTCAAGTCAACTATCTGTTAGACTTGTGATTTCGAACGTTTTTAGGTTTGACTTGTAATTGACTTTGTGGAATTGACTTGGACTTGACTTGCATAATACATTTAATGGTTGATAAATAAAACATAAATAGCAGCGTCTGGTTCATTTCACATTAGGTGGCATTACGTAACTCAGTCAGTATATAGGCTGAGTCCGCAGCAGGTCGACAGGTCTTCTTGCGGTGCCCCTCAGTTGAGTGCCTCAGTATTGGTTAGATTTTTCTGGAAACCTTTCAACGGTGAAGAGATCAGAATCTCTTCCCTGGCTTTACTTGGTGCCCCGCAGCACCAAGGAACTGTAACAAACAGGTTTTAATAAGTCCTATATACCTTAAGTGTCTGGAGTCTGGTTTTTCTGTTCTAGGCTAAGCTAGGTAGTAGATCCTGCATATCCCCGGCCTGGCTCGGAACATTCCGAACCAACCCGTGCGGAAGTGGTAGCACAGGTTAGCGATATTGTCTCCGCCACTGGTGAGGTAGAGATACCGCAGAGAGTGGTAGCACACTCTCGACAACCAGTAGTCCGCTACACAATTAAGAAATCTACCAAACATGAAAGAATACCAATTTAACAGATTTCTTTTGCACCTCATGTTCGAAATACTGTTGAATGGCCCAAATAATGCATGTCTACTTTTGGAGTTTCTATGGACGATGACTTACCGGGACATATCTAAGACGCGGATTCCTGACAGGGGTGCGTTGCTGGAGTCTTCGGCATTGTTACCTGCACAAGATAACAATATATATATGGAGCAGCATTAACCATTACAATGTAGTTTTGAATCTGAATATAGCTTCTTCTTTTGGCGAGAGGGCTTAACGTGAGCCATCACTAGCTGGCTGAGTGTAGAGTTCGGGCACCACGTGGCGATAACGCCTCTCTGGCTGTCGCGTAGTATTATCACTTTATGGGGGTGTTCCTTGGGAACTTTTTTCTAAAGTTATTCCTATGGTCAAACTTGTACCAAAGGGGAGATCAAATCATGGACTTGTCATCCAGGGGGGTGTTTTTCAGTCGATAGGATCTCAACTTGAGATCCGCTAAGATCGATCCAAGATCCTGAGACTGACTTTGAGATCAATGGCGGAAAGTGTTTTGTTGTCTCAAGTCTTCACAACCGATCTAAGGGGATCTCAATTCCAAGGATCTCAACTTGATCTAACAGGATCTAAAGTGATCTTCCTGTGGATAACCAGCTTAAGTGAACCGGTACCTCTAAATCGCCTATTATCGCCCTGAACCATTCTGTCAAGTCCCTCCCGATACCTTTTGTGAACCGATCTCAAGTTGAGACCGATCTCAAGTTAAGACCTATTTTGAGCATTACAGTAGGCTTAACTAGCTGAGTGGTGCAGTGGCCCCGTTTTTATGTTGCTTATCAATTGTTTCTCATGGTCATAATAACCACAATAAAACTATGAAATTTGGAATATAGGTTTGCCAGGTTATTAATACATTTTGCTCTAAATATCTTGTAATTTTGATAAGTTTTAGCACCAGATAAAAAAGTTATGACATGTATAAACTGGTCTCAAATTGAGACTGAAGTTGAGATCCTTTCACTTGAGATCCCCTGAGATCATCTCAACTGAAAAACACCCAAAGCACCCCAAACGGTCTTATCTTAGTCTCAACTTGAGATCCCCTAAGATCATCTCTACTGAAAAACACTTTGGACATCAAACGGTCTCAACTTAAGATCGTCTCCACTGAAAAACAGGGCCCAGGTCCACGGTGAATATCGCTGATGAGTACAACTTACCTTAAGTTACAGCTGCACCAGACAAAACAAGACTATTTCTTAAAACTATAATCTTGAATAACTTTTGAACTAATAGTAGTAATACAGCTATAGTCATGATTTAAAAAACAGGAGAATTCTGTCACTGAGCTACGTCATTTAAATACAACAATTGCAGAGATGCCAGTGAGGTCTCAGAAAAAACCCTGAAATGTTAACACTCTATTTGACTTCCAATTTTAACTTTGATATTCTGATCATTTGACACAAAATATTAAATAGCAGTTCAAATATAACATTTAGTTTTGTAATAAATGCATATACTTAAAGACCTGAGAAAGTCTACTACAGATATGACCACCCTAACGCCACCACCACAAGCCTCCTGAGATTACAAGCAGCTCAAGTTTCATTAAGCTCCACTCACTCTCAAAACATAGTTCTTAGTTCAGGAGTTTCAGGGGGTTTCACTTAACCTATGGCAGTCCACTATAGCGTCACTGAGTTCTCAGGGGAATTCCCCTGACTCTGCAAGGCCCTGGGACCCACAGGGTACCACTGGGTGCAGCCTGACAACAGCCACCGGGCATAGCTCCAGCTACTGGCCGCCTATTTAGAGATAAACTACATTTCAATAGAATGAATGGTTATTTTCAGAGTTGAGAAAAATACCTGAAAACCTGAGTTTCCCTGAGAACTGGCATCCCTGCAATTGTCTAAATAGAGCATTTCAAATTGTTCATGTGATCTACCTAAGGCCACTAAAAAAACCAACTTGTTTAGAAGATTTTTGTTTATAAATAAGATGAACCATGATAGAATTTATGAAAGGTATGTGTATTTAGTATAAAATTAAAGCTCCTGATGTCAGGGATGCATTAAACGTATACCAGGTAAAATTATGGAAACCCTGCATAAGCGCACACCCCATGTAAGAGCAACTTTGGCCCGGATCGGAGGCTGTCCACCAATGCGGGGTTTTCCTGTATGTCTGAAGCCCATTTTATGACAATTTAAAAGCCATCTTTGATCTAGCTAAAAAAAAACAAAAAAAAACAACAACGGAATCGTCATATTTTTCATGGTTTGGTGATGAGAAACAAGTGTTTTTTTAGTGGCCTAACTATGAGTAATAATGTACAGCCAGACTGCCAGCCGTTCTACACTGTGTAATACCCCCCCCCCCCCCCCACACACACACACACACGCACAGGGGTTGACCTATTTTTAATCTATGATTTTTATATATGCCATTAAAATAATTTGAACACAACAAAGACACACGTACGGGTTTACAGGCACAAGAGTGTGTGGCCGCCTGCCAGCTGTAGCCAACAGACGGGTATGTAACCTAACCCTGTGTGGTTAGTCGTGGGCGACCCTAATAGTACGTTGCCGTATTAGGTACTAGTGTATAGGGTCTGACTCGTCTGACTATGTGTGGTCGCCTGCCAACTGTCGCCAACCTGTGCCTGAACGATAATAGGGGAACATCTATTATTTATATAATTAGTAAGTTACACGCCATCAAAACGAGCCACATGTAGTCTTTACCTGTATGTAATGGTTTCCAATCTGTTATTCTCAAAACATTTAAATAACTGTTCCTGAAAACACTCCTTTTAAGAAGAGTGAAGGTCGATCTGGGTAACATGCCCGCCATGTTGTCTGTCCAACTAGTGGCGAAGCGCAGAACTAGACTTTACATAGGCCACACTGCATCGCTCGAGCATGGACAGTGTATCTCTATGGACTGGAAGCGGCCGCTGCCGTGGGCCGATCACTGCCGCACTTTAGTACAGATACCCGCCAAAGGCGGCGCCACCGTTTTGCGCGTAGTTCCGCGAATTGCCACTGGATGGGGCTACAGTAATATATACAAAATGCATTACAGTCATTACAGGTATTTCTGTAACAATTTGTAATTATAGTTCTGTCTTTATTCTAAGTATTTTAGAAATATGATTAAATTATGTAATGAATGGTGTATAGATTGTAAGGTTGGGATTTTCAAAAGGTTTTCAAATCAGGTGCTAATTTTCATCAACTTCATGATCTAAGGTAAAGTGAGTCTGCAGTGACAAAAGGTTTCCCATTGTTCTTAAATACTTAGAATAAAGATAAAAGCACAATTCAAAGTGTCCCAGAAAGGCCTGTAAAAACTATTTTGGAAAGGGCTAAGCCTCATAAGGCTCAGACATTTTGAAGATTTAAATCTCGGGGAATACTTTTGATGTTTTTTATGACGGGCAACAGTCTCAAAGACCATCATTCTATACTGACAAAAAGTTGTATATACCAACATGCTCGGTTTTTACCCGATATACTTATAAATGTTCAGGTGTAAACGTGTGACGCCCGTGTGTGGTGAGAGTTCACGCAGGTCGTAGCGTTACAGAGTAATACAGTCTGCTCTGGTGTCCAGTGTATTCTGCGCAATGATCTGAGTCCGTTAATACCGCTTCCCTTTTGTACCTACACCACTATTGTAGATGAGAATGATTGTTACGCGACTGAAGCTATTAGAGGGTGACAAATGACGAGTTTTAAATAAATAGAAAGGAAAGAGGTCAATGCAGGTCTCCGTGGTTGTGTCCTGTGAACTAAACGCGGTGTGACGTTAGGGACTTCTGTGCCATACTACCCGGAAGAGCTCTTCCAGCAGATCTTGCTGGTAATAGCGCTCACTAACAGAGCCGTGGTCTCTGCCTGGAGAGTGACTCTTTGCTGGTTCTTTACGGCTTGTTTTATTTAAAGTGATACTGTTTAGTGACCAGCCACCAGCGCCATGTCGGGGAGAGGCAGGTCGCAGGGAGAGAAGGAAAGAGAAGAAACTCCACTTGTAAATGAGGTTTACAGCGAGACAAGACTCTACAGAATGTGAGGGTGTGTGCGGCGTGGTGTGGGGTGAGTGTGGCTCGTTTCTCAGAGTGTGCTGGTCGTGTTTAGATGTAACTTACATTGATTGTGTTAGTTTGTGTAAACTGAGTGTGACATATTGTCGTCTGCTCGCACACTTCTCCCGCCGACATTTGGCGCTGCGCTAAGTCGGGGCTGGAGTGGTTTGGTTGCTTCTAATTGTGTCGGCGAGAGTCGTCTGTGTAAATGACCTTATGATCGAGCTCACTGAATCGTGACTGTGACGGTGTGTGGACAATGTTCCATATTTAACCGGGTTGGATTGTTTTCTCTGGTACTCACGTATTGTGGCAGTGTACGGGTATCAGACCATTCGCACTGGCAGCCGACGTTTCGCATTGTAAACAAACCGATTCGCACTGGAAATCAAAACAAAAACAAACCGTCGCACTAACAAAAAACGGCAAACAATCATGTTCCGTTTCGTGGATCACAATATAAACTGTCTGACTGTTTGCACAGAGATGTTTGCGGAAATCGCGTCATTTGTAGCGTTGTTCGGGGAATGTTTCGTTCAGAACACTGATGGGAGTGGGTGCTGTGTCTGTGGTGATATGGCGATCAGAGTGGCTTCCACATATTTCGCTGACGGAAATAACCTGTACATCGATATAAACTATGCACTGTATTCTACCCGCCTTTAGCTGTCTAATGATATAATAACATTATATTTCCCACAGGCCAGTTTAGTCTGAGAGGCCCTGACTGAGTGGTGTTCGCCAGACAGACATTTCTGGTGTTTCTGTTACCTGCAATCGCTCCCATTCTAATTGAATGTGTAAGAACTGAAAATAAATTCGGTAATTCCGAGTAACTGTGAGTACAATTTATCTGCTGGTGAGGTCTACAACGTGTATGTTTCATTATCAAGGGGTAGTAAGACTTATTTCTTTTTTCAGTGCGAATCGGCTGGTGCGAATCATCCGAGTACGAATCGGTTTTCAGTGCGAATCATCGTACATTTCTCGTGCGCCATTGAATTTATTACCCACCTATTACCGAGTCTCCATAGGAAATGTATAGGACACCTGTAAACAGCTACCTGGACATTCTCACATATCAATTATCATAATCTCCTGCAGGAGATTCCCGAGAAATAGTCCGATCCATAATAAGGTTAAATCATCATGTGCTTCGAAATAAGTTTCTTGAATGTTCATTCAATGCTAATTATTGATAATCAGTCATAATAATGTCATTCACCATCGGAAATCACTGTAATTGCAATAGGTTAGTTATCAATCTCGTAGGTGGGTAATTAATACAATAATGACTGGTTTTGTATACGAACGACCGCAATCTCCTCGTAGTGGACGACGTAATATCCTCGCTAATCGCTTGGATATTACTACGCGTCAACTACTCTGAGATTACGCCCACTAGTACACAAAACCACTCATTATTGTGTTTATAAACCGTGTTCTGTTAGTGGTATTGCTAATTATGAATACTATAACCTAATGAATGTCCGTATAGTGTGACACGTATGTGTAGGTAGATGGGGAAGAGATTGCTTTAGTTAATGAACGTGGCGACGTCTAGCGGAGGGCGGATTAACGTTGATATTCACTCTAATCTCTATTTAAAAGTTACAATTAAACTGTATCATTATATCATATATTAATGATTTTGTAAAATATCAATAGTTATAAAAACGTATTATAGACTGACTGTATTAGTAATGTAACCGTGTAAGAATATTATGATTGATATTGAGTGACATGACATATGGAATTAGAGTCACTTCAGGAATGAACAATTATTTCTTAGTTTTCTCATATATATTTGTTATATGCCATTCATACATTACCTGAAACTGTGTCACATGAAGCCTTGACTATCCTTGACTTTCACCTAACATTGACTTATATAGGAAATGTATAGAAAAGAAAGCAAGCACGGCCATCTATGTTAAATAAAAACTAAATAGGTAGTACCATACATGTACTATAGTTTGAGTAAATTGACATGGTTATACTATATGTGAACTGGCATTTTTTGTCACTATATTGAACTGTTTTTCAAGGCACCCATGACCCCATTGGGAATTTTCAAGTGTGAAGATTACGAATTGTACCTGAAGTCCATAAGTCTGACCTTGTGTATTACCCACAATACCATCCTGGAATTTCTGTATATGCATGTTCAGATATGAATGTTATTCATTCAAGTTTTATAAACTACATTTCACACTCTGACCTCCTTCTTACGAGGAAGACACGCACACACAGAATAGAATATAAGTTGAATTATACAACACAATGATTAACATGTAATTAATGAATGAATTTGCCCAAAGTTTTACCTCCTTGTTTGTTGATGGAGTTTATAGAGATTCTGGTAGGCAATACATACACAATATTGACTGGTTTCAGATACAAGCGGCAGTATGCTCCGAGGAGTTGACGCGTAGTAATATCCGAGCGTATGCGAGGATATTGCGCAGAGGCAACTCCGAGGAGCATACAACTGCTTTTATCTGAAACAGTCTATATTGTATTTATTATCCACCTTTTCTGGGCAAGTGACATGTTGATATCAGTTCATTTTAGTTATGCACTATTTTTTCGTACGCACTATTTTTCCGTATGCGCCACCCGGAGCATACAACATATCCGTATGCTCCGGGTATGTCCATACAAACTCCCTTTGCCTTTTCTATGGACACTTTGTATTAGGTGGATAATAAAACACACAGCCTAGATTAGCTTTACCTCCCCACGTTAAATACTTCATGATACATTCCAATGTTCTGGTAGTGGTATGGTTAATTCCTAACGATATGATATAACCAAGGTAGTGGTCACGTAATATGAATAGAACTGTAGACTATAGAATAAGAAACGCCCTAGTACGGAATTGTGAAGACATCTAGCGGAAAACGGGTGTACCACAGGTCGGGCCAGACGGCAGAGACGCCCTGTGGAGATTTTATGAACTAACCCGCCGTTCTGATATACCGCAACGTGCGCGGCCGCGTTGGTTATAACCAATAGAACTTTTGATTAATTATTACCTACTATATCTAAAACGGTAGAATTTTGTGATATCCGCTTGGAGTTGCTGCCGTACACAGAGACAAAGTGAACCAGACCTAGGCATGGAGATTGAAGCGCCACGAGAGTGAGAATCTCGTGCAGTTCTTAACTGAATCCTGTTACTATTTTTTGTGTTTCTCTACACAGATATAATTTTATCCTTAGGATTTGTTTCTATCCATTCCGAAATTATAATTTAAAACTGTAGTTTTCAAATTGCCTTGCTCCGTGATCAGGCACGAGAATAATTGCGCTGGTTCCTGGAAAAAATCCTGTGTAACGTGGAATAATAGGAGTCGTAATTTCCTAAAGTTGAGAACAGCAGCCGAGAGAGGGCACGACTTTCAGAAACATCTTAGACTCTGACTCGACGAAGTCGCTAGTAATCTTATTAAGACAGTGTCGACACTGTCTTATTAAGACAGTGTCGACACCTAGCGGGTAATTCTGGAACCCTTCAGTAGGATATTAATATTTAAATACGGGAGACAAATGATTTTAACCTTGTTAATTAATCATAAATCTTAATAACATTCTATGAATCTATTTCATTATCATCTTATTCTAAATACGTGGGGATTATTCTATCTCCCATGCTCGCCTATTACTATTAAGCACATTCAATCTTAATGAATCCGATAGTATTTTACTAAATCATTAAATATATATGTAGATCTTCAATTCATTATACGAGGCGTTTCATAGGAATCATGAATATGAACCTGGGCTAATTATAATATGTTAATTAGATCTTTTCACTAATTATAAATATGGGGAATTACTCTAGGCAGTGTGTGATATCGGCTACCAGAATCTATTTAATTCTGATTCACAACTATGTACCCTTTGGGAATATAAAGATCTTAATTACTTGTAAATTAATTAATATGATATGAATCTAATTCTACTCTAAGTGTATCATAATTGGTTTCCTAAAGTTATAAGTCTAGTAATAATGATCTAGACCGTTCATATTAACCTATTTCGTTTCTGTTACTATTCTATTTCGTTTCTATTAAGTTATTTCCTTTCCATAATACTTCTATTTCGTTTCTATAAAGTTATTTCGTTTTATCATAAAGATATTTCGTTTCTATTATAATTCTATTTCGTATCAACATGTTTTTCTATAAGTAAGAAGGTCAGAGAGTGAAATAAAGTTCAAATCTTTAATCAACAGTTCCTTAACAGCTTCACACAGTCTTCAATGGATCCGGGAGTAATCTTGGTTCTCACTGATAGTTCAAATATAATAACACACTTCTGAGAATCCCATATGAATATGGGCATCAAGAGACACACTTCAAGCTATTGACAGCCAAGTCAGTTTATGAGACACTGGGTCTGATATGACTGGGTGTCTATTGTCTATTGTCAGCAGATCAGTTCATAAGGTGTCTGAAGACAGATATCAAAACGTTTTACAAGTAAGTCCAAATCATGGATAGTCAATGACCGAACTCACAAGGTATCTTAATCAAAGTATGGATATGTATCAATGGCATATAACAGCAGTATCAATTGAATAAATCGAACGTAAATGGTATAACTCACCAATTAATGAGAAATCCGAGGTGACTCAAACTCTGAGGGTTGACATGCAAGTCAAGTCCTGAACCAATCCTGATGATATCAATCTCAGATCTGAAGATCACTCTACTCTCTAAGATGAGAAGTAAAGATGAGATGTGATCCAATGAAAGTTCCTATGAAATCTGGAGAGTACCCAAGTCAGCCGTGTGTGGTGAAAGTAAGCTCGGTTTGAGTCTCTAAACCAAGCCACTACCACACCAATACACACACTCCCAATAGGCGTTCTTGCTATAGCTGAAGCCTATAGAACAAATTTCACTGCTGTATGTATCACTCTCTACTCTGAGAGAAAACTGCTACAGGTCTTGACAGTAGGCGGTGTTACTGGAGACTGAATCCCACAGTGCGCGGATCCAGCTCAGGGATGCGCGTGAGGCTTATTTGGGACACCCCAGAAATTTCTTAATTTTTGCAAATTCATTCATTTGCTCAGAGGGACCAGAGAGAGGCTTCCCTGTGACTCACAAACGCCTACGCATTACTCCAGACCTTAGTACCAACAAATCCCGGCAGGGGGAAGCGGCGGTGCCGCGGTGACGTCATACACCGGCATCCGTACACCCGCTTCTGTATGTCCCCAAGCTTTACCATAAACTCAACACGTGATGTAACTATAATACATAGTCAAACCGTTATACAGTAGCTAACCAAACGCTATTAAATATTATAATAAATACAGAACCGGGACACTGATACTTTTTTGCAAATAATCAATAACTCAATAATAATCCAAATAATAATACATAAATATTCTTTCTTCAAATAAATACATCAATCCGGTACCGTACTAGCTACAGTACACTAATTAACATCATATATTCCAATCATATTTACAATCAAGTTATTCTTGTTTTTCATTTACAAGACAAATGATTAATTTTCCTTGTGTGATATTGACATTCTAACTATTTAATTACCCAATTCAGTCACAGTCCAGGATCCCTGACTGAACCTCCGCGCTAACCCCTGTAAAAACTTGATCCTTTGTTTCCCTACTGTAGCGTGTATGTAATGTGTAAATCCCACAATGGGAAATACGTCAATGTTTATTCTGATCCCCACTGGCATCCCTGATAACAAAACGTACCAATGTGTATTGCAGCTCCTTCAGGTACTTCAGCGGCTGGTACGGCGTATGAAGTCTGGCAGGGCAGGCGCCATGGCTGACTGGAAACTTCTACCGACGACCTTCAGAGGTTGGAGAGCTCGCACTTGGAGACACACAGACTCATGGAGGAAGTCAAGGAGCAGCAGAGGTCTGTACCATCTGTGACATAAAGTGATTATTAAAAGAAATGGTAAAACAGTTGGTCAAAATGAATACGTGGAGATTCATGTATTTATGAATTAATCAACGTACTCAGGGACGCCTCCCTACTGTTTACCATCTGAAAAGCTTGAGAAATACCTGCCACGTGTCCACACCGTCTTAATCAAATATTTTTAATTAGCGTTTAAATAGTTTAAATCTTGTCCAGCGCACTGTCTAGTATAACAGAACGGTTGTTTAGTTCTCCCACTGTCCACCAGACGTCTCTGTCATCTGTGCGCTGTGTAGAACGTTAATCCGTATTCCTCTCCACGAGTCGGAACTCTAGGTATTTCTTCTACATTCTACCTCCATATACGTATTACTCTACCACTTCCACAAGTATGTAATGTATGCCATAGCAACTGAGAAATACTGTGCGATTGATCTGATTCAATCACTAGGTGTAGTTCTAGTTGAGCCTATTAGAAGTAGACAACTCGGAGAGTCTCTGGAATCCCAGGCACGTTCTGCAGGATGTCCGGGAAAACGCAAGTTGCCTCCTATAAAGGTACTCAGTTTACATGCGGCACAGCGCACACGGCAGGGTCTGATAGACACAGCGCACATGGCAGGGTATCGTAGACACAGCGCACATGGCAGGGTCTCGTAGATGGGATGCGTGCGACCAGCACGGAGTGGTATCAGAGACTCACGACATTCACTCCACTCCACGGGAACTACACATCAATGAGAAGCCGGAAGAGGCTCACGGGACTTAAAGTTAGAAATCACCTGGGATTGAGACAATGCGTTAATTGTTTCATTTTTACCTTTCAGATAGTGACCACCCTGAGCGAATTCCGCAAGGATTTCCAGATGGTTTTCCCGACGACGTCAGAGCATCGTCATTGAAGTTACCCCCGGAGTGCGGTGGATCCTGGTAGTAGTGGGAGTAAGTAGACCAGGGAAATGATATTTTTAATACATCTCTAGCTTTACACTCTAAAGTGTGCTATAAAACCTCAAAATAAAGTTCCACCACTCTACAGAAATTGAATTTGGGCCCCCCAGAGAGTTAGCCCTCACCTAAAATGTTGGCCCTCCATGGAAATACTGACAGTAAGTACGCCATGCCACCCCCTAAACTACCACTGTTCTGGTTCTGTTAATGTTAATAAATGACTATATAATAGAATAATTATATTGATAAACTATTTGATACGTAGATTTATGTTGACAGATTTATGTGGACAGATTCCCAGAGTAAAAATGAGTGCAGACGATGGTGGACTACGGATCAACACTTTTATATTGTGATATTCGTAGGAGACATCTGGGGGTGTGACAATCTCCAGCTGAGGTCCGCTGAGATCCATGAGTGATCCTGAGACCGTTTGGGAGATCAATGGCTGCAGGTGTTTTTCAGACGTGGTCTCAGCTAGCCACTGCGGATCTCAGGGGGATCTCAGGTTGTGACCGTTTTAGCTGCGATCCCTAGAGAACATTTCTGCCAGGTTCACGATACTGCAGTCAGAAATTATTATTTGAGACACTTATACTTATTTAAATTCAACCATATCTACAGTGAATAGTTTTTCAATGTCCATCCAATTGAATCGTAAGACTTCCAAATTTCATTGAATATCTTTAGTCAGACATGTTTTTCTTTGTGAATGGGTAGGGTTGTTATTTACAAATACGGAGTTACCTTGACCTCACACTGCTCAAATAAAATCGAGCATCACAGTAGGCATACACCAGCTGGTTGAGTGGGGCAGTCCCTGCATTTTTCATATTTACAGACAAATCGTTATCATAGTCTTAATAACCAAAAGAAAAATATTAAATTTGGGATATAGGTATGTCTGATTATTAGTTCCCTTCCCTCTAAATATTTCCTAATTTTAATAAATTTAAGTACCTGAGAAAATAAGTTCTGACAAGTATCAACTGGTCTCATGTTGTGACCGTTTGGGAGATCATTTCAATTGTGGTCCTAGCGTTCATCACAACTGAGAAATACCCATAGCACTCGTAACTGTCGCATCTCAGTCTCTGGCTGTAAAATACCCGTAGCACTCGGAACTGTCGCACCTCAGTCTCTGGCTGTAAAATACCCGTAGCACTCGGAACTGTCGCATGTCAGTCTCTGGCTGTAAAATACCCGTAGCACTCGGAACTGTCGCATGTCAGTCTCTGGCTGTAAAATACCCACAGCACTCGGAACTGTTGCATCTCAGTCTCTGGCTGTAGGCTTACACTGGCCACCAGAGCTACAATACGTTAGCTCTGGTCGGTCGGGTTTAATCCGTACCCAGTTAGCTATAACTTTTTGTCACTCTCCTTGCATATCTTGCACCTGACCTAGACCTAAGGTTGCAGAATGTGTCGATTCTCACTCTAGAAGCCAGTTATTCATTGTTCATATTTTCTTTTGGGTATCTCTGGAATAAAATCATGATAAAGGTAGACTTCTTTATTTATTAGGTAAGCTGTTAACATTTCTCGGTAAATATTTCGGCTCTCAAAACCCACACTTAAAAGATAAGTCTTGGACTGATTGTTCCCCTGTAAAACACTAGGTGGCAGTGTCCCGTTTATTCTTCGTGAAGTAAATTACTGTTAGTGGCGGCCTCTCCCGGCGTAAGTTGGACCTATGCCACACTGTTCGCTAGATGGCGTGTCTGCCGAGAGAGACATAGAGAGCGGTTGTGGCGGTCTCTGGTGTCAGTATGTGAACCTCAGTTCTACGTGCCGGCAGATGGCGTGTCAGGCGAGAGAGACATATAGAGCGGTTGTGGCGGTCTCTGGTGTCAGTATGTAAACCTCAGTCCTACGTGCCGGCAGATGGCGTGTCTGACGAGAGACACATAGAGAGAGATTGTGCCGGTCCCTGCTGTCTGTATGTGAACCTCAGTTCTACGTGCCGGCAGATGGCGTGTTGGGCGAGAGAGACATATAGAGCGGTTGTGGCGGTCTTTGGTGTCAGTATGTAAACCTCAGTTCCATGAGCCGGCAGATGGCGTGTTGGGCGAGAGAGGGTCCCTGCACTGCTGCTCTGCCTGGTGAACACTGAAGGAATGATTTTGTTCGTGTGCGTTTGTCATATGTTGTAGATGCCAAAGACGGCAAGTTCGTACCAGTAAGAAAACATTGGTGAACATAAATTTTATTTGTGTTTATGGTCTGGCATCAAGATTTTTAATGAATGACATTCACACTGTGTTCATAGTTTAAGAAATGAAGCATTTTTTTTATTCATATCTTACCTGTAGATACAAAACATTATTATCAATTAATTAATACATTTTATATTTACATTGTCTACTGTCTGTATTACTCAATTTTTAGTTATTGATTGCCTTTGTTTATTTTTCGTAGGTCCACTTCTGGTGAAGGTGAAGCGAGTTCGACACTTCTATCGGGTGTGAGTACCACATTTAAAGCCCAAATTTGGAAAGCCCACTTGACGTGCAGCGGTGTCAACTAGTAGTACACATGCGCCAGTTCCTGGAGCGTATCAAAACAATCGGTCCACTCTCCCAGCAGATCATTCCCGGCGCTAGCAGAGAGTGGCTACTTCCTGGCCTGTAGTGTGGCCACCATTCACCAGATAGCGTGATATGGTGGGTGTGAAATGGTTAACATGAAGCCCACCTTCCCTGTATCTTGAATATGAGTTTGACACATAGGCACGTTGAACGTCTGTGAGTGGGTTTTCCAGGGGTTCTGGTTCTTTGCTAATATTTATTATTTAAGTATATGATTTTGAACCTCAACTGAAATGTACATATTGTATTTAGCCTAAATATTGATATCACGCGCTATTGGCTCAGGCTAACGTTGTAGTGATGTCGCTGACTATTGGTAATTCATGCTCCTGGCACCTTCACTTTACCGACCAATAAAATCCACAATTTCTCATCCGCCGATCACGTGACCATGCATGCGTACGACACATTGGTGTTATACGGATATAAATACGGCATGGTTAGGATAGCGCCATTTAGATTGTTATATCACAGGTAATAATATATGTGTACTCAGAATAAATGTAATATGTTCCAGTGCTAAACATTAATCATGAATATCATGTGTATCGCAGACGCTTTGAACGGGAAACCATATTAAATAACCGAAGGAAAATTATTAAATTTTCAGAACACTTTAAATATATAATGGTAATGCATCTTTTAAAAATATGGTGAAATTGAATATATTTCAAATTGATACTTTCATTGATCATTTTCACATTCTCTTATTACCACACACCTCCAACATGTCTAAAATGCAAATCATTAACTTTCTTGGCCTGCGGATTTAACCACCTTTTCCCGTTGAAAGGCACTGCTATTCACAACGGCCTGCTAGCTGAAAGCACCCACAACAGTCGACGTAATGTGATATCTGAATTGTATGGCGCCAGTGACTTGGTAATTAACGACAGCATGATGTTGACAATGTGACTGGATAAAGCTCATTGAATTTGCAGATGCTTTATAAACTTACCATAATTAATAAGATTATATCGAGATATATTATGAGGCATTCAAGTAATTCCTTCCAAAAGCTTAGATGTGCAAGACGGATCAATAATCACAAATCCAGTTGCCGACCGATACACAATGCGTTGTCAACATATCCATGCCGTGGTCAGTTACAGAGTTGCAGGTGTTTTCCGCTACAGGGCTGTAGTGAATGGCAGTGGACTTTTACTAAACACAGTTAAAATAGATAAAATATGTGAAATCAATCGATAACAACCAGTTTCCATTTTGCGTCTCCTATGTAATTTTGCGAAATCAATTGACACAAAACTCGCAGTCTCGATTCTCTGTGTAACTGCATTGTTTCAGTTTATTATTCCGAAAACTTTCTTGTAGCATGCTGGAGCATGCTAGGCCGGCTGCTCTCCACGCATATACTTTTAAAGACTCACTCATATCGAATAGCATATTCTGATGTGGAGAGTGACTTTCACACTGCAATTATTGACCATTCCATTGAACTATTGCCAGTCAGCATAACATGATGCGATCTGACTTCTTGTTATCGATTGTTTTCGCACATTTCATTATTTGATTATGTCTTATTTAAGGACTCCTTTTCAGGAATTGTATTTCACTCGACCTTTTCATGAACTGACATTCATGAAATGACTATGTTGACGGACTGACTTATGGTTTAGACTGATGGGTTGGTTAGACATGGCTTAGACACATGGTTTAGACACATGGTTCAGACAAATGGTTTAGACATGGTTTAAATATGGTTTAGACATGGTTTAGACATGGTTAAGACACAGGATATATACTTATGGGTTCGACGTTACTCATGGGTTAGGGGCTAGACGTTAGGGGCTAGACGTTAGGGGCTAGACGTTAGGGGCTAGACGTTAGGGGCTAGACGTTAGGGGCTAGACGTTAGGGGCTAGACGTTAGGGGCTAGACGTTAGGGGCTAGACGTTAGGGGCTAGACGTTAGGGGCTAGACGTTAGGGGCTAGACGTTAGGGGCTAGACGTTAGGGGCTAGACGTTAGGGGCTAGACGTTAGGGGCTAGACGTTAGGGGCTAGACGTTAGGGGCTAGACGTTAGGGGCTAGACGTTAGGGGCTAGACGTTAGGGGCTAGACGTTAGGGGCTAGACGTTAGGGGCTAGACGTTAGGGGCTAGACGTTAGGGGCTAGGGTTAGGGGTTAGGGGTTAGGGTTAGGGTTAGGGTTAGGGTTAGGGTTAGGGTTAGGGTTAGGGTTAGGGTTAGGGTTAGGGTTAGGGTTAGGGTTAGGGTTAGGGTTAGGGTTAGGGTTAGGGTTAGGGTTAGGGTTAGGGTTAGGGTTAGGGTTAGGGTTAGGGTTAGGGTTAGGGTTAGGGTTAGGGTTAGGGTTAGGGTTAGGGTTAGGGTTAGGGTTAGGGTTAGGGTTAGGGTTAGGGTTAGGGTTAGGGTTAGGGTTAGGGTTAGGGTTAGGGTTAGGGTTAGGGTTAGGGTTAGGGTTAGGGTTAGGGTTAGGGTTAGGGTTAGGGTTAGGGTTAGGGTTAGGGTTAGGGTTAGGG
>OX465587.1:63588575-63777931 GCA_950022655.1 Alentia gelatinosa | reverse complement strand
ACCCTAACCCTAACCCTAACCCTAACCCTAACCCTAACCCTAACCCTAACCCTAACCCTAACCCTAACCCTAACCCTAACCCTAACCCTGGATATGGGCCAGGTCCCGTTTTTCTCAACAATGGACTGATGCGACAGCGCACATGTTGACGAGCAAATGCCAACGCATGTCTTCAGGTAATGATCCTTCTGCATGTTCACCTACGGAACCTTGTTACGACTTTTACTTCCTCTAAATGATCAAGTTCGATCGTCTTCCTGGCAACAACAGCTCGACAGTTGCCCACCATGCCGGGGCTGGTCCAAGGATCTCACTAAACCATTCAATCGGTAGTAGCGACGGGCAGTTTGTACAAGGCAGGGACGTAATCAACGTGCTAGTGACACACGCTTACTGGCAATTCCTTGTTCATGGGGAAAAATTACAAGCCCCAACACGAAAGAGGTTCAACAGGTTACCCAATCCTTCCGGACCAGGACCAAAACACATTGATTCCTTCAGTGTAGCGCACGTGCGGCCCTGAACATCTAAGGGCATCAAGACCTTATTGCTCAATCTCGCGTGGCTGAACGCCACTTGTCCCTCTAAGAAGTCGGCGTTGACCAAACGAATTGGATGAATCGACGGACTAACAGGCTAGAGTCTCGTTCGTTATCGGAATTAACCAGACAAATCGCTCCACCAACTAAGAACGGTCATGCACCACCACCCACCGAATTGAGAAAGAGCTCTCAGTCTGTCAATCCTGACGGTGTCCGGGCCAGGTGAGTTGCCCCATGTTGAGTGAAATTAAGCCGCAGGCTCCACTCCTGGTGGTGCCCTTCCGTCAATTCCTTTAAGTTTCAGCTTTGCAACCATACTTCCCCCGAACCCAAAGACTTTGGTTTCCCACAAGCTGCCTGCCGGGTCATAGAAACAACTCCTGCCAATCGCTAGTCAGCATCGTTTATGGTCAGAACTAGGACAGTATCTGATCGTCTTTGAACCTGACTTACGTTCTTGATTAATGAAAAACAATTTTTTTTTCTTATTTCGCACACAATTCACTGTAAAGGTGGTTTTTACATTATGGCAGGCAGACTCAATAGATCCATTCTCGACAATGTGCATAGTACAAATTACAAAACAGTAGTGATGAGGTTGGATGTATGATTGATGGAATGGTACACTCTCATAGTATATAATTCATATCATTACATGATTTTCCTATCAAGATATTTAGTTAAACATATTACGTTACCTTCTATTTCAGCTCTTTCACCGCTGATTTCAAAGCAGCTTTGGATGTTAAGATCTTGATTTCAAGTGGGATATTCCATAATCCTTGCCCTCGATATTCAGGGGACTTTTTGTAAAATTAACTTTGTGATTTTCTTTGCTTAAATAGTTTTTTATCTTGTGATCGCAAGACTCTCTGACTATCAGTTGTTTCTATCTCATCCTCCATGCGTTCTTGTTCAATGCCGAGTCTCATATATTCTCGTCTCATATATCCTAGAATTAATTCCCTTCTTCTACCTTCAAGGGTCGCCACCCCAGCGAAATCATGTAGTTCAAGACTGGCAAAATCGTTTGTCTGTATACTCTAGTAGCTACATGTAGCGACATCAGATATCGCGTCTTACTTAAGATGATTCACTTTTTTTATCAAGTTCCTCATTTCTTTTTCAAAGGAAAGTCTCATCAATGCTAATTCCCAAGCACTGATACGATTTCACTTCTTGTAATTTAGTTAACCCTTTAACGGCAGGAGGATGCCTTAAGGCATTACCGTTGAACGGCAGGAAGATGCCTTAAGGCATTATCGCTGAACGGTAGGAGGATGCCTTAAGGCATCTTTTTGTTGTTGTTTTTTCAAATTCCGTTTTTTGATAGATTTAAGCACGGAAGGGTTAAGAAAACTTCTAAATATAAATGAAACAGTTGAAAAGCAATGTATTTGTGTGTTTTGAGTCTATTTAGTTACATGGCGATGGTTATTTTCAAGTAGAACACAGAGAAAATAAAAACAATGCACAGATCGACTCGCGCCTATGGACGAGTTGAGCGCTTGACAGCATTTCCTGATATAGTGAAACGACGAACGAGTTTATTTATATTTAGAAGCATACGATTGGGTTTTCTTACTCGCACAAGTTCAGAATAAACGTATTATATCTAATTTGCGAGTATTTAGGCAGTCTTACCCTTTCGTTTTCACTAATTTGTGAATTCTCGGCCGATGTTTACATTTTCTTTCGACAACCACAACAAACGCAGTAGCGGAGAGTTACACTTCCTGTCGCCGCATTTTTACGTTCCCGCCCCTACCAGAGCAAGCCCCATACGTGTAAAGACACCAAAGCTCGTATATAATCCACGTTATCAGTCTGAAACAAAGTAAACCTCGACGATCTATGTATCATCAAGATTCTCTACATGTATATTTTGTGAAAATATATTGATCAGAAGTGGTCAAATTGATTATTAGATCAGAGACAAAGCCTCCACGTCCGACCACGTCGAGTGCCAGACAGACACTGATCATATTACCTTGATGAATCTCAAATAAAATATAACTGCCTGTGTAAAGCTAACCTATGTACATATTGTGAATACGATGTTGAGTATTTCTATCTGAAACAAATATCATTCCTGCCTGTGTAATATATATTATATATATATATATATATACATAGCGTTGAATCGGTCTCAGATCAATCACAGAACTGAAACAATGGATCATATACCTTGTTAAATCTGAAATAAAACATTCCTGCCTATGTAAATCTAACCTATGTACATATTGTGAATACGATAACGACTGCTTCACCTGGAAATGTATCAAGCCTTGTCAACCTGTGTAATATATTGAACAATATTGTTGAATAATCGATCTAAAAAAAATACAACACATTATTAAGATATATTTCAAATCTTACTTCACCTACCTTGTCATCTTTTCTCACTTCCAGAAGTATTCGTATGTAGATATAATCAATCATTGTCCAGCAATCGATTTAAAAGTTAACTCCTCCTGGAGATGTCAATGCTGAATAGGCACAAGTCGAATTTTCCGAATTCAATATATCAGCCTGGACATTAAATATATGTAGATGATCCTTAGAGTGCGGGAAATAACCACATATAGCCAAGTTATGATCAAACTCCATTAGAATCCTTAGGCGAATCAAATTGAAGAGACTACTGTAATTCTGTGGTTGTTTATAGTAGAATCAATGGCGAAATAAGCGAATATAGTCACTGCTCGAATCTGATTTTCAAAAATCAATATCTAAGTCCCACCATGTCCGAATTGCACATTATATATAGCGGAAGAAAGCCCAGAATCTATAATTTACGAATATTAATGTCTCCAATCATATATTTCAAGTTAAATCATGATAATAAATGATTTTCTAAATCGTATCTTGCCCAGTGCACCACTCCCTTACCGCACCCATAGTAAATCTGTAGCTTTCTGACCATTTCTTTTAATTCAATTCTAAATTCTCCACTGGTTTAAAGTTAATGATATTTACCTGAGAAGAAACCCTAGAGTGTGTAGATTAGCTTAATCTAAGTCCTCACTCATAGATTCAATGTTAAAAGCCTCAAAGAAATCATTTTGAAAAAGATGTCTTATAACCCAGCTATGGCGAAATAAGCCAATATAGTCACTGCTCGAATCTGATTTTCAAAAATCAATATCTAAGTCCCAAAATGTCCGAATTGCATATTATATATATCGGAAGAAAGCCCTGAATCTATAATTTACGAATATTAATGTCTCCAGTCATATATTTGAAGTAAAAACCTATTAAAAATAGATTTTCGAAATCCTGTCTTGCCCAGAGCCCGACTCCCCTACCAAACCCATAGTAAATCTGTAGCTATATGACCATTTCTTTTAATTCAATTCTAATTTCTCCGCTGGTTCAAATTGAATGATATTTCGTATAAACAAACCTAAGACAGTGTAGTTTGCCCTAATATAAGTCCCCGTCCATAGATTCAATGCTAAAAGCCTTAAAGAAATCATTTTGAAAAAGATATCTTATAACCCAGCTATGGCGAAATAAGCCAATATATTCACTGCTCGAATCTAATTTTCAAAAATCAATATCTAAGTCCCAACTTGTCCGAATTGCACATCATATATATCAGAATAAAGCTGAGAATCTGTAATTTACGAATATTAATGTCTCTAGTGATAATATTCTAGTTAAATCCTCATAATAAATGATTTTCTAAATCGTATCTCGACCAGCGCCTGACTCCCCTACCAAGCCTATAGTAAAGCTTTTAATCTTCTAAATTCGATAGCTAAATCCCAACTCGTCCGAAATACACAAAATATATATGCGGGGAAATCTGAGAATCTGTACTTTTCGAATATTAATGTCTCCAGACGTATATTTAAAGTTAAATCCTCATAATAAATGATTTTCTGAATCTTGTCTGGCCCAGATCCGCACTCCCCTACCCAATCTATAGTAAAGTATAGAGAGTGCGTATGGCGCATCTTAATATTTCGATATACCTCGTATAGCTGCTGATCAGACGAATATGATGCTGGTTTCATTGTACACTGTCGACGCCATAGGACGATATAAATGGCAATTTTGTGGGTTGTCAAATCGACTCGTAGCAGACAGCCTAGCAGACATGGCGCTGTCACTGGACTTGACAAGTATCCTCCCAGGCTTAAGATCCGAAGTTATCACCGTATTAACTGCACTGTCGTTTGGTTTTCCCGCCATAATATTTATATCCTTTTGTAGGCACAAGCCTTATAATGAACGTGCTGGGCTCAATTTCTGTTGTTAATCCGCTATTTGACGAGGAGAAATGATTTTACACAGCGTCCATTTCGTGGATGAATCAGCTTAGCTAGCCATATTGACACTGCGCCTCTCGCCCCATCAACGGTTTTGCTATGGTGCGCGAGTTCAAACTTTCAATACAGCTTAGATCACCTTAGGGGTTGTTTTATTTCGTAATACTTTAGAATCGTGTAGGTAGGGATCATATTTGAATATAGATGGGGGGTTCAACGACTTAAACGTCTATATATATACTGATGTGAACAAATCTGCTAGAGTAATATCACGGATCTGTATTACATGGATTGGCAACCGGCTGCCTGTGGCCCGTAGGTGTTGGACTCGGCATTGTCTTCAGGGTTCTCTCTGTAGCCAGAAGGCGGCGATACAGTCGCCGACGTGTTGCCGTTTTTTCACACCATGCGGCGCCACGTTCGCGCGCGCGGAAATAGATTGCAACGCTTAGTAATTCAGTTGTTAGAGTGAGTATACCAGGAATAATTAACATAATGGGGAAAAAATTTATCTTCTAGCTAGGGAGTTTTTGAAACTTTGACTTTTCACCTGTGAACCCCTCAAAATAAGTCATTTCTCGGTGGCACCGTCGTCTAAAGTCACCCAAACTCTGCCACTAGTTTGGAAAAACCCAGAAGGTCTAGGAATATAATTCTTACTGTTTTAAGTAGGTTTAATATAAGGGAAGACAGCTAAATACCTTAGAAAGGCCTGATTGAGTGGGAACATTTGTGAAACTTTGACTTTTCACCGGTGAACCCTTCAAAATCAGTAATTTCTCGGTTGCGCCGTCGTCTAAAGTCAGCCAAACTCTGCCACTAGTTTGGAAAAACCCAGAAGGGCTAGGAATATAATTCTTACTGTTCTGAGTAGGTTCTATATTAGGGAAGACAGCTAAATACTTTAGAAAGGCCTGATTGAGTGGGAACATTTGTGAATCTTTGACTTTTCACCGGTGAATCCCTCAAAATCAGTCATTTCTCGGTGGCGCCGTCATCTAAAATGACCCAAACTCTGCCACTAGTTTGGAAAAACCCAGAAGGGCTAGGAAAATAACTTTAACTGTTCTGAATAGGTATTATATTGGGGAAGACAGCTAAATACTTTAGAAAGGCCTGATTGAGTTGGAACATTTTTGAAACTTTGACTTTTCACCTGAAAACCCGTCAAAATCAGTCATTTCTCGGTGGCGCCGTCATCTAAAGTGACCCAAACTCTGCCGTTAGTTTGGAAAAACCCAGAAGGGCTAGGAATATAACTTTAACTGTTCTGAATAGGTATTATATTGGGGAAGACAGCTAAATACTTTAGAAAAGCCTCATTGAGTGGGAACATTTTTGAAACATTGACTTTTCACCTGAAAACCTGTCAAAATCTGTCATTTCTCGGTGGGGCCGTCATCTAAAGTCACCCAAACATTGCCGTTAGTTTGGAAAAACCCAGAGGGGCTAGGAATATAATTTTAACTGCTCTGAATAGGTTTTATATTGGCGCAGACAGCTAGATACTTTAGAAAGGCCTAATTGAGTGGGAACATTTTTGAAACTTTGACTTTTCACCTGAAAACCTGTCAAAATCAGTCATTTCTCGGTGGGGCTGTCATCTAAAGTCACCCAAACTCTGCCGTTAGTTTGGAAAAACCCAGAGGGGCTAGGAATATAATTTTAAATGCTCTGAATAGGTATTATATTGGCGCAGACAGCAAAATACTTTAGAAAGGCTTGGTTGAGTGGGAACATTTTTGAAACTTTGACTTTTCACTTGAAAACCTGTGAAAATCAGTCATTTCTCGGTGGCGCCGTCATTTAAAGTGACCCAAACTCTGCCACTAGTTTGGAAAAACCCAGAAGGGCTAGGAATATAACTGTAACTGTTCTGAATAGGTATTATATTGGGGAAGACAGCTAAATACTTCAGAAAGGCCTCATTGAGTGGGAACATTTTTGAAACTTTGACTTTTCACTTGAAAACCTGTCAAAATCAGTCATTTCTCGGTGGGGCCGTCATCTAAAATGACCAAAACTCTGCCGCTAGTTTGGAAAAACCCAGAAGGGCTAGGAATACAACTTTAACTGTTCTGAATAGGTATTATATTGGGGAAGACAGCTAAATACTTTAGAAAGGCCTCATTGAGTGGGAACATTTTTGAAACTTTGACTTTTCACTTGAAAACCTGTCAAAATCAGTCATTTCTCGGTGACGCCGTCATCTAAAGTCACCCAAACTCTGCCGCTAGTTTGGAAAAACCCAGAAGAGCTAGGAATACAACTTTAACTGTTCTGAATAGGTATTATATTGGGGAAGACAGCTAAATACTTTAGAAAGGCCTCATTGAGTGGGAACATTTTTGAAACTTTGACTTTTCACTTGAAAACCTGTCAAAATCTGTCATTTCTCGGTGGCGCCGTCATCTAAAGTGACCAAAACTCTGCCGCTAGTTTGGAAAAACCCAGAAGGGCTAGGAATACAACTTTAACTGTTCTGAATAGGTATTATATTGGGGAAGACAGCTAAATACTTTAGAAAGGCCTCATTGAGTGGGAACATTTTTGCAACTTTGACTTTTCACTTGAAAACCTGTCAAAATCAGTCATTTCTCGGTGACGCCGTCATCTAAAGTCACCCAAACTCTGCCGCTAGTTTGGAAAAACCCAGAAGGGCTAGGAATACAACTTTAACTGTTCTGAATAGGTATTATATTGGGGAAGACAGCTAAACACTTTAGAAAGGCCTCATTGAGTGGGAACATTTTTGAAACTTTGACTTTTCACTTGAAAACCTGTCAAAATCAGTCATTTCTCGGTGGCGCCGTCATCTAAAGTGACCAAAACTCTGCCGCTAGTTTGGAAAAACCCAGAAGGGCTAGGAATACAACTTTAACTGTTCTGAATAGGTATTATATTGGGGAAGACAGCTAAATACTTAAGAAAGGCCTCATTGAGTGGGAACATTTTTGAAACTTTGACTTTTCACTTGAAAACCTGTCAAAATCAGTCATTTCTCTGTGACGCCGTCATCTAAAGTCACCCAAACTCTGCCGCTAGTTTGGAAAAACCCAGAAAGGCTAGGAATACAACTTTAACTGTTCTGAATAGGTATTATATTGGGGAAGACAGCTAAATACTTTAGAAAGGCCTCATTGAGTGGGAACATTTTTGAAACCTTGACTTTTTACTTGAAAATCTGTCAAAATCAGTCATTTCTCGGTGGCGCCGTCATCTTAAGTGACCAAAACTCTGCCGCTAGTTTGGAAAAACCCAGAAGGGCTAGGAATACAACTTTAACTGTTCTGAATGGGTATTATATTGGGGAAGACAGCTAAATACTTTAGAAAGGCCTCATTGAGTGGGAAGATTTTTGAAACTTTGACTTTTCACTTGAAAACCTGTCAAAATCAGTCATTTCTCGGTGGCGCCGTCATCTAAAGTGACCAATACTCTGCCGCTAGTTTGGAAAAACCCAGAAGCGCTAGGAATACAACTTTAACTGTTCTGAATAGGTATTATATTGGGGAAGACAGCTAAATACTTCAGAAAGGCCTCATTGAGTGGGAACATTTTTGAAACTTTGACTTTTCACTTGAAAACCTGTCAAAATCAGTCATTTCTCGGTGGCGCCGTCATCTAAAGTCACCCAAACTCTGCCGCTAGTTTGGAAAAACCCAGAAGGGCTAGGAATACAAC
The DNA here is from genome assembly GCA_950022655.1 of Alentia gelatinosa. Lineage (NCBI taxonomy): Eukaryota > Metazoa > Annelida > Polychaeta > Phyllodocida > Polynoidae > Alentia > Alentia gelatinosa. Next base: position 63,769,428 of record OX465587.1, on the reverse strand, counting down.
TTTAACTGTTCTGAATAGGTATTATATTGGGGAAGACAGCTAAATACTTTAGAAAGGCCTCATTGAGTGGGAACATTTTTGCAACTTTGACTTTTCACTTGAAAACCTGTCAAAATCAGTCATTTCTCGGTGGCGCCGTCATCTAAAGTCACCCAAACTCTGCCGCTAGTTTGAAAAAACCCAGAAGGGCTAGGAATACAACATTAACTGTTCTGAATAGGTATTATATTGGGGAAGACAGCTAAATACTTTAGAAAGGCCTCATTGAGTGGGAAGATTTTTGAAACTTTGACTTTTCACTTGAAAACCTGTCAAAATCAGTCATTTCTCGGTGACGCCGTCATCTAAAGTGACCAATACTCTGCCGCTAGTTTGGAAAAACCCAGAAGCGCTAGGAATACAACTTTAACTGTTCTGAATAGGTATTATATTGGGGAAGACAGCTAAATACTTTAGAAAGGCCTCATTGAGTGGGAACATTTTTGCAACTTTGACTTTTCACTTGAAAACCTGTCAAAATCAGTCATTTCTCGGTGGGGCCGTCATCTAAAGTCACCCAAACTCTGCCGCTAGTTTGGAAAAACCCAGAAGGGCTAGGAATACAACTTTAACTGTTCTGAATAGGTATTATATTGGGGAAGACAGCTAAATACTTTAGAAAGGCCTCATTGAGTGGGAACATTTTTGCAACTTTGACTTTTCACTTGAAAACCTGTCAAAATCAGTCATTTCTCGGTGGCGCCGTCATCTAAAGTCACCCAAACTCTGCCGCTAGTTTGAAAAAACCCAGAAGGGCTAGGAATACAACTTTAACTGTTCTGAATAGGTATTATATTGGGGAAGACAGCTAAATACTTTAGAAAGGCCTCATTGAGTGGGAACATTTTTGAAACTTTGACTTTTCACTTGAAAACCTGTCAAAATCAGTCATTTCTCGGTGGGGCCGTCATCTAAAGTCACCCAAACTCTGCCGCTAGTTTGGAAAAACCCAGAAGGGCTAGGAATACAACTTTAACTGTTCTGAATAGGTATTATATTGGGGAAGACAGCTAAATACTTTAGAAAGGCCTCATTGAGTGGGAAAATCTTTGAATCTTTGACTTTTTGCCGGTGAACCCCTGAAAATCAGTCATTTCTCGGTGGCGGCGTCATCTAAAGTCACCCAAACTCACCCACATCCTACATCCTTACATCTCCACATCCAGACATCCCTACATCCTACTTTCCCACATCCATACATCCCCACATCCCTAAATCACTACATCCATACATCCCCACATCCTACATCCCTACATCCTACATCCCCACATCCCTAAATCACTACATCCCAATACCCCTACATTATTACATCCATACATCCCCACATCCTACTTCCCACATCCCCACATCCCTACATCCCACCATCTCCACATCTATACATCCTACACCTCCACATCCATATATCCATATATCCCCACATCCTACTTCCCCACATCCGAACATCTCTACATCATTACATCCATGCATCCCCACATCCTACTTCCCAACATCCCACATCCCACATCTCCACATCTCCACATCTATACATCCCCACATCTCCACATCCATACATCCCCACATTATGTGGGATGTATGGATATATGGATGTTGAGATGTAGGATGTAGGGATGTAGGATTTATCTCACTCCTTGTACAAGCTTCGCCATAGAAATAACATTAGGAAAAAATACTCAAGATCACCCCCCTAAAGTGACACTACTACGCCACGGCCGTGGTGTAGTGAATGTGAGGTGGATGCTCAACATCCATATATCCATACATGTATCCCACATAATGTGGGAATGTATGGATGTGGAGATGTGGGGATGTATAGATGTGGAGATGTGGGATGTGGGATGTTTGGAAGTAGGATGTGGGGATGTATGGATGTAATGATGTAGGGATGTAGGGATGTGGGGAAGTAGGATGTGGGGATGTATGGATATATGGATGTGGAGATGTAGGATGTAGGGATGTGGGGATGTAGGATGTGGGGATATATGGATGTAGTGATTTAGGGATGTAGGATGTAGGATGTAGGGATGTAGGGATGTGGGGATGTAGGATGTGGGGATGTATGGATGTAGGGATGTGGGGATGTAGGAATGTGGGAAAGTAGGATGTAGGGATGTAGGATAAATCGATGTGGAGATGTGAGGATGTGGGATGTCGGGATGTGGGGATGTAGGCTGTAGGGATGTATGGATGTGGGGATGTAGGATGTAGGGATGTAGGATGTAGGGTAGTATAGTGGAGGGACAGTATGGTAGAGGGGCAGTATGGTGAAGGGGCAGTATGGTTGAGGGACAGTATAATGGAGGGGCAGTGTAGTAGAGGGGCAGTATGGTGGAGGGGCAGTATGGTGGAGGGGCAGCATGGTGGAAGGGCATCATGGTAGAGGGGCAGTATGGTGGAGAGGTAGCATGGTGGAGGGGCAGTATGGTGGAGGGGCAGTGTAGTAGAGGGGCAGTATAGTAGAGGGGACAGTATGGTGGAGGGGCAGTATGGTTGAGGGTCAGTATGGTGGAGGGGCAGTATGGTGGAGGGTTTGTATGGTAGAGGGTTAGTATGGTGGAGAGACAGTATGGTGGAGGGACAGTATGGTGGAGGGTAAGTATAGTGGAGGGGCAGTATGGTTGAGGGACAGTATGGTGGAGGGGTTGTATGGTAGAGGGTTAGTATGGTGGAGAGACAGTATGGTGGAGGGACAGTATGGTGGAGGGTAAGTATAGTGGAGGGGCAGTATGGTTGAGGGACAGTATGGTGGAGGGGCAGTATGGTTGAGCATGGACATACACTGTCCATGGGTTGAGGGACAGTATTGTTGAGCGACAGTATGTGTCAAGAATGCTAGTTCATAAATTTACCACTAGGGAACCAAAAGTTGTGCTTCATTGACACTAGGGGCGCCACTAGAAGTCTGGTTGTTCCAACAAATGCCACTACGAGGTGTTGAATGCAGCCGAGGCGGACACATCGCAGAACAAACACAGAGATAAGCCAGGTTTCCTATCCATAGAGTATAGGTCCGTGGTAATATGTACAGGCTGAGATCGGCGGACGCCATGGACGGTTATTTTTTTCATCGACGCCTATTTTAGGCCAACTTCGATTCACGTTTTCCAATATAATACGATTGTTTATATTGATAAAATACATACAGATACAAAGTTACAGGTCTTCAATATGTGGAAGACAAGGCTGAAATTCGAACCGGATCCGAACGTTAACACTACCACAATGACGCCGATCGCAGTCTCTGTCCGCTATGGCTTTGTTCCTGATGCCTCAATCTGATTGGTCGAGTGCCGCCGCGTGCGAGCGTTCCCATTGGTTGCTAATGACGCTTTTCACCGCGTGCCTCACAACCCGACCGCTGTCGGCGTGTTCGGCGATGTTCGGTGCGTGCCGCGCGGAGCGGTCATTAGGGCTTTGGAGGGCCGGTCATTAACGGGGGGCGGTGGGCGAGAATTTAATCTTTTTGTACGTGAAGATCTATTTTCTTCGCGTTCGCCTGCCGCTGAGGCTTTGGGATTGTGATTTCGAATCTATACTGAATTCTCGTCAGGTGTCGTAAGGTACAGGTCTTCTCTTTATAGTAATCGTCATTATTTATTCATAAATCATCAATTTGCGGAGAAAATGGCGAAATTCTACCGCTAGCCCCTTCAAAATACAGACGCCCGACGGATCACGGCAAAACACGCCTGCCGTTCACGCGTTCACTATGTAACGTCTTCCTTCCCTTAGTATAGACAAACGCCGCTGGGGGTGCTGCCGCTGCTTTCCCGCTCCGGTGAGGCGTGCGGCCGTTAAAGGGTTAATCCTATATATAGATCATTATTTCTATTTTTCATGTTACGCAATTTCTGTGGCGTTCCGTACCAACAGACTTTTGTTTTGTTTATGTTCACAGTAAGCAGATTGTTCGCACACCATCCAGTGAAACCATCTAGGGCATTTTGCAATTTAGTTTTTACTAGAGTACAATCAACATTTGAGCTGTTCAAAACGAGATCGTCAGCATACAAAAGACTACTCACCTCTTTTAAGGTTTCACTGACAGCATTTATGTAGTATGAACAACAGGGGGCCTAACACGGGCCCCTGGGGGACACCATATGAAATTTTCGGCCAATCAGAATTCATACCGTTTGCGCACTCCCTCTGAACTTGATTATCCAGATAGGATGTTATCCAAGAAACAATACGTGGTGTAAGTCTTGATCATTCAAGTTTGCATATTAATCTACCATGGTGCACACTGTCGAAGGCCTTTTTCAAGTCTACGTAAACGCAGCATGTAACTTCTTTCCGGTCACGTGTTAGGTATAATCATTTGTTAGTTTAAAAAAAGCGTCAATCGTTCCTCTGGACTTTCTATAACCATACTGTATCGCGGCTAATTCCCATTGTCCTCAAAATATTTCATTATACTCATGTGACACAATTTCTCTGCTATTTTCCAAGGGACTGCTAACAGTGAGATTGGTCTCCAATTACTTGGGCTACTCTTGTCTCCTGATTTCGGTAATGGAATAACATTAGCTCTTTTCCATACAGTCGGAAAGACTCAAGTATCAAAAGATTTCTGGTACAGATATTCTAATTGTTCTAGAATCAGTTGTAGATATTCTTTTAAGACTAAGGTTCTTATACCATCAAGCCCCGACGACTTCCCTATTCCTATCTCTTTTATCAAGTCTAGAATTAATAATCTGTCTACTTTCACCTCTTCACATTCATATTCTACCCTTTCGTCTTTTTCTCCATTCACATACCGATCATAGATTGTGGTGTTCTGTTCTATTTTATCCGCTAATTCCTTCCCTATCCCCGATAAAAAACTGTTTACATATTCCGGTGCATCATTTGGAGAGATGTGTTGACTATTTTTATGGTGTTTCATCATGGGTAATGAGATATTTTTACTTATTGGCTTAATTATTCTGTTTAGTTCCTGCAAAAATTTCTTAGGTTTTCCTATTGTGTGATCTAATTTATTACTAATTACTTCCGATTTTGAACTTCTAATGCATTTTCTAATCTCATTTGTTAGTTTACAGGCTTTTAATAGGTTATCACAGCCTTCTCCAGACATATGAATTTCTAAATTTTTCCTGTCATCGGGTGGTAGATGAAGATCTCCATTCCCGATGTCTAAAAATTTTTTTTTAGATCTCCTGACATATGCTTTTTCAGCAGAGTATCTCTCTCATGTATCATGCCTCTAATCATGTCATTCATCCAGAAGTTGTTGCTCTCACGCATTGTCCATTCCGTTACAGGGCAGTATACGTTCAAATAGTCTACTAAAGTTTCTTCAATAAATTTCCATAGCTCATTTGGGCATGTCATGTGCCAGAAAGCATCCTAGTCGGTGTGAAGCACCCACTCTGTAAGATTAGATTCACTGTGATTTTTATATAATCTGCCGCTAACTTTGTCTTTACCTTAGGTTTGTATCTCGACGCAAAAATGGGTAAGTGATCAATATTCATATAATTTACAACACCAGCTTTATCTACTAAGGTTGAATTTGTCAAAATATTATCTATACAAGATCCCTCCTGCTTAGACGGTCTAGTGCATGTATTTATAAGTCGTTTAAAGTTATTATTTCTACAAAATTTGTCGAGTTTATCTTTATCTGTGCCCTTTGATTTAAAAAAATTTATATTGTAATCCCCCAACAGCCAAAATTCATGTTTGTGATATTCTGCTTGAGTTAACAGATCCTCCGGAAAAAATCTATGGCTCGGTCCGTATTACGCTTGTGTGTGAAATATACGGTAGAGACTATCATTGGTGTCACAAACGGTTTACGTATTTCCAAGGTAAGACACTCTAGATCATCTGTTATAATATACTCGTTGATCATTCTGCAATGCTTAGCTACGTCATGTTTAACGTAGGTAGCAATGCCTCCACCTATGCCATCATTTCTATCCAAACGATACAGTGTCTTTCCTTTCCACTCAACCATCTCATCAGTATAGTTATCTGTAAGCCATGTCTCGCTGAAGGTGGCAATGTCTATTTGTCCAAAAATTTCAAACAACTCATCATACTTATTACACATGCTTTGACAATTCAGATGCATTAAAGTCATACCTTTTACATTTTTCAGCTCTAATATAGGAAGTGTCATGAAATTAGATGATGATGGGACAAAATGATAACACAATAGATGAAGAAAAAATGAAAATATAGTGTACAAACACCCAAAGATGCTTCAGTAGCAAGGAAGGGAGAGATGATGAACCATTTAATCAGCCACTGCATGCAGAAGCTGAATAAACGCATTCACGGTAAGTGATATGGTAACCGATATGGCTTATGAGCAAAACTTCCAAGCGGCACCACAGACACGCATTGAGAGACCGTACCTTTCGAGGAAACCACCATGTTATACAATTATCCAGTTATCTTTTCTTACATTCCATCAAAACAATAATTTTCTTAAATCTCCAAGAATAGATGATTATCTCAAAAGTACATAAAGGGTCTTATATTCTACATCTTGGTAACTCGCATAAAGATAAATATTCAGTTCAGTCATTTGTATCCACATTATATCTAGTAACGCTCATGATTAATGGAAAATAACAGTAGGGTGCAGAATTGTTATCAACTAATTAATAAAGTTATGTCGTGGAAAAATAAACAGATATAAACAATTTGGTCTCCAAACATTGTAATCATTTAACTTTAAGACAGTTGCTCTTCTTCTAACTCCCTGATGTTGGCTGCATCCATCATCGGTGTTAAACATTTCATTATTAGGCATAACGATTGATCGATATAATAGCAATCCATCTTGTGTTTAAGCCATGTGCTACATACTGGTTTGGTTAATTCCTAAGCATGGTCCATTATTTCGTTCCATACTAGCTTAACATCTCATGTTTAAGACGTGTGCTACATACTAGTTTTTAGTCCAGTCCTTAACATGGTTGATCAGTTTTAGCATTACATCTCATATTTAAGACGTGTGCCACGTGCAAATTCTGTTCACTCTAACATACGATGAGCATTACATCTCATATTTAAGACGTGTGCCCCACGATTAATCAATATATTAACAGTTCATCTCATGTTTAAGACGTGTGCCACATGCCGGTTTAGTTAAGTCCTAAGCCTGGTTCATTGTTTCGTTCTGTACTAGCTTAACATCTCGTGTTTAAGACGTGTGCCACATACTAGTTTTTAGTTCTTTAACGTGGTAGATCAGTTCAGCATTTCATCTCGTATTTAAGACCTGTTCACTCCTACGCGTGATGATCATCCAATGCATCAGCATTACATCTCATGTTTAAGACGTGTGCCCTATGTTGCATAATCAGATCCTAGTCATAGAACTGATTTGATTCACTAGTAATACATCTCGTGTTTAAGACGTGAGCTAGGAATCGATCATGAGACTTAAGTTTTCACAATTTGATTTTCAATTTACACACAATTTCGTTTCATATTTAAAACAGGAGTGAGAAATATGATTTACTTATCTTTTTACGTGCAGTATGTCCTTGATCAATAGCTCATAATAATCTGTGATGATTGGTTTGACAAATAGGGAAGGATGGCATACGTCATGTAGAAGATGATATCTGTTCAGTCGTTTCAGGGGTCCTTTCATTCCAGCATCACGCTTCTTGCCATATCGGGCTTTGTTTCGTTTCGTACCATGAAAAACATAGTCAATCTGTCGGGTTTTTACTTTGCTTGACTTGTTAAGATGGACTATGTCAGAGTTCAACCCCCGAATCGCATCATTAAGGGTTTCTTGCATGGGATCTTTCTGCGAGTCACTACCAGTGCCTACTTCTAGGTTAATTCTTTGTGCTTCTAATCCCTTTGCGAATATGACACTTCTAGCACTGCCAGTATCTTTTGTCAGATCATCTTTCTCTTCCTGTCGTCGTTTCTCTCTGAGCTCATGCCGATGGTTATACTGATGATGTCCATTCCATACACGGTCGATACTACCACTGGTAATCCTGTGAAATGCCTTTTCACTGCAGCAATACTGTCACTTATCAAGGCTGAGACTGTTGTCCTGCACTCATGACTGTCAGCATATGCAAACTTATGCAATCTTTTACCTTGATCTGATACAGCTTTCTCCGTGATGTCACAGATCCAGCCACAGAACAGTGCTAATTGGTATCCTGTTCCTGTGTTATTGTTTACTTTGTCCGGGACCCGCTCTAGCTCACTCACCATGGCTTCGCAAAGTGTGACTGTGCCAGCTCCTGGTATGCACATAACTCGCACATTTACACCCATACCGTCGAACCTACGGTTCAATAATTCATCCAATCTTCCGACTCGTGAGTCTCCAACCATTAAAATCTGCATGTTGTTTGTGAAACTCTGCGATATTGGTAGAAAGTTTTTAGCTGTCTCTCTGTCGGAACAGTTCTCGCACTGTCATAAGAATGCAGCCATGTGTGTTCACTCCTCGGAGCGGTGCAGTCCCAGTGTATTGTGAGGCGCCGAAAGGGAATCCCCCTCCCCAGTGTTTGCTACTGGTGGCTTCTATCAGTGTCTTATTGCCTGTCCGAAGTAGTCTTTCACGCAGTACTTTATGTTGATCAAATTTGCTAATCAATAATGATTGTATTACTACATCTCGGGTGTTGTACCGGTTGTGTCCTTCAGGTTTTTTGAAAGTTTCCCAAACATCTTGACGTCCTGCGGTCGATCCATGTCTACCATTTGATCCGCTTTGTCTGGAAAGCCTAATGCTTTTAACCTGGCATAGAAATATGCATGTTCTACTGACAAGCTCCTTGTTGGACTTCCAAGTTCAAAGGTGTGTCTAATTTTGCAAGCGAACCAGTTACTGAGGTACGCAGTTTCTCCGCTATATGTGATTCCTTGTGCCGTTTCTGCTATTTGTTCACCTATATTGACTTGAGACGCATCCCTCATTTCTATGTTATCTACATGTTCTGTTGTTTGTTTGCTTGTACCAGATATGGCATAATCCATTTTTGGCAGTCGTTTTTCCACTGATCCCTGTTCAGTTTGCTTGTCTGCACTGATAAAAGAATTTACAGCTCCTTGTTCTTTCTTTTCTTTTGTGGGAACATATTTCTCACAGAACTGTATTGGTATCTTATCGTGATCATCTAGAATGTACGCAGTGCCATCAATTGTCAGTGTGTCTCCCTCTAGGGTGCATTCAATTTTCTGTTCCCTTGCACTTTTAAGAGCTCTCCTCAATCTTGCTCTACCAATTCTGCGCTCTCGGGGTTCATCCTCAGCGATCCAGACTCTTTCAGCATCAGCGACATGGCGTAGCCTCCACTTATCTTGTAGGATCATGTTCTTGATAGTCAGATTACTGCAGGCCAGAAAGTTTGGTACTGTATCTGGGCCTTCACTTCTGTTGTTCGAGAGTCGTCGTATCCCTAGAAAATCACCCGGGCCAAATCGCACTCTGATATCTTGACACAGTAAATCAATTAGATCCCATAAGTTTGTGTTACTGTCAGTGTTTAAGCCATATATAATAAAATTTCTGTTTGCCTCCTCAGTGCAGTGCTTGATCGATCCGATTTGGTTCACGACCGCTTCAAAAGTGCGTTTATCAATTCCCGATCCAATCTGCTTTGGTACAGCACTCAATTTTTTTATCTTTACTTGCAAGTCTTGTATCTCTTTCTTTTGAGCATCGATTCTACTGTTTAGTTTTTGAAGTTTCTTGTAGTTTCGATATACCTCTGTCTGGCTGCTTCTCTCATACCCACAATATCCTCCTTGTTTTCGCCGACATCTACAACTATTCCCTGTCTTCATATAGCCCACTTGTGATATCTGTATTCGCTGAGATATCTTTGGAGATTTTCACTAGTCGTGTGTTTGATTCATTGTACTGATTGCACACCAAATCAAGACGTACATTCATTTCAGCATTCTGTTTTGTCATGAGTTCAACAATGTTAGTTAGAGTATATGTGGGTTTGACATTGGCATTACCGAGTGACGCGGGAGCAGGACCGCTCCTTTCAGTACCTCTCAAACCGGGTAGCCCAGCGGTGTTCCCCGCGTTCCTGTTCATAGCAATGGGTGAAAGATTCTTACTTGCGTATACAGGTGAATTGCATATTTCATCAATACAATCAAGTAAGATACACTTATCTGTTGTGTTCTTTGCTTTTTTCAAGTCTGGTGAGCTTGTAGTTATCGATGTGTCAGAACTGACGCTTCTAGTGCGTTTCGGGTTGGGTGTCGAGTCAGTCAGCTCAGGTGTTGACATCGCAGGTTCGCTCACGTTGTTTACCCGTTGCCATTGGTTACGATCGCTGTTGGTGTAATTTCCCGATAGAAAAATCGCTATTCTTGCCATATATCATTCAATAAACTTGTCTAGATATAGCTCATCCTTGTCACATATTGTTCATGTAAGTCGTCGCTCACTCTCAGATTTGATAGTCGACTATTTCGCGCGAAATTAGTGGTTTCCGTACGGAGCTCTCTATAAACATCCCTATAAGTTTATCAAATGCTTTCGCAGTAGTTCGTCTTGCGGCGATCCAAGAATTTCACCTCTAACACCGCAATATGAATGCCCCCGTCTGTCCCTCTTAATCATTACCTCTAGTTCCGAAAACCAACAAAATAGAACCGAGGTCCTATTTCATTATTCCATGCACCATTATTCAGGCAGAACGCGCCTGCTTGGAACACTATAATTTTTTCAAAGTAAACGTCCTGGCCGCCGCACGCACCCAGTCAAGAGCACCAACGGGTGACCAGAGACCGCCGCGAGGCGGACCACTTGCCCGGATCCGAGATCCAACTATGAGCTTTTTAACTGCTACAACTTTAATATACGCTATTGGAGCTGGAATTACTGCGGCTGCTGGCACCAGACTTGCCCTCCAATAGATCCTCGTTAAAGGATTTAAAGTGTACTCATTCCAATTACGGGGCCTTGAAAGAGTCCCGTAATGTTATTTTTCGTCACTAGGTCCCCGTGTCGGGAGTGGGTAATTTACGCCACTGCTGCCTTCCTTGGATGTGGTAGCCGTTTCTCATACTCCCTCTCTGGAATCAAAACCTGATTCCTCGTTACCCGTTACAAACATGGTAAGCAGGTCACTTACCATCAACATTTGATAGGTCAGACATTTGAAAGACTCGTCGCCGGCTCTGAGGCCATGCGATCGGCACAAAGTTATCCAGAGTCACCAAAACGACCCACCGCCGACAAGCGACTGCACCCGATTGGTTTTGATCTAATAAAAGCAGTCCTCCCATGAAGGTCGTACATTGTCAGCATGTATTAGCTCTAGAATTGCCAAAGTTATCCAAGTAGGATTGTACGATCTAAGGAACCATAACTGTTCTAATCAGCCATTTGCAGTTTCACCCTTGTACAGTCTGTACTTTCACATGCATCCTTTGAGACAAGCATATGACTACTGGCAGGATCAACCAGATAGCTGTTCATTCAAAACTCACAGCAAGGAAGGAGAGCACGGGTGCTCTCCCCCTTTTGCTTCTGAATTGTTTCGAGGTTCCGGGCCGGAAAAGCCCTTCTTCCCTTCACCGTCAACCTTACAGGGAGACCGGCCTGCTTTCGCCAAGCCCGTCTCCCCATCTACGTTCACCACCTACGTCCCCTTTGCGAGGGCAGGTTCTTCAGGACCGTCGAGGCATCCTACCCGGGGGCAAAATATCATGTGGCCCACAATGTTCTCAGGACGAACATTACCGTTTCCAGGTGTGGCCCGCTTGCAGGAAGGCAGTACCCTCGCAGCCAGGCAGGCACTCAGTTGTCATCCAAAAGTGAGAAAGAGAAAGCCGGAAGAAACCAAGTTTTGGACAGGTAAAACAAGTCAAACCACAGAAATGTGGAAAACTCAACCGCCTTCAACTTTTCTCAGCCGACCGCTCCCCTCATATATGGTTCTGCAGGGTGATTCATTGTAACTGCACCTGGGAAACTACAATTTTCTGTGACACGGAGCCATTTTCAGTCAAAATGGGCAGTTACCACCACTTTGGAAGGCGTAATAGCAAAGTTTGCCCGGCAGAAAAACACACGGTAAATCTTCAGTGAAAACGGGCCATTTCTGTCACTTTTGAATGGTTTTCCCATCACGGCAACATTTCTTTGTCTTTGCCTGTGAAGACCCCATGCCAGCACCTATTCAGGTGAAACGTGCCATTTCCAGTCAAACGGGGACTATTCCAACACTTTCAAGGGGTGTTCTGAAAAAAGCCCATGTGCACATTTTCAGTGAAAACAGGCAATTTGCAACACTTTCGAGGGGTGTCACGGCACAGCATTGTGCTATAACCAAAGTTATACACAATATATGGTTATTTTGGAAATGAAAGATTGTTAAAATGTATTAAAATGATGATTTATTAAATATTGAAAATATAATGTAAAATGTAATATACGTATGAATATTGTTGATTATTGAAGCATATGTATGGTTTGTTGTATACGATGACACATTGATACTACGTATGAGTATATGATGTCTAATGTTATGATAAAGTGTTAGTGTTAGTTGTTGACATTGTATTGAGTGTTAGTGTTAAACATGATATGACAAAATATTAATCATGACTGTCTACCAAGCCACATTATAGGCTGAGTATACTTTAAGGTAGATAGCCATGAGAGAAGCGATGTCTCCTAGTACTACTAGCTGGTCTTTTGGGAACACCGTGCTTCTGGGAATAGACCCTCTGACATCACCATGACGACTGAGGGTCGCCTCTGGAGTTCCCTGGGGAAGTCCCATCTCAGGGTATTCCCAAATTCCCTGCAGGATTAACATAACCACGTGTGTCTCGAATCTACGTGAACTTAAACGAGATTCATTCCAAATTTCCCATGATCCTTTAGAAAATGCTCATTTTCGATCTGCCCCCGAGCGGACTATATCGTCAGTCTCCATCACCATTGTCTGCAGTCCGGACGCGTTCTGCTTGGCTCCGGATACCGGCAGAAGTGCGCGGATGCAGCATTGAAATTATATCATATAGGACCAGCTAAGGCAACTTACTTAGCGGCTTTCGGATTGTGAAAGTGACTTGGAACGGGACTCTCCAAGTGCACACATATTGAATCTTACATAGGAATCTTCTAAACTTACAATGTTCAGACTTGAACATTATCACTTAACTAAGTGATCGGACTTCATTAGTATTTCCTCCAACTTCTCCATGAATTGGATTTGTGATTTATTGAGATATATGAATCTTATGAGTTCACTTGGGACATTCAATATCTGGTGAGTTATGCTGCAATTACAAAGTATTGCTTATGTTGGTTATTAGTATGAACTGATCATCTCTTATCACCTTGTGTGATGTTCTACACTCTTTAAATCATACAACGAACATTGTATTGAGAAGTTATAAGATCAATGACTTGAACATGCTCCACAGAATTACGTGGTTTAGTCAGAACCCCAGTGAAGTCTCGTTCCACTATGACTTTGGAGTCTGACATATCGTCATACTTCTTAATGTTGCAATACGGATGAACATTGTCATATCATACTGAGTTTATGATACTTCTTTGATACCATTTGCCATGCCTATATATGTGTGAAACGTTTGAATTATTAAAAGACTTATCAAACTTACTTCAATCCTTGTCCTCATCCATGATAGTCATGACACCATTATTATAGTATCCAGAATATGTTAATTACCTTTATTAGTTAATATCTTTATTAATTAAAGATCTCATTTAGGTTTCCTCGCTGTCCGCAAGGGGTTGCAGAGTCTGGTAGCCTTGCGTACACACAGCCTTAGAGGTGCTCCTACCTTCCCCATAACGTTACGTAACGGAAAATAGAATATTAATTATTATAATTATATCATAACTTATTGAATCAATAGTAATCATGAATACGTATAACGTCTACTGGTTAACGTGAACTATGGAGATAGGCGTAATATCCATCTCTGTCACGATTACGTATTTAGTTAGTTAATTACGAAATACAAATGAACGCAATTAGTTAATGATTGAGTTGCGGTCATTTGTTGATTACTTCCTGAAGTGTAAGAGGCAAATCCACATCCGTTTCAACGTCGTTCACCGCTAGGTGTCGCCACTGTCGATATATTTTAATTAAGTTAATTCCGTACTTCTCTTCTTGGACACTACGTGCCGTAATTATGATACAGGAATATTTCTGTAGTTCCTGAAGTCGCCGCTAGGTGGCGCCAGGTGTTATATAAAGGTTTAATTAAGTTAAGGAAGTCTCTCACCAGGCGTCACTACGTCCCCACGTAGTACTTCTAGGTGTATAATGGGTCAGATTTTCCCAAAATGTACAATTCAGACTTTTGGGGCAACACAAACAAAATTAAAAAAATTTCAAGTAATCAATTAAAAAACCTTTATTTCTTTTAGAGCAACATCTCAGCTGTTTGTGGATACCAATTATACTGACTTTCTCCAAGCGGTTCAGTTTTTACACTTGTTACAGTAAAAGTTGATTTTTCTTATGGAACGTCCGAAATATTTTCAACATGCTATGAGTTGAAATACTGTCTAGTGATTCCTATTAGGAGTACAAAGACAAGATTCACAAAATTAATGGATTTTATACTGAACTTGTGCTATACCAAATTTCACTAAGCTCCTATGAATATTACTATGTCTATCATATGAAAAACTTTTGCTCACATTTTGGAAAAGTTGAAATTAAGCATAAAAAATTAATTAACTTTTTTTAAATTAGTGTACACTAACCATAAGAGATCCAATTTGGAAAATAAATACTTCTACACATCGCTATACATCCCTACTGTACAGGCATGCAAATATCATAAGTTACCAGTATAAATATTATACCATGCTGTACCGTTAAATAAACCCATTTAAGTTTCTGACGTTCCTCGAAAACTTTCGCCCGTGACCAGTTTCCTATGTCCACACAGAACCACATGTATCACAGTAAATATTGCATTCAGAGGCACCAAAACTGCTACGTTTGTAGCAAACATGTACACAAACACTTCAGAAGTGTATTCAACCTTCAAGAGATACTTATTTTAAAATCAGGGAGCCTGCTGGGTGGTGGTAGGCGGAAATACCACGTAAAAAAAAGACAAGTTGAAATTTCAAAAGAGCAAAGGACTAGGTTAAATTGCTCAGAACCACCAGCGAAACCCACCAACACACTCCCCAACGTCTCTACTATATGAAACAAATGGTTTTAGATAGCTAAGAACCTATTTCCTACACCGCCCGGGTGAGAACCTGAGACCTTACATTTGTTTCGGACGTTCCTCCAAAACTTGCGCCCGTGACCAGTTTCCTATGTCCACACAGAACCACATGTATCACAGTAAATATTACATTCAGAGGCACCAAAACTGCTACATTTGTAGCAAACATGTACACGTACACTTCAGAAGTGTATTCAACCTTCAAGAGATACTTATTTTAAAATCAGGGAGCCTGTTGGGTGGTGGTAGGCGGAAATACCACGTAAAAAAAGACAAGTTGAAATTTCAAAAGAGCAAAGGACTAGGTTTAATTGCTCAGAACCACCAGCGAAACCCGCCAACACACTCCCCAACGTCTCTACTATATGAAACAAATGGTTTTAGATAGCTAAGAACCTATTTCCTACACCACCCGGGTGAGAACCTGAAACCTTACATAAGTTTCGGACGTTCCTCCAAAACTTTCCTCTACACATTACCCAGTGCCTGTGAAAGGCAGAGTGGCCTGGAGAGGCAAAGAACTTGTTACTCAACAAGGAAATATCCACATGCACCTCTGTACATAGGTTCCTAGTTCTAAGAAATATAACATTTAATGGAAAAAAGGAGGCATCTTTAGAATAATCAATTTGAAAATCACAAATCAATACTTTCCACAGTAAGAAACAAGTGAAAAATGCAAAGGATAAATTGAAAAATGTACCAGAACATGTGAAAATATGTATTATGAATTAATTAGAATTTTCTACCACCTTCATAAGCAATTTAATAACTCTATTGGCCCAGTCTCCACAAGGTTAAGCATGTTTCGGACGTTCCGCCCTGCATAATTTCGGCCGTTCCAGCACACTTTTTTCCACTCTATACTTACAAAGCAGGAGAGAAATTGCAAAAACCACATTCCATAAGTACAAGAAATTAGGTAAAAGTTGAAAAAACACTTTGGATGTGACTTATTTGTGCTGGTGAGAGTTCAAAATGGGCCCTCCATCCTTTCCCAGTATAGACCGGCTTGGGTACTCTACACAAGATGTCTACAAGGGGCACATCAAGAATGTCTGGTGTCGCAGGCCACTTGAAATTGTTCCGACATCTTTCGTCACAACCAGGCTGAAGGAAAGAGACTTCAGCGCTGTCGGCATCACTGTTGAGGACTTCCCCGATGTACCACTTGCCATCATAGACAGCAGCAAGCCATGACCCTGTAGCTGGTGAGACGACACTGCTGGCTGGCAAGCTCTCTGTTGGTGAAGTGGGCTGATCAAGTTGAAAGAGGATGTGACGAGTCCACCCTTCACAGCCACCCAGGAAGGCAGCAGAAGAGTAACAACATGGAAGATAGCAAGAAGTCTCCCGAAGAACAATGGAGTCTCCAGGAACACAGCACATCACGGAATGGGCCTTCATTGTACCAGGTACCGGCTGGGCAGTGATGAGGAGAGATAGTTCTTCTCCGGCCTGACGAATGTCCTCCACAGGAACATGAAAATACCGGACAAGACTGGGGACACGGTTACCAGCACAGGCAAAGTCAGCAGCATTGTGGATGAAGATGCAGCGTTTCACAGTCGAGTCGGCCATGCATTTAGCTGCAGTACCAATCCCGTCACAGGCTCCCTTCCCATGGCCTGCTTCAAAGTATAACCAAGTCGCCGCACAGTTGAAGAGCTGCTGGTGTTTGGCAATGATACTGAAACACGCACTGTTATGGTACTGTGACGTGGGGCCATCAGTCACATAGTGAACACAAGAAATACCAGGAACCTCTTCGGAAAGGACTTTGTTGATCACTTTCATAAAGGAAAAAACAGCTGCAGAGTCATGTCTCCGCTCCTCAGAAACGATGGCCAAAGACTTGTGCGAAAGGACACCTCCCTCTTCCCTGAAGTGGAGAACCACAGGATGAACGGTTACTGGCTCCTTTGCGAAGTAGACAGGCTGCGGTTCGTCAGGGTAGCTGACAACCCAGTTCTCAGCAAAGTCCATCTGCACTGTACACTCCCCCGGAGTGAGGTTCTCACGAAGTGGACGGAGGGCCTGGTACTGGGCGTATACTCTCCTGACGTGGCTCTCCATCAG
The DNA here is from genome assembly GCA_950022655.1 of Alentia gelatinosa. Taxonomy (NCBI): domain Eukaryota; kingdom Metazoa; phylum Annelida; class Polychaeta; order Phyllodocida; family Polynoidae; genus Alentia; species Alentia gelatinosa. Next base: position 63,752,109 of record OX465587.1, on the reverse strand, counting down.
GGAAAAGTCAGACTTCAGTTCTCGCCTGAAGGTGTCGCGTGGCTCCGTCTGTGTGACGATGCGAAGCTTCTTCGTTGTCTTGCCTTCATCGCCATACACAACATCCAATCGCTTCCACATGTCCACGGAAACAACAGCTGGCAACCGGTCCAGCTTCGCATCCACACCCACCCACGGAACCTGCAGAAAGCTGTCGGGTAGAAGAGGAAGGCCGAGTCCGTGGAGAGGTTTCATCCGCAAAGCAAAGTTCTGATGCTTAACACACAGACAAATAGTAGTGTGGTGGCAGTGCACCGGAAGGATGTAGCAGTGCTTTCGACAAACACTGCGGAAGAAACTCAGGGAAGCTCGGAGATGAGGGAATTCTTCTCGATACTTAACTTGAAGAACATGGAGGAACTCTGTCAGCTGGACTTTCTGGAACTTAACCTTCCTCAAAGTGACAGTGTCTTTCTTCCCTGGAAGAGTGATAGAGTGTTCAGGCCTCTTGAGGAAGTCAACTATAGCCAAAGATGTTGTGTGGAAGGCAGCTATACCCAACTTGTCCTTCCACGGTGAAGAGAGAGTTCTTCGGTCCAGGCCCACATTCCGTGAGAGTCGAGATGCCCCACGTACCGAGCGTAACTCCACAGGCGACACAATTTTGGCCAGGACTCTACGACGCTGCGGTCTGGGCAGACGCTTGATGGCAGCGGTGATGACATCGTATATCCTGGCTTTGTGCACCTCACCTGAGAGTGGAAGAGGTGGTGTCGGTTGGGAAGTCGGTGTGGTGGGGGTGCGCACTGGTGGTGTGCGCACTGGTGGTGTTGTGCGCACAGGGTCCCGGTCAGGCAGCGTGTCGGAGGCAACATCCTGCCCTGTCGCTCCCTCAGGCACAGGAACAGCACTGTGTCATTGGCTGACACGCTTCTGCAGGCCATGAAGCTTGGCCCTCAGCATAACATTCTCCCTCTCCACGCTCAGCCAAGCAGCCTTCGCCTTCCGCAGCTTGTAGTACAGAGCGGACTTACGTGGAGTTCTCGGGCCACTGGCCTCTATAGGCCTGCGGGGGGTGGAGGGGGATCTGAAAAGAGGTTACATTCCAATTGACATCTAAACAAATTGTAAATAATTACTTATCTCATTTCCAGAAATATTGTTTAAAGTTGTTGTTTTTCCATTCCAGAAATAATCTCTAATTGAAAATAATATTACTTTCACTTGGTTCACTCATACATGATTAATTAATAGTTTAATCTATATAATTTATGGGTAGATAATCTATATAATTTATACATACATGAATTAGAAACCTCTTGAATTAGAAGAATAACTGTATGTCTTGTGTATTTATATAATTCACACCATGCAAAAGCTTAACAAATACATGTCATGCAAATCGTGCATAGAATGCTTAAATGTCAGAATTAAAAACTCACGGCTATGCTGAGGTGACTTTTTTACTGGGGCGCCTTATTCTCGCAGCACCGTCGGACCACAGCCCTGGAAATCAAAAGAAAATCTACATCGAGATACATCTTAAAAGTAACATGCTCCCAACACCTGCAATCTTGAACAATATGCACACTGGAAAAAGTTTACACTGTTATCTGTTCACATGGAGTGAAGAGATAAATAATAATATTATAATTGCACATCCATACATACATGTACATGTATGTGTAGACACAGCTTAACAATATGATGCACTCTCCCAACACCAATTCATTTCTACCTATCATGTAGCAGCTGCAGTACAGTGTAATAAATCTACAATTCTAAATGTGTGTACATAGTAAAAAGTGACTACAAACTACATTAACATAGAATACTTACGCCAACTCCTTAATTTGGGTTGTCTTACCGGCAGAAGGTGGTGTTGAGTTGACGGCTGTGGTCCGAGGGGGAGGGGACTTGGGAGGAGGAGGGGCAGGGGCAGGGGCAGGGGCTTTCCTGTAAAAGGTGAAGGGTTTGGTGGTGCAGGATGAGGCCAAGGGGAGGGGTGTGTCGGTGGAAGGGGTGGTGGGTTCTGGGGTGGTGGTAGCAGGGGCAGGGGGGGTGCAGGGGGTTGAAGGGGCTGGGGGGGAAGAACTTTTTTTGTTTCTTTTGTTTTTTTTTCTTGTGGGTGTAGGTGTGGGAGAGGTGGAAGGGAGTGGGGAGGAATGTCTTCTTTTGGATGTGGGTGTGGGTCTGGAAGAGGTGGAAGGGAGTGGGGAGGAACGTCTTCTGGATGTGGGTGTGGGTGTGGGAGAGTTGGAAGGGAGTGAGGAGGTATGTCTTCTTTGAGTTGTGGGTGGGGGTGTGGGAGAGGTGGAAGGGAGTGAGGAGGTATGTCTTCTTTGGGTTGTGGGTGGGGGTGTGGGAGAGGTGGAAGGGAGTGAGGAGGTATGTCTTCTTTGGGTTGTGGGTGGGGGTATGATCATGGCAGAGCAAGTGGCGGTAGGGGGGGATGGGGATCAAACTTTGGGGGGGGAGTCTTCTTTTGGGTGTGGGTGTGGTGGAGGTGAAGGGGGTGGGTTGGGGAGGAGCCTGTGGGAGAGTGGAGGCAGGGTTGGCGGAGGAGGAAGAGGGGATTTGAGGAGCCTGCTGTAACCGTCTCCGAATCTCACTCGTAAGAGTTTTGTAGAGGCCAACATTCCTTACACTCTCTTCCGAGTGGGACTCGGGGGGATTAATAGCAGGCTGCTCCACGGGGTCGACTGGGTCCTCCGTGGATGTGGCTGTCGCAGCAGCTGCAGTGGCAGCAGCCTGCTCCCACCTGCGGGAGCGGTACCTCTCTTTACGCTCTTTGGCCTTAACCCGCTGCAGCTCCTGTGCAGCCACATCTTGGGAGGCTTTCAGTCGAGCCCGGCATTCCCTCTTCCTCGTCCGCTCTTTCTGAATCCAAGCCGGGTCTAAACGCTTACGCTGCCTCCAATGTCGCACAGACTCCTTGTTGGGTTTGAGGGGCCTCATTCTGCTGGGGTCAGGTGGGGGGGTCTTGAGTAGAGGTTTGGAGGGCGGGGATGTATAGTGCTGAATCTGGAAAAAAAAAGAAATGGAAAAAATAAGTCTGAGCATGAAAAAATGAGAAATAATGTGAAATAGAACAAGCCTAAAAAAGTGAAGAAAAAAAAATTTAAAAATTTAAAAACTGTGCTATATTATTGTGTAGTATAATAATGCGCACCACCACACTTATTTTGGTCTTCGTAATGCCATAGTAACAGTGCTATATTGAACATATTGTACAAAAGGGAACGTCCAAAACTTTACAAAACAACCCAAAACGTGAGAAAATTCAATAAATTCACAAACATAAGTACAAGACAAATATTCTTCATTATTATACCTACAAAATGATACTAAGCATGAGAGAATAGGTTAAAATGCAAGGTTGTAGCAGGCGATATGAATTTGGCTGGAACGTCCGAAATGTTTCGCCGGAACGGGCATAAGTCTAACACATATCAGAGTTAAATACACTCTAAACCTTTTAATACTTATAATCTAACTATTTCCCGCATAGAACATGTTAAGAAGTACATGTGGGTTGCAAAGTTTGAGAAATGCAGAGACAAATACTTGTGAAAGGCTCAGTTGAAAAGTCAAATTTGAAAAAAAGGAACGGGCGAAACCTTGTCAAACCCATGTGGCCAGAACCCTATCTCCACAAACGACCAAATAGCTATCTAAATGTGAAAAGCAGCATGTTTTTTACACTATTAAACCTCTGCATGTTTCACACCATGCACAGGGAAGGAAGAAAAGCACATTTGATAAAACCATTGATATTGTTTCGCCCGTTCCATTTCTTGGGTAAGGTTCAAAGCTATCGACCCAAAGACAAAGAAAAACTCCCGTTTGTCGCTAAACCACCACGTGCGAGGAACGGGCACAAGTTGAAAAATGCCGAAATACCAAAAAAAGCAAGGAAACATTCACTAAATACATACTTCACCACTTTCTAGGGTACATACACCAAGTTTCGGACGAATTTCAGAACATAAAACACATAGATTAAGCAAAAAATACTCAATATTTCGGAGAGAAAAAAATGTCTGCCTTACCTCATGTGGCGCTGGATGATGCAAGAGGCTGGTGTAACGGTTTTACGCGCCAATTCGAAGGTTATGGTGGAAGGAATGGTTTCCCCAAAAAAAGTTTTGGCTGTTCCGTATTTTCTGAAAATTTACAAATTCCTTCCTCACAAGTCCCCAAGAGATTGAATCTTTATGATTTTTAGGCAACATATGCACAATAACATATACTTCAAGTGTAGAAAACCACAGAAGTGAATATTAGCGCATTCCAGAAATATTGACAAAAACATCCGGTGTCACGGGCGAAAGGTGGTTCAGTATAAAAACAGGTAAGTGGTTTTCAATCTGTGCTCACTCACTTAATACTGGATGGATAAGGCTATAACTTTACTTATAATTGCACAACATCTTAGGGAGTATATAGGAAGTATTAGTTGTGTAATAGGCGTGAAATTAGATACCATTTTATAAGTACGAAAATGGCATTTCGGACGTTCCGCGCGAAAAAGTGACAAACCCATTTTTTGTCAGACCTGTGAAAAATCCAGGAAAAAATACCCAGATACCCACCAATATTTTGTATGGCATAGAAAACAGATACAGCTCACAGGAAAAGTTGCTTTCCATATGCTGAAAATGTAATATTTAATATTATGACACTTATGGTATTGTTGTTTTTTGGTCTTTTTGACCATTTTTACCCATTTTCAGACTTTCATGATTCATTGCATAATGAAGGAGTTGTCATATAAAGTAAAACTTTATATCAATTTAAGGCTGGGAATGTCCTACATAACATCCAGAAAACCGTTTTTAAATATATTAATTATTAAAGCTTTCATGGATGATTATGTACAAAATGACCTAAATTCATGGGATTGTACATTCTGAGAAAATCTGACCCGTATACGTACAGACTTCATACCTTCCTCCCCATCTTATGTATTTAAGTAATTATTAACACCATAATAAACCCACAGCTACCAGAACAATATACATACTTAATTAAGTGGTTTCAAATACAAGCAGCTATAATCTCTGACACGTAGTAAATTCAGAGCACATGCAAGGATATTGCTTGTCTGGTCAAAGGAGATTATGACCGCATTTATCTGAAACAAGTTTATATTGCTTTTATCAAGGACAGTTCTCTGATAATAATTGTAGCATTCTGATATTTCTAGCAATTTGAAACTAGATTGATCTACCTCCTAGTGTTCATATAGATGTGGCAGTTCTGGTGAACATGATGGTAATTGTGGTATCCTTACGAGAAATACATAGTTCTCTCATCTTTCATTTTTGTGATATCGTATTGTTTGTTTTATTATTCATTATTACAAGATGCACTATCATTTTTATACTTTGCAAATTCATGTTATGTTTTGTTTCTGTGCATTATTGAAAAATAATAAAATCGCAATATCAAAAGGTTATATGATAATGCTCCAAGATGTATCTGTTGTAAACAGTGGCTGAATTTAGCTGGACGCAGGGCTAATGCAATGTAAATACTATAAGATCCTATAAGTGTGTAGGAGCCAAACACATGAATTAGATCACTTATTTTTAAAATGAAATCCGCTGTACCGAGGCATGGTTCTCTGGAATGATCTTGATAAAGTGATGCATGTCTGTTATGTCTGTTATTTGTTGTAGATCGAATCACATCAAATCAATCTGGATTTAGTCTGTCTACATATCTATATCTAATGGGTTCTAATGTAACTATATCATGGAAAATTCTGTTTGAACAGCAATCTCAATACCATCCTCATACTCACTTCATAATCACCACCAAAAGTACATATTGGTACTGGACCTGTTTCTGATCACACTGATTGTGTATGGGTATGGACAAAGCCTGATGAAAACCTGCTATGCAGAAGACGGCTAAAGCCTCTAAATGATTTTTTCTGTGCTTAATAAAAAAAATCCAAAAAAGTCTATGATAAAAGAGGAGTTAAACTCAGTAAAACAAAATACACGATCTGAGAACAAATGTGAGAAGTAGGGAAGCTGATACAAACTGCATGGCAGTAGATAGTGCAAGTAACACTTACCAACTTGATCGACAAATAGAAGACACATGCAGACTATCTTGAGAAGGAGGACCGTCTTGCCCTCCATGATGACCCCTGAATGTGGTGACGACTGAGAAGACCAGTACGCATAAACTGTGGATACGCCCCTCATCTTAACCATTTATCCTCAAAAAACTAGTTAATTATGGTGTGTATCAGTCTATGACGGAATAGGTATATCCACTTTGTCATTTTTACAGTGCTCTGAGTGCTGCAGCAAGAAGTTGGATTAATTTTTTAACCATACATTATTGGATGTAGGGTTGAAATAAGTGCTATAAATCTCAAACTTATCCATGCTGAAATATACACATGGTTAACCACATGCAGTGCCTCGACACAAACACACGACAAATAAACAACGGGGCAGAAACTTAAAAGAAGGATAATATCAGAGAGAGAACAGGGTGTATACATAGTGACACACCAACCAGTCTACTGGGAAACGATACACACCATAGTGTGGGCCCTCTGCCCGTCAAGTGACACACCCACCGGTCTAGAGATACACGCCCTATTGTGGGCACTCTGCCAGTCAAGTGACACACCCACCAGTCTACAGATACAAACCATAGTGTGGGCACTCTGCCAGTCAAGTGACACACCCACCAGTCTACAGATACACGCCATAGTGTGGGCACTCTGCCAGTCAAGTGACACACCCACCAGTCTACAGATACACGCCATAGTGTGGGCACTCTGCCTGTCAAGTGACACATCCACCAGTCTACAGCTACACGCCATAGTGTGGGCACTCTGCCAGTCAAGTGACACACAAACCAGTCTACAGATACATGCCATAGTGTGGGCACTCTGCCCATCAAGTGACACACCCACCAGTCTACAGATACACGCCATAGTGTGGGCACTCTGCCAGTCAAGTGACACACCCATCAGTCTAAAGATACACGCCATAGTGTGGGCACTCTGCCCGTCAAGTGACACACCCACCAGTCTACAGATACACGCCATAGTGTGGGCACTCTGACAGTCAAGTGACACACCCTTCAGTCTACAGATACACCCAATAGTGTGGGCACTCTGCCAGTCAAGTGACACACCTAGTCTACAGGTGAACGCCATAGTGTGAGCACTCTGCCAGTCAAGTGACACACCGATTCTACAGGTACACGCCATAGTGTGGGCACTCGGCCAGTCAAGTGACACACCAACCAGTCTACAGATACACGCCATAGTGTGGGCACTCTGCCCGTCAAGTGACATACCCACCAGTCTACCGATACACACAATAGTATGGGCACTCTGCCAGTCAAGTGACACACCCACCAGTCTACCGATACACACAATAGTATGGGCACTCTGCCAGTCAAGTGACACACCCACCAGTCTACAGATACACACCATAGTGTGGACACTCTGCCAGTCAAGTGACACACCCACCAGTCTACAGATAGACGCCATAGTGTGGGCACTCTGCCCGTCAAGTGACATACCCACCTGTCTACCGATACACACCATAGTATGGGCACTCTGCCAGTCAAGTGACACACCCACCAGTCTACAGATATATGCCATAGTGTGGGCACAATGCCAGTCAAGTGACACACCCACCAGTCTACAGATACACGCCATAGTGTGGGCACTCTGCCCGTCAAGTGACATACCCACCAGTCTACCGATACACACAATAGTATGGGCACTCTGCCAGTCAAGTGACATACCCACCAGTCTACATATACACACCATAGTGTGGGCACTCTGCCCGTCAAGTGACACACCCACCAGTCTACCGGGAAACGATACACACCATAGTGTGGGAACTCTGCCAGTCAAGTGACACACCCACTAGTCTACAGATACACACCCTAGTGTGGACACTCTGCCAGTCAAGTGACACACCCACCAGTCTTAAGATACACACCATAGTGTGGGCACTCTGCCACTCAAGTGACACACCCACCAGTCTACAGATACACGCCATAGTGTGGGCACTCTGCAAGTCAAGTGACACACTCACCAGTCTACAGATACACGTCATAGTGTGGGCACTCTGCCCATCAAGTGACAGACCCACCAGTCTACATATACACGCCATAGTGTGGGCACTCTGCCAGTCAAGTGACACACCCACCAGTCTACAGATACACACCATAGTGTGGGCACTCTGCCACTCAAGTGAAACACCCACCAGTCTACAGATATACGCCATAGTGTGGGCACTCTGCCCGTCAAGTGACATACCCACCAGTCTACCAATACACGCCATAGTATGGGCACTCTGCCAGTCAAGTGACACACCCACCAGTCTACAGATACACGCCATAGTGTGGGCACTCTGCCAGTCAAGTGACACATCCACCAGTCTACAGATACACGCCATAGTGTGGGTACTCTGCCCGTAAAATGACACACCCAGTCTACAGATACACGCCATAGTGTGGGCACTCTGCCCGTCAAGTGACACATCCACCAGTCTACAGATACACGCCATAGTGTGGGCACTCTGCCAGTCAGGTGACACACCCAGTCTAAAGATACACGCCATAGTGTGGGCACTCTGCCAGTCAAGTGACACACCCAGTCTACAGATAAACGCCATAGTGTGAGCACTCTGCCCGTCAAGTAACACACCAACCAGTCTACAGATACACCCCATAGTGTGGGCACTCTGCCAGTCAAGTGACACACCCACCAGTCTACAGATACATGCCATAGTATGGGCACTCTGCAAGTCAAGTGACACACCCACCAAACTACAGATACACACCATAGTTTGGGCACTATGCCAGTCAAGAGACACACCCACCAGTCTACAGATACACGCCATAGTTTGGGCACACTGCCAGTCAAGTGTCATACCCATCAGTCTACAGATACACGCCATGGTGTGGGCACTCTGCCAGTGAAGTGACACACCCAGTCTACAGATACACGCCATACTGTGGGCACTCTGCCAGTCAAGTGACACACCCAATAATCTACAGATACACACCATAGTGCGGGCACTCTGCCAGTCAAGTGACACACCCACCAGTCTACAGATACACGCCATAGTGTGGGCACTCTGCCAGTCAAGTGACACATCCACTAGTCTACAGATACACGCCATAGTCTGGGCACCCTGCCCGTCAGGTTACACACCCAGTCTACAGATAAAGCCATAGTGTGGGCAATGTGCCCGTCAAGTGACACACCCACCAGTCTATAGTTACACACCACAGTGTGGGCACTCTGCCCGTCAAGTGACACACCCACCAGTCTACAGATACACACCACAGTGTGGGCGCTCTGCCCATCAAGTGACACACCCACCAGTCTACATATACACGCCCTAGTGTGGGCATTCTGCCAGTCAAGCGACAGACCCACCTGTCTACAGATACATGCCATAGTGTGGGCACCTTGCCAGTCGAGTGACACATCCATCAGTCTACAGATACACACCGTAGTGTGGGCACTCTGCCCGTCAAGTGACATACCCACCAGTCTACAGATACACGCCATAGTGTGGGCACTCTGCCAGTCAAGAGACACACCCACCAGTCTACAGATACACGCCATAGTGTGGGCACTCTGCCAGTCAAGTGACACTGCCACCAGTCTACTGATACACGCCATAGTATGGGCACTCTGCCAGTCAAGTGACACACCCTCCAGTCTACAGATACACACTATAGTATGGGCACTCTGCCAGTCAAGTGACACACCCACCAGTCTACAGATACATGCCATAGTGTGGGCACTCTGCCTGTCAAGTGACACACCCACCAGTCTACATATACACGCCATAGTGTGGGCACTCTGCCAGTCAGGTGACACACCCAGTCTAAAGATACACGCCATCGTGTGGGCACTTTGCCAGTCAAGTGACACACCCAGTCTACAGATAAACGCCATAGTGTGGGCACTCTGCCCGTCAAGTGACACACCCACCAGTCTACAGATACACCCCATAGTGTTGGCACTCTGCTTGTCAAGTGACACATCCACCAGTCTACAGCTACACGCCATAGTGTGGGCACTCTGCCAGTCAAGTGACACACAAACCAGTCTACAGATACATGCCATAGTGTGGGCACTCTGCCCATCAAGTGACACACCCACCAGTCTACAGATACACGCCATAGTGTGGGCACTCTGCCAGTCAAGTGACACACCCATCAGTCTAAAGATACACGCCATAGTGTGGGCACTCTGCCCGTCAAGTGACACACCCACCAGTCTACAGATACACGCCATAGTGTGGGCACTCTGACAGTCAAGTGACACACCCTTCAGTCTACAGATACACCCAATAGTGTGGGCACTCTGCCAGTCAAGTGACACACCTAGTCTACAGGTGAACGCCATAGTGTGAGCACTCTGCCAGTCAAGTGACACACCGATTCTACAGGTACACGCCATAGTGTGGGCACTCGGCCAGTCAAGTGACACACCAACCAGTCTACAGATACACGCCATAGTGTGGGCACTCTGCCCGTCAAGTGACACACCCACCAGTCTACCGATACACACAATAGTATGGGCACTCTGCCAGTCAAGTGACACACCCACCAGTCTACCGATACACACAATAGTATGGGCACTCTGCCAGTCAAGTGACACACCCACCAGTCTACAGATACACACCATAGTGTGGGCACTCTGCCAGTCAAGTGACACACCCACCAGTCTACAGATATATGCCATAGTGTGGGCACTCTGCCAGTCAAGTGACACACCCACCAGTCTACAGATACACGCCATAGTGTGGGCACTCTGCCAGTCAAGTGACACACCCAATCTACAGATACACACCCTAGTTCGGGCACTCTGCCAGTCAAGTGACACACCCACCAGTCTACAGATACACGCCATAGTGTGGGCACTCTGCCCGTCAAGTGACATACCCACCAGTCTACCGATACACACAATAGTATGGGCACTCTGCCAGTCAAGTGACATACCCACCAGTCTACATATACACACCATAGTGTGGGCACTCTGCCCGTCAAGTGACACACCCACCAGTCTACCGGGAAACGATACACACCATAGTGTGGGAACTCTGCCAGTCAAGTGACACACCCACTAGTCTACAGATACACACCCTAGTGTGGACACTCTGCCAGTCAAGTGACACACCCACCAGTCTTAAGATACACACCATAGTGTGGGCACTCTGCCACTCAAGTGACACACCCACCAGTCTACAGATACACGCCATAGTGTGGGCACTCTGCAAGTCAAGTGACACACTCACCAGTCTACAGATACACGTCATAGTGTGGGCACTCTGCCCATCAAGTGACAGACCCACCAGTCTACATATACACGCCATAGTGTGGGCACTCTGCCAGTCAAGTGACACACCCACCAGTCTACAGATACACACCATAGTGTGGGCACTCTGCCACTCAAGTGAAACACCCACCAGTCTACAGATATACGCCATAGTGTGGGCACTCTGCCCGTCAAGTGACATACCCACCAGTCTACCAATACACGCCATAGTATGGGCACTCTGCCAGTCAAGTGACACACCCACCAGTCTACAGATACACGCCATAGTGTGGGCACTCTGCCAGTCAAGTGACACATCCACCAGTCTACAGATACACGCCATAGTGTGGGTACTCTGCCCGTAAAATGACACACCCAGTCTACAGATACACGCCATAGTGTGGGCACTCTGCCCGTCAAGTGACACATCCACCAGTCTACAGATACACGCCATAGTGTGGGCACTCTGCCAGTCAGGTGACACACCCAGTCTAAAGATACACGCCATAGTGTGGGCACTCTGCCAGTCAAGTGACACACCCAGTCTACAGATAAACGCCATAGTGTGAGCACTCTGCCCGTCAAGTAACACACCAACCAGTCTACAGATACACCCCATAGTGTGGGCACTCTGCAAGTCAAGTGACACACCCACCAGTCTACGGATACATGCCATAGTATGGGCACTCTGCAAGTCAAGTGACACACCCACCAAACTACAGATACACACCATAGTTTGGGCACTATGCCAGTCAAGAGACACACCCACCAGTCTACAGATACACGCCATAGTTTGGGCACACTGCCAGTCAAGTGTCATACCCATCAGTCTACAGATACACGCCATGGTGTGGGCACTCTGCCAGTGAAGTGACACACCCAGTCTACAGATACACGCCATACTGTGGGCACTCTGCCAGTCAAGTGACACACCCAATAATCTACAGATACACACCATAGTGCGGGCACTCTGCCAGTCAAGTGACACACCCACCAGTCTACAGATACACGCCATAGTGTGGGCACTCTGCCAGTCAAGTGACACATCCACTAGTCTACAGATACACGCCATAGTCTGGGCACCCTGCCCGTCAGGTTACACACCCAGTCTACAGATAAAGCCATAGTGTGGGCAATGTGCCCGTCAAGTGACACACCCACCAGTCTATAGTTACACACCACAGTGTGGGCACTCTGCCCGTCAAGTGACACACCCACCAGTCTACAGATACACACCACAGTGTGGGCGCTCTGCCCATCAAGTGACACACCCACCAGTCTACATATACACGCCCTAGTGTGGGCATTCTGCCAGTCAAGCGACAGACCCACCTGTCTACAGATACATGCCATAGTGTGGGCACCTTGCCAGTCGAGTGACACATCCATCAGTCTACAGATACACACCGTAGTGTGGGCACTCTGCCCGTCAAGTGACATACCCACCAGTCTACAGATACACGCCATAGTGTGGGCACTCTGCCAGTCAAGAGACACACCCACCAGTCTACAGATACACGCCATAGTGTGGGCACTCTGCCAGTCAAGTGACACTGCCACCAGTCTACTGATACACGCCATAGTATGGGCACTCTGCCAGTCAAGTGACACACCCTCCAGTCTACAGATACACACTATAGTATGGGCACTCTGCCAGTCAAGTGACACACCCACCAGTCTACAGATACATGCCATAGTGTGGGCACTCTGCCCGTCAAGTGACACACCCACCAGTCTACATATACACGCCATAGTGTGGGCACTCTGCCAGTCAGGTGACACACCCAGTCTAAAGATACACGCCATCGTGTGGGCACTTTGCCAGTCAAGTGACACACCCAGTCTACAGATAAACGCCATAGTGTGGGCACTCTGCCCGTCAAGTGACCCACCCACCAGTCTACAGATACACCCCATAGTGTTGGCACTCTGCTTGTCAAGTGACACACCCACCAGTCTACAGATACAGGTCATAGAGTGGGCACTCTGCCCGTCAAGTGACACACCCACCAGTCTACAGATACACGCCATAGTGTGGGCACTCTGCCACTCAAGTGACACACCCAGTCTATAGATTCACCATAGTGTGGGCACTCTGCCAGTCAAGTGACTAACCCAGTCTACAGATACAAACCATAGTGTGGGCACTCTGCCCGTCAAGTGACACACCCACCAGTCTACAGATACACGCCATAGTGTGGGCACTCTGCTAGTCAAGTGACACATCCACCAGTCTTCAGATACATACCATAGTGTGGGCACTCTGCTAGTCAAGTGACACACCCAGTCTACAGATACAAGCCATAGTGTGGGCACTCTGCCAGTCAAGTGACACACCCAGTCTACAGGTACACGCCATAGTCAGGGCACTCTGCCAGTCAAATGACACACCCATCAATCTACAGATAAACGCCATAGCGTGGGCACTCTGCCCGTCAAGTGACACACCCACCAGTTTAAAGATACACACCATAGTGTGGGCACTCTTCCCGTCAAGTGACACACCCACCAGTTTAAAGATACACACCATAGTGTGGGCACTCTTCCCGTCAAGTGACACACCCATCAGTCTACAAATACACGTCCTAGTGTGGGCACTCTGCCAGTCAAGCGACAGACCCACCTGTCTACAGATAAACGCCATATTGGCACTCTGCCAGTCAAGGGACACACCCAGTCTATAGATACACCATAGTGTGGGCGCTCTGCCCATCAAGTGACACACCCACCAGTCTATAGATACACGCCATAGTATGGGCACTCTGCCAGTCAAGTGACACACCCACCAGTCTACAGATACACCCCATAGTGTGGGCACTCTGCCAGTCAAGTGACACACCCACAAGTCTGCAGATACACGCCATAGTGTGGGCACCTTGCCAGTCAAGTGACACACCCACCAGTCTACAGATAAACGCCATAGTGTGGGCACTCTGCCAGTCAAGTGACACACCCACCAGTCTACAGATACACGTTATAATGTGGACACTCTGCCAGTCAAGTGACACACCCACCAGTCTACAGATACACGCCATAGTGTGGGCACCTTGCCAGTCGAGTGACACATCCATCAGTCTACAGATACACACCGTAGTGTGGGCACTCTGCCAGTCAAGCGACAGACCCACCTGTCTACAGATACACGCCATAGTGTGGGCACTCTGACCGTCAAGTGACACGCCCAATAATCTACAGATACACACCATAGTGCGGGCACTCTGCCAGTCAAGTGACACACCCACCAGTCTACAGATACACCCCATAGTGTGGGCACTCTGCCAGTCAAGTGACACACCCACCAGTCTACAGATACACGCCATAGTGTTGGCACCTTGCCAGTCAAGTGACACACCCACCAGTCTACAGATAAACGCCATAGTGTGGGCACTCTGCCAGTCAAGTGACACACTCACCAGTCTAAAGATACATGCCATAGTGTGGGCACTCTGCCAGTCAAGTGAAATACCCACCAGTCTACAGATACACGTTATAATGTGGACACTCTGCCAGTCAAGTGACACACCCACCAGTCTACAGATACACGCCATAGTGTGGGCACCTTGCCAGTCGAGTGACATACCCACCAGTCTACAGATACACGCCATAGTGTGGGCACTCTGCTCGTTAAGTGACACACCCACCAGTCTACAAATACATGCCATAGTGTGGGCACTCTGCCAGTCAAGTGACACACCCACCAGTCTACAAATACACACCATAGTGTGGGCACTCTGCCAGTCAAGAGACACACCCAATAATCTACAGATACACACCATAGTGCGGGCACTCTGCCAGTCAAGTGACACACCCATCAGTCTAGAGATACACGCCATAGTGTTGGCACTCTGCCAGTCAAGTGACACACCCACCAGTCTTAAGATACACGCCATAGTGTGGGCACCCTGCCCGTTAGGTTGCACACCCAGTCTACAGATAAAGCCATAGTGTGGGCACTCTGCTTATCAAGTGACACACCCAGTCTATAGATTCACCATAGTGTGGGCACCTTGCCAGTCGAGTGACACATCCATCAGTCTACAGATACACACCGTAGTGTGGGCACTCTGCCAGTCAAGCGACAGACCCACCTGTCTACAGATACACGCTATAGTGCGGGCACTCTGCCAGTCAAGTGACACACCCACCAGTCTACCGATACACACAATAGTGTGGGCACTCTGCCCGTCAAGTGACACACCCAGTCTACAGATACAAACCATAGTGTGGGCACTCTGCCCGTCAAGTGACATACCCACCAGTCTACAGATACACGCCATAGTGTGGGCACTTTGCCAGTCAAGTGACACACCCACCAGTCTACATATACACACCATAGTGTGGGCACTCTGCCAGTCAAGTGACACACCCAGTCTACAGGTACACGCCATAGTCAGGGCACTCTGCCAGTCAAGTGACACACCCAGTCTACAGATACACGTTATATTGTGGGTACTCTGCCAGTCAAGTTACACACCCACCAGTCTACAGATACATGCCAATGTGTGGGCACGCTGCCTGTCAAGTGACACACCCACCAGTTTAAAGATACACACCATAGTGTGGGCACTCTTCCCGTCAAGTGACACACCCACCAGTCTACAAATACACGCCCTAGTGTGGGCACTCTGCCAGTCAAGCGACAGACCCACCTGTTTACAGATAAACGCCATATTGGCACTCTGCCAGTCAAGTGACACACCCAGTCTACAGATATACGCCATAGTGTGGGCAATCTGCCCATCAAGTGACAAACCCACCTGTCTACAGATACACACCATAATGTGGGTGCTCTGCCCAAAAAGTGACACACCCACCAGTCTATAGATACAAGCCATAGTATGGGCACTCTGCCAGTCAAGTGACACACCCACCAGTCTACAGATACATGCCATAGTGTGGGCACTCTGCCAGTCAAGTGACACACCCATCAATCTACAGATAAACGCCATAGTGTGGGCACTCTGCTAGTCAAGTGACACACCCACCTGTCTACAGTTACACGCCATAGTGTGGGCACTCTGCCCATCAAGTGACACCCACCAGTCTACAGATACACGCCATAGTGTGGGCACTCTGCCAGTCAAGTGACACACCCACCAGTCTGCAGATACACGCCATAGTGTGGGCACCTTGCCAGTCAAGTGACACACCCACCAGTCTACAGATACACGTTATAATGTGGACACTCTGCCAGTCAAGTGACACACCCACCAGTCTACAGATACACGCCATAGTGTGGGCACCTTGCCAGTCGAGTGACACATCCATCAGTCTACAGATACACACCGTAGTGTGGGCACTCTGCCAGTCAAGCGACAGACCCACCTGTCTACAGATACACGCCATAGTGTGGGCACTCTGACCGTCAAGTGACACACCCAATAATCTACAGATACACACCATAGTGCGGGCACTCTGCCAGTCAAGTGACACACCCACCAGTCTACAGACACACGCCATAGTGTGGGCAATCTGCCAGTCGAGTGACACACCCACCAGTCTACAGATACACGCCATAGTGTGAGCACTCTACCAGTCAAGTGACACATCCACCAGTCTACAGATAAACGCCATAGTCTGGGCACCCTGCCCGTCAGGTTACACACCCAGTCTACAGATAAAGCCATAGTGTGGGCAATCTGCCCGTCAAGTGACACATCCACCAGTCTACAGGTACACACCATAGTGTGGGCACTCTGCCCGTCAAGTGACACACCCACCAGTCTACAGATACACACCATAGTGTTGGCACTCTGCCAGTCAAGTGACACACCCAGTCTACAGATACACGTTATATTGTGGGTACTCTGCCAGTCAAGTGACACACCCACCAGTCTACAGATACACACCATAGTGTGGGCACTCTGCCCGTCAAGTGACATACCCACCAGTCTACGGATACACGCCATAGTGTTGGCACTCTGCCAGTCAAGTGACACACCCACCAGTCTACAGATACACGCCATCGTGTGGGAACTTTGCTAGTCAAGTGACACACCCATCAGTCTACAGATACATGCCAATGTGTGGGCACTCTGCCCGTTAAGTGACACACCCACCAGTCTACAAATACATGCCATAGTGTGGGCACTCTGCCAGTCAAGTGACATACCCACCAGTCTACAGATACACACCATAGTGTGGGCACTCTGCCAGTCAAGAGACACACCCAATAATCTACAGATACACACCATAGTGCGGGCACTCTGCCAGTCAAGTGACACACCCACCAGTCTAGAGATACACGCCATAGTGTTGGCACTCTGCCAGTCAAGTGACACACCCACCAGTCTTAAGATACACGCCATAGTGTGGGCACCCTGCCCATCAGGTTGCACACCCAGTCTACAGATAAAGCCATAGTGTGGGCACTCTGCTCATCAAGTGACACACCCAGTCTATAGGTTCACCATAGTGTGGGCACTCTGCCAGTCAAGTGACACACCCAGTCTACAGATACGAACCATAGTGTGGGCACTCTGCCCGTCAAGTGACATACCCACCAGTCTACAGATACACGCCATAGTGTGGGCACTCTGCCAGTCAAGTGACACACCCACCAGTCTACCGATACACACCATAGTGTGGGCACTCTGCCAGTCAAGTGACACACCCAGTCTACAGGTACACGCCATAGTCAGGTCACTCTGCCAGTCAAATGACACACCCATCAATCTACAGATAAACGCCATAGTGTGGGCACTCTGCCAGTCAAGTTACACACCCACCAGTCTACAGATACATGCCAATGTGTGGGCACGCTGCCTGTCAAGTGACACACCCACCAGTTTAAAGATACACACCATAGTGTGGGCACTCTTCCCCTCAAGTGACACACCCACCAGTCTACAAATACACGCCCTAGTGTGGGCACTCTGCCAGTCAAGCGACAGACCCACCTGTCTACAGATAAACGCCATATTGGCACTCTGCCAGTCAAGTGACACACCAAGTCTATAGATACACGCCATAGTGTGGGCACTCTGCCCATCAAGTGACACACCCACCTGTCTACAGATACACACCATAGTGTGGGCACTCTGCCAGTCAAGTGACACACCCACCAGTCTACAGATACACACTATAGTGTGGGCACTCTGCCAATCAAGTGACACACCCACCAGTCTATAGATACACGCCATAGTATGGGCACTCTGCCAGTCAAGTGACACATCCACCAGTCTACAGATACACGCCATAGTGTGGGCACTCTGCCAGTCAAGTGACACACCCACCAGTCTGCAGATACACGCCATAGTGTGGGCACCTTGCCAGTCAAGTGACACACCCACCAGACTACAGATAAACGCCATAGTGTGGGCACTCTGCCAGTCAAGTGACATACCCACCAGTCTACAGATACACGCCATAGTGTGGGCACTCTGCCAGTCAAGTGACACACCCAGTCTACAGGTACACGCCATAGTCAGGGCACTCTGCCAGTCAAGTGACACACCCAGTCTACAGATACACGTTATATTGTGGGTACTCTGCCAGTCAAGTGACACACCCACCAGTCTACATATACACACCATAGTATGGGCACTCTGCCAGTCAAGTGACACACCCAGTCTACAGGTACACGCCATAGTCAGGGCACTCTGCCAGTCAAGTGACACACCCAGTCTACAGATACACGTTATATTGTGGGTACTCTGCCAGTCAAGTTACACACCCACCAGTCTACAGATACATGCCAATGTGTGGGCACGCTGCCTGTCAAGTGACACACCCACCAGTTTAAAGATACACACCATAGTGTGGGCACTCTTCCCCTCAAGTGACACACCCACCAGTCTACAAATACACGCCCTAGTCTGGGCACTCTGCCAGTCAAGCGACAGACCCACCTGTCTACAGATAAACGCCATATTGGCACTCTGCCAGTCAAGTGACACACCCAGTCTATAGATACACGCCATAGTGTGGGCAATCTGCCCATCAAGTGACAAACCCACCTGTCTACAGATACACACCATAGTGTGGGTGCTCTGCCCAAAAAGTGACACACCCACCAGTCTATAGATACAAGCCATAGTATGGGCACTCTGCCAGTCAAGTGACACACCCACCAGTCTACAGATACATGCCATAGTGTGGGCACTCTGCCAGTCAAGTGACACACCCATCAATCTACAGATAAACGCCATAGTGTGGGCACTCTGCCAGTCAAGTGATACACCCACCAGTCTACAGTTACATGCCAATGTGTGGGCACTCTGCCAGTCAAGTGACACACCCACCAGTCTACAGTTACATGCCAATGTGTGGGCACTCTGCCCATCAAGTGACAAACCCACCTGTCTACAGATAAACGCCATAGTGTGGGCACTCTGCCCGTCAAGTGACACACCCAGTCTATAGATACACGCCATAGTGTGGGCACTCTGCCCATCAAGTGACAAACCCACCTGTCTACAGATACACACCATAGTGTGGGCACTCTGCTAGTCAAGTGACATACTCACCAGTCTAAAGATACATGCCATAGTGTGGGCACTCTGCCATTCAAGTGACACACCCACCAGTCTACAGATACACGTTATAATGTGGGCACACTCTGCCAGTCAAGTGACACGACCACCAGTCTACAGATACACGCCATAGTGTGGGCACCTTGCCAGTCGAGTGACACATCCATCAGTCTGCAGATACACACCGTAGTGTGGGCACTCTGCCAGTCAAGCGACAGACCCACCTGTCTACAGATACACGCCATAGTGTGGGCACTCTGCCAGTCGAGTGACAAACCCACCAGTCTACAGATACACGCCATAGTCTGGGCACCCTGCCCGTCAGGTTACAAACCCAGTCTACAGATAAAGCCATAGTGTGGGCAATCTGCCCGTCAAGAGACACACCCACCAGTCTACAGGTACACACCATAGTGTGGGCACTCTGCCCGTCAAGTGACACACCCACCAGTCTACAGATACACACCATAGTGTTGGCACTCTGCCAGTCAAGTGACACACCCAGTCTACAGATACACGTCATAGTGTGGGTACTCTGCCAGTCAAGTGACACACCCAGTCTACAGATACACACCATAGTGTGGGCACTCTGACCGTCAAGTGACATACCCACCAGTCTAAAGATACACGCCATAGTGTGGGCACTCTGCCAGTCAAGTGACACACCCACCAGTCTACCGATACACACCATAGTATGGGCACTCCCCCAGTCAAGTGACACACCCACCAGTTTACAGATACACGCCATAGTATGGGCACTCTGCCAGTCAAGTGACACACCCACCAGTCTACAGATACACACCATAATTTGGCACTCTGCCAGTCAACTGACACACCCACCAGTCTACAGATTCACGCAATAGTGTGGGAACTTTGCTAGTCAAGTGACACACCCACCAGTCTACAGATACATGCCAATGTGTGGGCACTCTGCCCGTTAAGTGACACACCCACCAGTCTACAAATACATGCCATAGTGTGGGCACTCTGCCAGTCAAGTGACACACCCACCAGTCTACAAATACACACCATAGTGTGGGCACTCTGCCAGTCAAGAGACACACCCAATAATCTACAGATACACACCATAGTGCGGGCACTCTGCCAGTCAAGTGACACACCCATCAGTCTAGAGATACACGCCATAGTGTTGGCACTCTGCCAGTCAAGTGACACACCCACCAGTCTTAAGATACAAGCCATAGTGTGGGCACCCTGCCCGTTAGGTTGCACACCCAGTCTACAGATAAAGCCATAGTGTGGGCACTCTGCTTATCAAGTGACACACCCAGTCTATAGATTCACCATAGTGTGGGCACCTTGCCAGTCGAGTGACACATCCATCAGTCTACAGATACACACCGTAGTGTGGGCACTCTGCCAGTCAAGCGACAGACCCACCTGTCTACAGATACACGCTATAGTGCGGGCACTCTGCCAGTCAAGTGACACACCCACCAGTCTACCGATACACACAATAGTGTGGGCACTCTGCCCGTCAAGTGACACACCCAGTCTACAGATACAAACCATAGTGTGGGCACTCTGCCCGTCAAGTGACATACCCACCAGTCTACAGATACACGCCATAGTATGGGCACTCTGCCAGTCAAGTGACACACCCACCAGTCTACATATACACACCATAGTGTGGGCACTCTGCCAGTCAAGTGACACACCCAGTCTACAGGTACACGCCATAGTCAGGGCACTCTGCCAGTCAAGTGACACACCCAGTCTACAGATACACGTTATATTGTGGGTACTCTGCCAGTCAAGTTACACACCCACCAGTCTACAGATACATGCCAATGTGTGGGCACGCTGCCTGTCAAGTGACACACCCACCAGTTTAAAGATACACACCATAGTGTGGGCACTCTTCCCGTCAAGTGACACACCCACCAGTCTACAAATACACGCCCTAGTGTGGGCACTCTGCCAGTCAAGCGACAGACCCACCTGTTTACAGATAAACGCCATATTGGCACTCTGCCAGTCAAGTGACACACCCAGTCTACAGATATACGCCATAGTGTGGGCAATCTGCCCATCAAGTGACAAACCCACCTGTCTACAGATACACGCCATAATGTGGGTGCTCTGCCCAAAAAGTGACACACCCACCAGTCTATAGATACAAGCCATAGTATGGGCACTCTGCCAGTCAAGTGACACACCCACCAGTCTACAGATACATGCCATAGTGTGGGCACTCTGCCAGTCAAGTGACACACCCACCAGTCTACAGATACACGTTATAATGTGGGCACACTCTGCCAGTCAAGTGACACGACCACCAGTCTACAGATACACGCCATAGTGTGGGCACCTTGCCAGTCGAGTGACGCATCCATCAGTCTGCAGATACACACCGTAGTGTGGGCACTCTGCCAGTCAAGCGACAGACCCACCTGTCTACAGATACACGCCATAGTGTGGGCACTCTGACCGTCAAGTGACACACCCAATAATCTACAGATACACACCATAGTGCGGGCACTCTGCCAGTCAAGTGACACACCCACCAGTCTACAGATACACGCCATAGTGTGGGCACTCTGCCAGTCGAGTGACAAACCCACCAGTCTACAGATACACGCCATAGTCTGGGCACCCTGCCCGTCAGGTTACAAACCCAGTCTACAGATAAAGCCATAGTGTGGGCAATCTGCCCGTCAAGAGACACACCCACCAGTCTACAGGTACACACCATAGTGTGGGCACTCTGCCCGTCAAGTGACACACCCACCAGTCTACAGATACACACCATAGTGTTGGCACTCTGCCAGTCAAGTGACACACCCAGTCTACAGATACACGTCATAGTGTGGGTACTCTGCCAGTCAAGTGACACACCCAGTCTACAGATACACACCATAGTGTGGGCACTCTGACCGTCAAGTGACATACCCACCAGTCTAAAGATACACGCCATAGTGTGGGACTCTGCCAGTCAAGTGACACACCCACCAGTCTACCGATACACACCATAGTATGGGCACTCCCCCAGTCAAGTGACACACCCACCAGTTTACAGATACACGCCATAGTATGGGCACTCTGCCAGTCAAGTGACACACCCACCAGTCTACAGATACACACCATAATGTGGCACTCTGCCAGTCAACTGACACACCCACCAGTCTACAGATTCACGCAATAGTGTGGGAACTTTGCTAGTCAAGTGACACACCCACCAGTCTACAGATACATGCCAATGTGTGGGCACTCTGCCCGTTAAGTGACACACCCACCAGTCTACAAATACATGCCATAGTGTGGGCACTCTGCCAGTCATGTGACACACCCACCAGTCTACAGATACACACCATAGTGTGGGCACTCTGCCAGTCAAGAGACACACCCAATAATCTACAGATACACACCATAGTGCGGGCACTCTGCCAGTTAAGTGACACACCCACCAGTCTAGAGATACACGCCATAGTGTTGTCACTCTGCCAGTCAAGTGACACACCCACCAGTCTAAAGATACACGCCATAGTGTGGGCACCCTGCCCATCAGGTTGCACACCCAGTCTACAGATAAAGCCATAGTGTGGGTACTCTGCCA
The DNA here is from genome assembly GCA_950022655.1 of Alentia gelatinosa. NCBI lineage: Eukaryota > Metazoa > Annelida > Polychaeta > Phyllodocida > Polynoidae > Alentia > Alentia gelatinosa. The sequence continues at coordinate 63,728,747 of OX465587.1, read as the reverse complement.
GTCAAGTGACACACCCAGTCTATAGATTCACCATAGTGTGGGCACTCTGCCAGTCAAGTGACACACCCAGTCTACAGGTACACGCCATAGTCAGGGCACTCTGCCAGTCAAGTGACACACCCAGTCTACAGATACACGTTATATTGTGGGTACTCTGCCAGTCAAGTTACACACCCACCAGTCTACAGATACATGCCAATGTGTGGGCACGCTGCCTGTCAAGTGACACACCCACCAGTTTAAAGATACACACCATAGTGTGGGCACTCTTCCCCTCAAGTGACACACCCACCAGTCTACAAATACACGCCCTAGTGTGGGCACTCTGCCAGTCAAGCGACAGACCCACCTGTCTACAGATAAACGCCATATTGGCACTCTGCCAGTCAAGTGACACACCCAGTCTATAGATACACGCCATAGTGTGGGCAATCTGCCCATCAAGTGACAAACGCACCTGTCTACAGATACACACCATAGTGTGGGTGCTCTGCCCAAAAAGTGACACACCCACCAGTCTATAGATACAAGCCATAGTATGGGCACTCTGCCAGTCAAGTGACACACCCACCAGTCTACAGATACATGCCATAGTGTGGGCACTCTGCCAGTCAAGTGACACACCCATCAATCTACAGATAAACGCCATAGTGTGGGCACTCTGCCAGTCAAGTGATACACCCACCAGTCTACAGTTACATGCCAATGTGTGGGCACTCTGCCAGTCAAGTGACACACCCACCAGTCTACAGTTACATGCCAATGTGTGGGCACTCTGCCCATCAAGTGACAAACCCACCTGTCTACAGATAAACGCCATAGTGTGGGCACTCTGCCCGTCAAGTGACACACCCAGTCTATAGATACACGCCATAGTGTGGGCACTCTGCCCATCAAGTGACAAACCCACCTGTCTACAGATACACACCATAGTGTGGGCACTCTGCTAGTCAAGTGACACACCCACCTGTCTACAGTTACACGCCATAGTGTGGGCACTCTGCCCATCAAGTGACACACCCACCAGTCTATAGATACACGCCATAGTGTGGGCACTCTGCTAGTCAAGTGACATACTCACCAGTCTAAAGATACATGCCATAGTGTGGGCACTCTGCCATTCAAGTGACACACCCACCAGTCTACAGATACACGTTATAATGTGGGCACACTCTGCCAGTCAAGTGACACGACCACCAGTCTACAGATACACGCCATAGTGTGGGCACCTTGCCAGTCGAGTGACACATCCATCAGTCTGCAGATACACACCGTAGTGTGGGCACTCTGCCAGTCATGCGACAGACCCACCTGTCTACAGATACACGCCATAGTGTGGGCACTCTAACCGTCAAGTGACACACCCAATAATCTACAGATACACACCATAGTGCGGGCACTCTGCCAGTCAAGTGACACACCCACCAGTCTACAGATACACGCCATAGTGTGGGCACTCTGCCAGTCGAGTGACAAACCCACCAGTCTACAGATACACGCCATAGTCTGGGCACCCTGCCCGTCAGGTTACAAACCCAGTCTACAGATAAAGCCATAGTGTGGGCAATCTGCCCTTCAAGAGACACACCCACCAGTCTACAGGTACACACCATAGTGTGGGCACTCTGCCCGTCAAGTGACACACCCACCAGTCTACAGATACACACCATAGTGTTGGCACTCTGCCAGTCAAGTGACACACCCAGTCTACAGATACACGTCATAGTGTGGGTACTCTGCCAGTCAAGTGACACACCCAGTCTACAGATACACGCCATAGTGTGGGCACTCTGCCAGTCAAGTGTCATACCCACCAGTCTACCGATACACACCATAGTATGGGCACTCCCCCAGTCAAGTGACACACCCACCAGTTTACAGATACACGCCATAGTATGGGCACTCTGCCAGTCAAGTGACACACCCACCAGTCTACAGATACACACCATAATGTGGCACTCTGCCAGTCAACTGACACACCCACCAGTCTACAGATTCACGCAATAGTGTGGGAACTTTGCTAGTCAAGTGACACACCCACCAGTCTACAGATACATGCCAATGTGTGGGCACTCTGCCCGTTAAGTGACACACCCACCAGTCTACAAATACATGCCATAGTGTGGGCACTCTGCCAGTCATGTGACACACCCACCAGTCTACAGATACACACCATAGTGTGGGCACTCTGCCAGTCAAGAGACACACCCAATAATCTACAGATACACACCATAGTGCGGGCACTCTGCCAGTTAAGTGACACACCCACCAGTCTAGAGATACACGCCATAGTGTTGTCACTCTGCCAGTCAAGTGACACACCCACCAGTCTAAAGATACACGCCATAGTGTGGGCACCCTGCCCATCAGGTTGCACACCCAGTCTACAGATAAAGCCATAGTGTGGGTACTCTGCCAGTCAAGTGACACACCCAGTCTATAGATTCACCATAGTGTGGGCACTCTGCCAGTCAAGTGACACACCCAGTCTACAGAATCACGCCATAGTGACGGCACTCTGCCCGTCAAGTGACACACCCATCGATCTACAGATAAACGCCATAGTGTGGGCACTCTGCCCGTCAGGTGACACACCCATCGATCTACAGATAAACGCCATAGTGTGGGCACGCTGCCTGTCAAGTGACACACCCACCAGTTTAAAGATACACACCATAGTGTGGGCACTCTTCCCGTCAAGTGACACACCCACCAGTCTACAAATACACGCCCTAGTGTGGGCAATCTGCCAGTCAAGCGACAGACCCACCTGTCTACAGATAAACGCCATATTGGCACTCTGCCAGTCAAGTGACACACCCAGTCTATAGATACACACCATAGTGTGGGCACTCTGCCCATCAAGTGACAAACCCACCTGTCTACAGATACACGCCATAGTGTAGGCACTCTGCCCGTCAAGGGACACACCCAGTCTATAGATACACCATAGTGTGGGCACTCTGCCCATCAAGTGACACACCCAGTCTATAGATACACGCCATAGTGTGGGCAATCTGCCCATCAAGTGACAAACCCACCAGTCTATAGATACACGCCATAGTTTGGGCACTCTGCCAGTCAAGTGACACACCCACCAGTCTACAGATACTTGCCATAGTGTGGGCACTCTGCCAGTCAAGTGACACACCCACCAGTCTGCAGATACACGCCGCAGTGTGGGCACTCTGCTAGTCAAGTGACACACTCACCAGTCTAAAGATACATGCCATAGTGTGGGCACTCTGCCAGTCAAGTGACAAACCCACCAGTCTACAGATACACGTTATAATGTGGGCACTCTGCCAGTCAAGTGACACACCCACCAGTCTAAAGTTACATGCAAATGTGTGGGCACTCTGCCCGTCAAGTGACACACCCACCAGTCTACATATACACGCCCTAGTGTGGGCAATCTGCCAGTCAAGCGACAGACCCACCTGTCTACAGATATACGCCATAGTGTGGGCACTCTGACCGTCAAGTGACACACCCACCAGTCTACAGATACACGCCATAGTGTAGGCACTCTGCCCGTTAAGTGACAAACCCACCAGTCTACAAATACATTCCATAGTGTGGGCACTCTGCCAGTCAAGTGACACACCCACCAGTCTACAGATACACACCATAGTGTGGGCACTCTGCCAGTCAAGAGACACACCCAATAATCTACAGATACACACCATAGTGCGGGCACTCTGCCAGTCAAGTGACACACCCACCAGACTACAGATACACGCTATAGTGTAGGCACTCTGCCAGTCGAGTGACACACCAACCAGTCTACAGATACACGCCATAGTGTTGGCAGTCTGCCAGTCAAGTGACACACCCACCAGTCTACATATACACACCATAGTTTGGGCAATCTGCCCGTCAAGTGACACACCCACCAGTCTACAGATACACACCATAGTGTGGGCACTCTGTCCGTCAAGTGACACACCCACCAGTCTACAGATACACACCATAGTGTTGGCACTCTGCCAGTCAAGTGACACACCCAGTCTACAGATACACGTCATAGTGTGGGCACTCTGCCAGTCAAGTTACACACCCACAGTCTACAGATACACACCATAGTGTGGGCACTCTGCCCGTCAAGTGACACACCCACCAGTCTACATATACACACCATAGTGTTGGCACTCTGCCAGTTAAGTGACACACCCACCAGTCTACAGATACACGCCATAGTGTGGGCACTCTGCCAGTCAAGTGACACACCCACCAGTCTAAAGATACACCCCATAGTGTGGGCACTCTGCCAGTCAAGTGACACACCCACCAGTATACAGATACACGCCATAGTGTGGGCACTCTGCCAGTCAAGTGACACACCCACCAGTCAACAGATACATGCCATAGTGTTGGCACTCTGCCGGTAAAATGATACACCCAGTCTACAGATACACGCCATAGTGTGGGCACTCTGCCCGTCAAGTGACACACCCACCAGTCTACAGATACACGACATAGTGTAGGCACTCTGTCAGTCAAGTGACACAACCACCATTCTACAGATACACGCCATAGTGTGGGCACTCTGCCAGTCGAGTGACACACCCACCAGTCTACGGATACACGCCATAGTGTGGGCACTCTGCCAGTCAATTGACACACCTACCAGTCTACATATGCACACCATAGTGTGGGTAATCTGCCCATCAAGTGACACACCCACCAGTCTACAGATACACACCATAGTGTGGGCACTTTGCCCGTCAAGTGACACACCCACCGGTCTACAGATACACACCATAGTGTGGGCACTCTGCCCGTCAAGTGACACACCCACCAGTCTACATATACACACCATAGTGTTGGCACTCTGCCAGTTAAGTGACACACCCACCAGTCTACAGATATACGCCATAGTGTGGGCACTCTGCCAGTCAAGTGACACACCCACCAGTCTAAAGATACACCCCATAGTGTGGGCACTCTGCCAGTTAAGTTACACACCCACCAGTATACAGATACACGCCATAGTGTGGGCACTCTGCCAGTCAAGTGACACACCCAGTCTACAGATACACGCCATAGTGTGGGCACCTTGCCAGTCAAGTGACACACCCACCAGTCTACAGATAAACGCCATAGTGTGGGCACTTTGCCAGTCAAGTGACACACTCACCAGTCTAAAGATACATGCCATAGTGTAGCCACTCTGCCAGTCAAGTGACACACCCACCAGTCTACAGATACACGTTATAATGTCGGCACTCTGCCAGTCAAGTGACACACCCACCAGTCTACAGATACACGCCATAGTGTGGGCACTCTGCCAGTCGAGTGACACATCCATCAGTCTACAGATACACACCATAGTCTGGGCACTCTGCCAATCAAGTGACACACCCACCAGTCTACAGATAAACGCCAGAGTGTGGGCACTCTGCCAGTCAAGTGACACACTCACCAGTCTCAAGATACATGCCATAGTGTGGGCACTCTGCCAGTCAAGTGACACACCCACCAGTATACAGATACACGCCATAGTGTGGGCACTCTGCCAGTCAAGTGACACACCCACCAGTCAACAGATACACGCCATAGTGTGGGCACTCTGCCAGTCAAGTGACATACCCACCAGTCTACGGATACACGCCACAGTGTGGGCACTCTGCCAGTCAAGTGACACACCCACCAGTCAACAGATACATGCCATAGTGTTGGCACTCTGCCGGTAAAATGATACACCCAGTCTACAGATACACGCCATAGTGTGGGCACTCTGCCCGTCAAGTGACACACCCACCAGTCTACAGATACACGACATAGTGTAGGCACTCTGTCAGTCAAGTGACACAACCACCATTCTACAGATACACGCCATAGTGTGGGCACTCTGCCAGTCGAGTGACACACCCACCAGTCTACGGATACACGCCATAGTGTGGGCACTCTGCCAGTCAATTGACACACCTACCAGTCTACATATGCACACCATAGTGTGGGTAATCTGCCCATCAAGTGACACACCCACCAGTCTACAGATACACACCATAGTGTGGGCACTTTGCCCGTCAAGTGACACACCCACCGGTCTACAGATACACACCATAGTGTGGGCACTCTGCCCGTCAAGTGACACACCCACCAGTCTACATATACACACCATAGTGTTGGCACTCTGCCAGTTAAGTGACACACCCACCAGTCTACAGATATACGCCATAGTGTGGGCACTCTGCCAGTCAAGTGACACACCCACCAGTCTAAAGATACACCCCATAGTGTGGGCACTCTGCCAGTAAAGTTACACACCCACCAGTATACAGATACACGCCATAGTGTGGGCACTATGCCAGTCAAGTGACACACCCAGTCTACAGATACACGCCATAGTGTGGGCACCTTGCCAGTCAAGTGACACACCCACCAGTCTACAGATAAACGCCATAGTGTGGGCACTTTGCCAGTCAAGTGACACACTCACCAGTCTAAAGATACATGCCATAGTGTAGCCACTCTGCCAGTCAAGTGACACACCCACCAGTCTACAGATACACGTTATAATGTCGGCACTCTGCCAGTCAAGTGACACACCCACCAGTCTACAGATACACGCCATAGTGTGGGCACTCTGCCAGTCGAGTGACACATCCATCAGTCTACAGATACACACCATAGTCTGGGCACTCTGCCAATCAAGTGACACACCCACCAGTCTACAGATAAACGCCAGAGTGTGGGCACTCTGCCAGTCAAGTGACACACTCACCAGTCTCAAGATACATGCCATAGTGTGGGCACTCTGCCAGTCAAGTGACACACCCATCAATCTACAGATAAACGCCATAGTGTGGGCACTCTGCCAGTCAAGTGACACACCCACCAGTCTACAGTTACATGCCAATGTGTAGGCACTCTGCCAGTCAAGTGACACACCCACCAGTCTTAAGTTACACACCATAGTGTGGGCACTCTGCCCGTCAAGTGACACACCCACTAGTCTACATATACACGCCCTAGTGTGGGCACTCTGCCAGTCAAGCGACAGACCCACCTGTCTACAGATACATGCCATAGTGTGGGCACCCTGCAAGTCAAGTTACACACCCACCAGTCTACAGACACATGCCATAGTGTGGGCAGTCTGCTAGTCAAGTGACACACCCACCAGTCTACAGATACACGCCATAGTGTAGGCACTCTGTCAGTCAAGTGACACAACCACCATTCTACAGATACACGCCATAGTGTGGGCACTCTGCCAGTCGAGTGACACACCCACCAGTCTACGGATACACGCCTGGTGTTGGCACTCTGCCAGTTCAGTGACACACCCACCAGTCTACAGATACACACCATAGTGTGGGCACTCTGCCAGTCAACTGACACACCCACCAGTCTACAGATACACGCCATAGTGTGGGAACTTTGCTAGTCAAGTGACACACCCACCAGTCTACAGATAAACGCCATAGTGTGGGCACTCTGCCAGTCAAGTGACACACCCACCAGTCTACTGATACACACCATAGTATCGGCACTCTGCCAGTCAAGAGACACACCCAATAATCGACAGATACACACCATAGTGCGGGCACTCTGCCAGTCAAGTGACACACCCACCAGTCTACAGATACACGCCATAGTGTGGGCACTCTGCCAGTCGAGTGACACACCCACCAGTCTACGGATACACGCCATAGTGTTGGCAGTCTGCCAGTCAAGTGACACAACCACCAGTCTACAAATACACACCATAGTTTTGGCAATCTGCCCGTCAAGTGACACACCCATCAGTCTACAGATACACGTCATAGTGTGGGTACTCTGCCAGTCAAGTGACACACCCACCAGTCTACAAATACACACCATAGTTTGGGCACTCTGCCTGTCAAGTGACATACCCACCAGTCTACAGATACACACCATAGTGTTGGCACTCTGCCAGTCAAGTGACACACCCATCAATCTACAGATAAACGCCATAGTGTGGGCACTCTGCCAGTCAAGTGACACACCCACCAGTCTACAGTTACATGCCAATGTGTAGGCACTCTGCCAGTCAAGTGACACACCCACCAGTCTTAAGATACACACCATAGTGTGGGCACTCTGCCCGTCAAGTGACACACTCACCAGTCTACATATACACGCCCTAGTGTGGGCACTCTGCCAGTCAAGCGACAGACCCGCCTGTCTACAGATACACGCCATAGTGTGGGCACTCTGACCGTCAAGTGACACACCCACCAGTCTACAGATACACGACATAGTGTAGGCACTCTGCCAGTCGAGTGACACACCATCCAGTCTATTGATACACGCCATAGTGTGGGCACTCTGCCAGTCAATTGACACACCTACCAGTCTACAGATACACGCCATAGTGTGGGTAATCTGCCCAGCAAGTGACACACCCACCAGTCTACAGATACACACCATAGTGTGGGCACTTTGCCCGTCAAGTGACACACCCACCGGTCTACAGATACACACCATAGTGTGGGCACTCTGCCAGTCAACTGACACACCCACCAGTCTACAGATACACGCCATAGTGTGGGCACTCTGCCAGTCATGTGACACACCCACCAGTCTACAGATACACACCATAGTGTGGGCACTCTGCCAGTCAAGAGACACACCCAATAATCTACAGATACACACCATAGTGCGGGCACTCTGCCAGTTAAGTGACACACCCACCAGTCTAGAGATACACACCATAGTGTTGTCACTCTGCCAGTCAAGTGACACACCCACCAGTCTAAAGATACACGCCATAGTGTGGGCACCCTGCCCATCAGGTTGCACACCCAGTCTACAGATAAAGCCATAGTGTGGGTACTCTGCCAGTCAAGTGACACACCCAGTCTATAGATTCACCATAGTGTGGGCACTCTGCCAGTCAAGTGACACACCCAGTCTACAGAATCACGCCATAGTGACGGCACTCTGCCCGTCAAGTGACACACCCATCGATCTACAGATAAACGCCATAGTGTGGGCACTCTGCCCGTCAAGTGACACACCCATCGATCTACAGATAAACGCCATAGTGTGGGCACGCTGCCTGTCAAGTGACACACCCACCAGTTTAAAGATACACACCATAGTGTGGGCACTCTTCCCGTCAAGTGACACACCCACCAGTCTACAAATACACGCCCTAGTGTGGGCAATCTGCCAGTCAAGCGACAGACCCACCTGTCTACAGATAAACGCCATATTGGCACTCTGCCAGTCAAGTGACACACCCAGTCTATAGATACACACCATAGTGTGGGCACTCTGCCCATCAAGTGACAAACCCACCTGTCTACAGATACACGCCATAGTGTAGGCACTCTGCCCATCAAGTGACAAACCCACCAGTCTATAGATACACGCCATAGTTTGGGCACTCTGCCAGTCAAGTGACACACCCACCAGTCTACAGATACTTGCCATAGTGTGGGCACTCTGCCAGTCAAGTGAGACACCCACCAGTCTGCAGATACACGCCGCAGTGTGGGCACTCTGCTAGACAAGTGACACACTCACCAGTCTAAAGATACATGCCATAGTGTGGGCACTCTGCCAGTCAAGTGACAAACCCACCAGTCTACAGATACACGTTATAATGTGGGCACTCTGCCAGTCAAGTGACACACCCACCAGTCTAAAGTTACATGCAAATGTGTGGGCACTCTGCCCGTCAAGTGACACACCCACCAGTCTACATATACACGCCCTAGTGTGGGCAATCTGCCAGTCAAGCGACAGACCCACCTGTCTACAGATATACGCCATAGTGTGGGCACTCTGACCGTCAAGTGACACACCCACCAGTCTACAAATACATGCCATAGTGTGGGCACTCTGCCAGTCAAGTGACACACCCACCAGTCTACAGATACACACCATAGTGTGGGCACTCTGCCAGTCAAGAGACACACCCAATAATCTACAGATACACACCATAGTGCGGGCACTCTGCCAGTCAAGTGACACACCCACCAGACTACAGATACACGCTATAGTGTAGGCACTCTGCCAGTCGAGTGACACACCAACCAGTCTACAGATACACGCCATAGTGTTGGCAGTCTGCCAGTCAAGTGACACACCCACCAGTCTACATATACACACCATAGTTTGGGCAATCTGCCCGTCATTGACACACCCACCAGTCTACAGATACACACCATAGTGTGGGCACTCTGTCTGTCAAGTGACACACCCACCAGTCTACAGATACACACCATAGTGTTGGCACTCTGCCAGTCAAGTGACACACCCAGTCTACAGATACACGTCATAGTGTGGGCACTCTGCCAGTCAAGTTACACACCCACAGTCTACAGATACACACCATAGTGTGGGCACTCTGCCCGTCAAGTGACACACCCACCAGTCTACATATACACACCATAGTGTTGGCACTCTGCCAGTTAAGTGACACACCCACCAGTCTACAGATACACGCCATAGTGTGGGCACTCTGCCAGTCAAGTGACACACCCACCAGTCTAAAGATACACCCCATAGTGTGGGCACTCTGCCAGTCAAGTGACACACCCACCAGTATACAGATACACGCCATTGTGTGGGCACTCTGCCAGTCAAGTGACACACCCACCAGTCAACAGATACATGCCATAGTGTTGGCACTCTGCCGGTAAAATGATACACCCAGTCTACAGATACACGCCATAGTGTGGGCACTCTGCCCGTCAAGTGACACACCCACCAGTCTACAGATACACGACATAGTGTAGGCACTCTGTCAGTCAAGTGACACAACCACCATTCTACAGATACACGCCATAGTGTGGGCACTCTGCCAGTCGAGTGACACACCCACCAGTCTACGGATACACGCCATAGTGTGGGCACTCTGCCAGTCAATTGACACACCTACCAGTCTACATATGCACACCATAGTGTGGGTAATCTGCCCATCAAGTGACACACCCACCAGTCTACAGATACACACCATAGTATGGGCACTTTGCCCGTCAAGTGACACACCCACCGGTCTACAGATACACACCATAGTGTGGGCACTCTGTCTGCGCGTCAAGTGACACACCCACCAGTCTATATATACACACCATAGTGTTGGCACTCTGCCAGTTAAGTGACACACCCACAAGTCTACAGATATACGCCATAGTGTGGGCACTCTGCCAGTCAAGTGACACACCCACCAGTCTAAAGATACACCCCATAGTGTGGGCACTCTGCCAGTAAAGTTACACACCCACCAGTATACAGATACACGCCATAGTGTGGGCACTCTGCCAGTCAAGTGACACACCCAGTCTACAGATACACGCCATAGTGTGGGCACCTTGCCAGTCAAGTGACACACCCACCAGTCTACAGATAAACGCCATAGTGTGGGCACTTTGCCAGTCAAGTGACACACTCACCAGTCTAAAGATACATGCCATAGTGTAGCCACTCTGCCAGTCAAGTGACACACCCACCAGTCTACAGATACACGTTATAATGTCGGCACTCTGCCAGTCAAGTGACACACCCACCAGTCTACAGATACACGCCATAGTGTGGGCACTCTGCCAGTCGAGTGACACATCCATCAGTCTACAGATACACACCATAGTCTGGGCACTCTGCCAATCAAGTGACACACCCACCAGTCTACAGATAAACGCCAGAGTGTGGGCACTCTGCCAGTCAAGTGACACACTCACCAGTCTCAAGATACATGCCATAGTGTGGGCACTCTGCCAGTCAAGTGACACACCCATCAATCTACAGATAAACGCCATAGTGTGGGCACTCTGCCAGTCAAGTGACACACCCACCAGTCTACAGTTACATGCCAATGTGTAGGCACTCTGCCAGTCAAGTGACACACCCACCAGTCTTAAGATACACACCATAGTGTGGGCACTCTGCCCGTCAAGTGACACACCCACTAGTCTACATATACACGCCCTAGTGTGGGCACTCTGCCAGTCAAGCGACAGACCCACCTGTCTACAGATACACGCCATAGTGTGGGCACTCTGACCGTCAAGTGACACACCCACCAGTCTACAGATACATGCCATAGTGTGGGCAGTCTGCTAGTCAAGTGACACACTTACCAGTCTACAGATGCACGCCATAGTGTAGGCACTCTGTCAGTCAAGTGACACAACCACCATTCTACAGATACACGCCATAGTGTGGGCACTCTGCCAGTCGAGTGACACACCCACCAGTCTACGGATACACGCCTGGTGTTGGCACTCTGCCAGTTCAGTGACACACCCACCAGTCTACAGATACACACCATAGTGTGGGCACTCTGCCAGTCAACTGACACACCCACCAGTCTACAGATACACGCCATAGTGTGGGAACTTTGCTAGTCAAGTGACACACCCACCAGTCTACAGATAAACGCCATAGTGTGGGCACTCTGCCAGTCAAGTGACACACCCACCAGTCTACTGATACACACCATAGTATCGGCACTCTGCCAGTCAAGAGACACACCCAATAATCTACAGATACACACCATAGTGCGGGCACTCTGCCAGTCAAGTGACACACCCACCAGTCTACAGATACACGCCATAGTGTGGGCACTCTGCCAGTCGAGTGACACACCCACCAGTCTACGGATACACGCCATAGTGTTGGCAGTCTGCCAGTCAAGTGACACAACCACCAGTCTACAAATACACACCATAGTTTTGGCAATCTGCCCGTCAAGTGACACACACACCAGTCTACAGATACACACCATAGTGTTGGCACTCTGCCAGTCAAGTGACACACCCAGTCTACAGATACACGTCATAGTGTGGGTACTCTGCCAGTCAAGTGACACACCCACCAGTCTACAAATACACACCATAGTTTGGGCACTCTGCCTGTCAAGTGACATACCCACCAGTCTACAGATACACACCATAGTGTTGGCACTCTGCCAGTCAAGTGACACACCCATCAATCTACCGATAAACGCCATAGTGTGGGCACTCTGCCAGTCAAGTGACACACCCACCAGTCTACGGTTACATGCCAATGTGTAGGCACTCTGCCAGTCAAGTGACACACCCACCAGTCTTAAGATACACACCATAGTGTGGGCACTCTGCCCGTCAAGTGACACACCCACCAGTCTACATATACACGCCCTAGTGTGGGCAATCTGCCAGTCAAGCGACAGACCCACCTGTCTACAGATATACGCCATAGTGTGGGCACTCTGACCGTCAAGTGACACACCCACCAGTCTACAGATACACGCCATAGTGTAGGCACTCTGCCCGTTAAGTGACACACCCACAAGTCTACAGATATACGCCATAGTGTGGGCACTCTGCCAGTCAAGTGACACACCCACCAGTCTAAAGATACACCCCATAGTGTGGGCACTCTGCCAGTAAAGTTACACACCCACCAGTATACAGATACACGCCATAGTGTGGGCACTCTGCCAGTCAAGTGACACACCCAGTCTACAGATACACGCCATAGTGTGGGCACCTTGCCAGTCAAGTGACACACCCACCAGTCTACAGATAAACGCCATAGTGTGGGCACTTTGCCAGTCAAGTGACACACTCACCAGTCTAAAGATACATGCCATAGTGTAGCCACTCTGCCAGTCAAGTGACACACCCACCAGTCTACAGATACACGTTATAATGTCGGCACTCTGCCAGTCAAGTGACACACCCACCAGTCTACAGATACACGCCATAGTGTGGGCACTCTGCCAGTCGAGTGACACATCCATCAGTCTACAGATACACACCATAGTCTGGGCACTCTGCCAATCAAGTGACACACCCACCAGTCTACAGATAAACGCCAGAGTGTGGGCACTCTGCCAGTCAAGTGACACACTCACCAGTCTCAAGATACATGCCATAGTGTGGGCACTCTGCCAGTCAAGTGACACACCCATCAATCTACAGATAAACGCCATAGTGTGGGCACTCTGCCAGTCAAGTGACACACCCACCAGTCTACAGTTACATGCCAATGTGTAGGCACTCTGCCAGTCAAGTGACACACCCACCAGTCTTAAGATACACACCATAGTGTGGGCACTCTGCCCGTCAAGTGACACACCCACTAGTCTACATATACACGCCCTAGTGTGGGCACTCTGCCAGTCAAGCGACAGACCCACCTGTCTACAGATACACGCCATAGTGTGGGCACTCTGACCGTCAAGTGACACACCCACCAGTCTACAGATACATGCCATAGTGTGGGCAGTCTGCTAGTCAAGTGACACACTTACCAGTCTACAGATGCACGCCATAGTGTAGGCACTCTGTCAGTCAAGTGACACAACCACCATTCTACAGATACACGCCATAGTGTGGGCACTCTGCCAGTCGAGTGACACACCCACCAGTCTACGGATACACGCCTGGTGTTGGCACTCTGCCAGTTCAGTGACACACCCACCAGTCTACAGATACACACCATAGTGTGGGCACTCTGCCAGTCAACTGACACACCCACCAGTCTACAGATACACGCCATAGTGTGGGAACTTTGCTAGTCAAGTGACACACCCACCAGTCTACAGATAAACGCCATAGTGTGGGCACTCTGCCAGTCAAGTGACACACCCACCAGTCTACTGATACACACCATAGTATCGGCACTCTGCCAGTCAAGAGACACACCCAATAATCTACAGATACACACCATAGTGCGGGCACTCTGCCAGTCAAGTGACACACCCACCAGTCTACAGATACACGCCATAGTGTGGGCACTCTGCCAGTCGAGTGACACACCCACCAGTCTACGGATACACGCCATAGTGTTGGCAGTCTGCCAGTCAAGTGACACAACCACCAGTCTACAAATACACACCATAGTTTTGGCAATCTGCCCGTCAAGTGACACACACACCAGTCTACAGATACACACCATAGTGTTGGCACTCTGCCAGTCAAGTGACACACCCAGTCTACAGATACACGTCATAGTGTGGGTACTCTGCCAGTCAAGTGACACACCCACCAGTCTACAAATACACACCATAGTTTGGGCACTCTGCCTGTCAAGTGACATACCCACCAGTCTACAGATACACACCATAGTGTTGGCACTCTGCCAGTCAAGTGACACACCCATCAATCTACCGATAAACGCCATAGTGTGGGCACTCTGCCAGTCAAGTGACACACCCACCAGTCTACGGTTACATGCCAATGTGTAGGCACTCTGCCAGTCAAGTGACACACCCACCAGTCTTAAGATACACACCATAGTGTGGGCACTCTGCCCGTCAAGTGACACACCCACCAGTCTACATATACACGCCCTAGTGTGGGCAATCTGCCAGTCAAGCGACAGACCCACCTGTCTACAGATATACGCCATAGTGTGGGCACTCTGACCGTCAAGTGACACACCCACCAGTCTACAGATACACGCCATAGTGTAGGCACTCTGCCCGTTAAGTGACACACCCACCAGTCTACAAATACATGCCATAGTGTGGGCACTCTGCCAGTCAAGTGACACACCCACCAGTCTACAGATACACACCATAGTGTGGGCACTCTGCCAGTCAAGAGACACACCCAATAATCTACAGATACACACCATAGTGCGGGCACTCTGCCAGTCAAGTGACACACCCACCAGACTACAGATACACGCTATAGTGTAGGCACTCTGCCAGTCAAGTGACACACCAACCAGTCTACAGATACACGCCATAGTGTTGGCAGTCTGCCAGTCAAGTGACACACCCACCAGTCTACATATACACACCATAGTTTGGGCAATCTGCCCGTCAAGTGACACACCCACCAGTCTACAGATACACACCATAGTGTGGGCACTCTGTCCGTCAAGTGACACACCCACCAGTCTACAGATACACACCATAGTGTTGGCACTCTGCCAGTCAAGTGACACACCCAGTCTACAGATACACGTCATAGTGTGGGCACTCTGCCAGTCAAGTTACACACCCACAGTCTACAGATACACACCATAGTGTGGGCACTCTGCCCGTCAAGTGACACACCCACCAGTCTACATATACACACCATAGTGTTGGCACTCTGCCAGTTAAGTGACACACCCACCAGTCTACAGATACACGCCATAGTGTGGGCACTCTGCCAGTCAAGTGACACACCCACCAGTCTAAAGATACACCCCATAGTGTGGGCACTCTGCCAGTCAAGTGACACACCCACCAGTATACAGATACACGCCATTGTGTGGGCACTCTGCCAGTCAAGTGACACACCCACCAGTCAACAGATACATGCCATAGTGTTGGCACTCTGCCGGTAAAATGATACACCCAGTCTACAGATACACGCCATAGTGTGGGCACTCTGCCCGTCAAGTGACACACCCACCAGTCTACAGATACACGACATAGTGTAGGCACTCTGTCAGTCAAGTGACACAACCACCATTCTACAGATACACGCCATAGTGTGGGCACTCTGCCAGTCGAGTGACACACCCACCAGTCTACGGATACACGCCATAGTGTGGGCACTCTGCCAGTCAATTGACACACCTACCAGTCTACATATGCACACCATAGTGTGGGTAATCTGCCCATCAAGTGACACACCCACCAGTCTACAGATACACACCATAGTGTGGGCACTTTGCCCGTCAAGTGACACACCCACCGGTCTACAGATACACACCATAGTGTGGGCACTCTGCCAGTCAAGTGACACACCCACCAGTCTACATATACACACCATAGTGTTGGCACTCTGCCAGTTAAGTGACACACCCACCAGTCTACAGATATACGCCATAGTGTGGGCACTCTGCCAGTCAAGTGACACACCCACCAGTCTAAAGATACACCCCATAGTGTGGGCACTCTGCCAGTAAAGTTACACACCCACCAGTATACAGATACACGCCATAGTGTGGGCACTCTGCCAGTCAAGTGACACACCCAGTCTACAGATACACGCCATAGTGTGGGCACCTTGCCAGTCAAGTGACACACCCACCAGTCTACAGATAAACGCCATAGTGTGGGCACTTTGCCAGTCAAGTGACACACTCACCAGTCTAAAGATACATGCCATAGTGTAGCCACTCTGCCAGTCAAGTGACACACCCACCAGTCTACAGATACACGTTATAATGTCGGCACTCTGCCAGTCAAGTGACACACCCACCAGTCTACAGATACACGCCATAGTGTGGGCACTCTGCCAGTCGAGTGACACATCCATCAGTCTACAGATACACACCATAGTCTGGGCACTCTGCCAATCAAGTGACACACCCACCAGTCTACAGATAAACGCCAGAGTCTGGGCACTCTGCCAGTCAAGTGACACACTCACCAGTCTCAAGATACATGCCATAGTGTGGGCACTCTGCCAGTCAAGTGACACACCCATCAATCTACAGATAAACGCCATAGTGTGGGCACTCTGCCAGTCAAGTGACACACCCACCAGTCTTAAGATACACACCATAGTGTGGGCACTCTGCCCGTCAAGTGACACACCCACTAGTCTACATATACACGCCCTAGTGTGGGCACTCTGCCAGTCAAGCGACAGACCCACCTGTCTACAGATACACGCCATAGTGTGGGCACTCTGACCGTCAAGTGACACACCCACCAGTCTACAGATACATGCCATAGTGTGGGCAGTCTGCTAGTCAAGTGACACACCCACCAGTCTACAGATACACGCCATAGTGTAGGCACTCTGTCAGTCAAGTGACACAACCACCATTCTACAGATACACGCCATAGTGTGGGCACTCTGCCAGTCGAGTGACACACCCACCAGTCTACGGATACACGCCTGGTGTTGGCACTCTGCCAGTTCAGTGACACACCCACCAGTCTACAGATACACACCATAGTGTGGGCACTCTGCCAGTCAACTGACACACCCACCAGTCTACAGATACACGCCATAGTGTGGGAACTTTGCTAGTCAAGTGACACACCCACCAGTCTACAGATAAACGCCATAGTTTGGGCACTCTGCCAGTCAAGTGACACACCCACCAGTCTACTGATACACACCATAGTATCGGCACTCTGCCCCTCAAGAGACACACCCAATAATCTACAGATACACACCATAGTGCGGGCACTCTGCCAGTCAAGTGACACACCCACCAGTCTACAGATACACGCCATAGTGTGGGCACTCTGCCAGTCGAGTGACACACCCACCAGTCTACGGATACACGCCATAGTGTTGGCAGTCTGCCAGTCAAGTGACACAACCACCAGTCTACAAATACACACCATAGTTTTGGCAATCTGCCCGTCAAGTGACACACACACCAGTCTACAGATACACACCATAGTGTTGGCACGTTGCCAGTCAAGTGACACACCCAGTCTACAGATACACGTCATAGTGTGGGTACTCTGCCAGTCAAGTGACACACCCACCAGTCTACAAATACACACCATAGTTTGGGCACTCTGCCTGTCAAGTGACATACCCACCAGTCTACAGATACACACCATAGTGTTGGCACTCTGCCAGTCAAGTGACACACCCATCAATCTACAGATAAACGCCATAGTGTGGGCACTCTGCCAGTCAAGTGACACACCCACCAGTCTACAGTTACATGCCAATGTGTAGGCACTCTGCCAGTCAAGTGACACACCCACCAGTCTTAAGATACACACCATAGTGTGGGCACTCTGCCCGTCAAGTGACACACTCACCAGTCTACATATACACGCCCTAGTGTGGGCACTCTGCCAGTCAAGCGACAGACCCGCCTGTCTACAGATACACGCCATAGTGTGGGCACTCTGACCGTCAAGTGACACACCCACCATTCTACAGATACACGACATAGTGTAGGCACTCTGTCAGTCAAGTGACACAACCACCATTCTACAGATACACGCCATAGTGTGGGCACTCTGCCAGTCGAGTGACACACCATCCAGTATACGGATACACGCCATAGTGTGGGCACTTTGCCAGTCAATTGACACACCTACCAGTCTACAGATACACGCCATAGTGTGGGTAATCTGCCCATCAAGTGACACACCCACCAGTCTACAGATACACACCATAGTGTGGGCACTTTGCCCGTCAAGTGACACACCCACCGGTCTACAGATACACACCATAGTGTGGGCACTCTGCCAGTCAACTGACACACCCACCAGTCTACAGATACACGCCATAGTGTGGGCACTCTGCCAGTTAAGTGACACACCCACCAGTCTACAGATATACGCCATAGTGTGGGCACTCTGCCAGTCAAGTGACACACCCACCAGTCTAAAGATACACCCCATAGTGTGGGCACTCTGCCATTAAAGTTACACACCCACCAGTATACAGATACACGCCATAGTGTGGGCACTCTGCCAGTCAAGTGACACACCCAGTCTACAGATACACGCCATAGTGTGGGCACCTTGCCAGTCAAGTGACACACCCACCAGTCTACAGATAAACGCCATAGTGTGGGCACTTTGCCAGTCAAGTGACACACTCACCAGTCTAAAGGCACATGCCATAGTGTAGCCACTCTGCCAGTCAAGTGACACACCCACCAGTCTACAGATACACGTTATAATGTCGGCACTCTGCCAGTCAAGTGACACACCCACCAGTCTACAGATACACGCCATAGTGTGGGCACTCTGCCAGTCGAGTGACACATCCATCAGTCTACAGATACACACCATAGTCTGGGC
Organism: Alentia gelatinosa; assembly: GCA_950022655.1. NCBI lineage: Eukaryota > Metazoa > Annelida > Polychaeta > Phyllodocida > Polynoidae > Alentia > Alentia gelatinosa. The sequence continues at coordinate 63,709,102 of OX465587.1, read as the reverse complement.
ACTCTGCCAATCAAGTGACACACCCACCAGTCTACAGATAAACGCCAGAGTGTGGGCACTCTGCCAGTCAAGTGACACACTCACCAGTCTCAAGATACATGCCATAGTGTGGGCACTCTGCCAGTCAAGTGACACACCCATCAATCTACAGATAAACGCCATAGTGTGGGCACTCTGCCAGTCAAGTGACACACCCACCAGTCTACAGTTACATGCCAATGTGTAGGCACTCTGCCAGTCAAGTGACACACCCACCAGTCTTAAGATACACACCATAGTGTGGGCACTCTGCCCGTCAAGTGACACACCCACTAGTCTACATATACACGCCCTAGTGTGGGCACTCTGCCAGTCAAGCGACAGACCCACCTGTCTACAGATACACGCCATAGTGTGGGCACTCTGACCGTCAAGTGACACACCCACCAGTCTACAGATACATGCCATAGTGTGGGCAGTCTGCTAGTCAAGTGACACACCCACCAGTCTACAGATACACGCCATAGTGTAGGCACTCTGTCAGTCAAGTGACACAACCACCATTCTACAGATACACGCCATAGTGTGGGCACTCTGCCAGTCGAGTGACACACCCACCAGTCTACGGATACACGCCTGGTGTTGGCACTCTGCCAGTTCAGTGACACACCCACCAGTCTACAGATACACACCATAGTGTGGGCACTCTGCCAGTCAACTGACACACCCACCAGTCTACAGATACACGCCATAGTGTGGGAACTTTGCTAGTCAAGTGACACACCCACCAGTCTACTGATACACACCATAGTATCGGCACTCTGCCAGTGAAGAGACACACCCAATAATCTACAGATACACACCATAGTGCGGGCACTCTGCCAGTCAAGTGACACACCCACCAGTCTACAGATACACGCCATAGTGTGGGCACTCTGCCAGTCGAGTGACACACCCACCAGTCTACGGATACACGCCATAGTGTTGGCAGTCTGCCAGTCAAGTGACACAACCACCAGTCTACAAATACACACCATAGTTTTGGCAATCTGCCCGTCAAGTGACACACACACCAGTCTACAGATTCACACCATAGTGTTGGCACTCTGCCAGTCAAGTGACACACCCAGTCTACAGATACACGTCATAGTGTGGGTACTCTGCCAGTCAAGTGACACACCCACCAGTCTACAAATACACACCATAGTTTGGGCACTCTGCCTGTCAAGTGACATACCCACCAGTCTACAGATACACACCATAGTGTTGGCACTCTGCCAGTCAAGTGACACACCCATCAATCTACAGATAAACGCCATAGTGTGGGCACTCTGCCAGTCAAGTGACACACCCACCAGTCTACAGTTACATGCCAATGTGTAGGCACTCTGCCAGTCAAGTGACACACCCACCAGTCTTAAGATACACACCATAGTGTGGGCACTCTGCCCGTCAAGTGACACACTCACCAGTCTACATATACACGCCCTAGTGTGGGCACTCTGCCAGTCAAGCGACAGACCCGCCTGTCTACAGATACACGCCATAGTGTGGGCACTCTGACCGTCAAGTGACACACCCACCAGTCTACAGATACACGACATAGTGTAGGCACTCTGTCAGTCAAGTGACACAACCACCATTCTACAGATACACGCCATAGTGTGGGCACTCTGCCAGTCGAGTGACACACCATCCTGTCTACGGATACACGCCATAGTGTGGGCACTCTGCCAGTCAATTGACACACCTACCAGTCTACAGATACACGCCATAGTGTGGGTAATCTGCCCATCAAGTGACACACCCACCAGTCTACAGATACACACCATAGTGTGGGCACTTTGCCCGTCAAGTGACACACCCACCGGTCTACAGATACACACCATAGTGTGGGCACTCTGCCAGTCAACTGACACACCCACCAGTCTACAGATACACGCCATAGTGTGGGCACTTTGCCCGTCAAGTGACACACCCATCAGTCTACAGATACATGCCAATGTGTGGGCACTCTGCCCGTTAAGTGACACACCCACCAGTCTAAAGATACACCCCATAGTGTGGGCACTCTGCCAGTCAAGTTACACACCCACCAGTATACAGATACACGCCATAGTGTGGGCACTCTGCCAGTCAAGTGACACACCCAGTCTACAGATAAACGCCATAGTGTGGGCACCTTGCCAGTCAAGTGCCACACCCACCAGTCTACAGATAAACGCCATAGTGTGGGCACTTTGCCAGTCAAGTGACACACTCACCAGTCTAAAGATACATGCCATAGTGTAGGCACTCTGCCAGTCAAGTGACACACCCACCAGTCTACAGATGCACGTTATAATGTCGGCACTCTGCCAGTCAAGTGACACACCCACCAGTCTACAGATACACGCCATTGTGTGGGCACTCTGCCAGTCGAGTGACACATCCATCAGTCTACAGATACACACCATAGTGTGGGCACTCTGCCAGTCAAGTGACACACCCACCAGTCTAAAGATACACCCCATAGTGTGGGCACTCTGCCAGTCAAGTGACACACCCACCAGTATACAGATACACGCCATAGTGTGGGCACTCTGCCAGTCAAGTGACACACCCACCAGTCAACAGATACATGCCATAGTGTTGGCACTCTGCCGGTAAAATGATACACCCAGTCTACAGATACACGCCATAGTGTGGGCACTCTGCCCGTCAAGTGACACACCCACCAGTCTACAGATACACGACATAGTGTAGGCACTCTGTCAGTCAAGTGACACAACCACCATTCTACAGATACACGCCATAGTGTGGGCACTCTGCCAGTCGAGTGACACACCCACCAGTCTACGGATACACGCCATAGTGTGGGCACTCTGCCAGTCAATTGACACACCTACCAGTCTACATATGCACACCATAGTGTGGGTAATCTGCCCATCAAGTGACACACCCACCAGTCTACAGATACACACCATAGTGTGGGCACTTTGCCCGTCAAGTGACACACCCACCGGTCTACAGATACACACCATAGTGTGGGCACTCTGCCCGTCAAGTGACACACCCACCAGTCTACATATACACACCATAGTGTTGGCACTCTGCCAGTTAAGTGACACACCCACCAGTCTACAGATATACGCCATAGTGTGGGCACTCTGCCAGTCAAGTGACACACCCACCAGTCTAAAGATACACCCCATAGTGTGGGCACTCTGCCAGTAAAGTTACACACCCACCAGTATACAGATACACGCCATAGTGTGGGCACTCTGCCAGTCAAGTGACACACCCAGTCTACAGATACACGCCATAGTGTGGGCACCTTGCCAGTCAAGTGACACACCCACCAGTCTACAGATAAACGCCATAGTGTGGGCACTTTGCCAGTCAAGTGACACACTCACCAGTCTAAAGATACATGCCATAGTGTAGCCCCTCTGCCAGTCAAGTGACACACCCACCAGTCTACAGATCCACGTTGTAATGTCGGCACTCTGCCAGTCAAGTGACACACCCACCAGTCTCCAGATACAGGCCATAGTGTGGGCACTCTGCCAGTCGAGTGACACATCCATCAGTCTACAGATACACACCATAGTCTGGGCACTCTGCCAATCAAGTGACACACCCACCAGTCTACAGATAAACGCCAGAGTGTGGGCACTCTGCCAGTCAAGTGACACACTCACCAGTCTCAAGATACATGCCATAGTGTGGGCACTCTGCCAGTCAAGTGACACAACCACCATTCTACAGATACACGCCATAGTGTGGGCACTCTGCCAGTCGAGTGACACACCCACCAGTCTACGGATACACGCCATAGTGTGGGCACTCTGCCAGTCAATTGACACACCTACCAGTCTACATATGCACACCATAGTGTGGGTAATCTGCCCATCAAGTGACACACCCACCAGTCTACAGATACACACCATAGTGTGGGCACTTTGCCCGTCAAGTGACACACCCACCGGTCTACAGATACACACCATAGTGTGGGCACTCTGCCCGTCAAGTGACACACCCACCAGTCTTCATATACACACCATAGTGTTGGCACTCTGCCAGTTAAGTGACACACCCACCAGTCTACAGATATACGCCATAGTGTGGGCACTCTGCCAGTCAAGTGACACACCGACCAGTCTAAAGATACACCCCATAGTGTGGGCACTCTGCCAGTCAAGTTACACACCCACCAGTATACAGATACACGCCATAGTGTGGGCACTCTGCCAGTCAAGTGACACACCCAGTCTACAGATACACGCCATAGTGTGGGCACCTTGCCAGTCAAGTGACACCGCCACCAGTCTACAGATAAACGCCATAGTGTGGGCACTTTGCCAGTCAAGTGACACACTCACCAGTCTAAAGATACATGCCATAGTGTAGCCACTCTGCCAGTCAAGTGACACACCCACCAGTCTACAGATACACGTTATAATGTCGGCACTCTGCCAGTCAAGTGACACACCCACCAGTCTACAGATACACGCCATAGTGTGGGCACTCTGCCAGTCGAGTGACACATCCATCAGTCTACAGATACACACCATAGTCTGGGCACTCTGCCAATCAAGTGACACACCCACCAGTCTACAGATAAACGCCAGAGTGTGGGCACTCTGCCAGTCAAGTGACACACTCACCAGTCTCAAGATACATGCCATAGTGTGGGCACTCTGCCAGTCAAGTGACACACCCATCAATCTACAGATAAACGCCATAGTGTGGGCACTCTGCCAGTCAAGTGACACACCCACCAGTCTACAGTTACATGCCAATGTGTAGGCACTCTGCCAGTCAAGTGACACACCCACCAGTCTTAAGATACACACCATAGTGTGGGCACTCTGCCCGTCAAGTGACACACCCACTAGTCTACATATACACGCCCTAGTGTGGGCACTCTGCCAGTCAAGCGACAGACCCACCTGTCTACAGATACACGCCATAGTGTGGGCACTCTGCCAGTCAAGTGACACAACCACCATTCTACAGATACACGCCATAGTGTGGGCACTCTGCCAGTCGAGTGACACACCCACCAGTCTACGGATACACGCCTGGTGTTGGCACTCTGCCAGTTCAGTGACACACCCACCAGTCTACAGATACACACCATAGTGTGGGCACTCTGCCAGTCAACTGACACACCCACCAGTCTACAGATACACGCCATAGTGTGGGAACTTTGCTAGTCAAGTGACACACCCACCAGTCTACAGATAAACGCCATAGTGTGGGCACTCTGCCAGTCAAGTGACACACCCACCAGTCTACTGATACACACCATAGTATCGGCACTCTGCCAGTCAAGAGACACACCCAATAATCTACAGATACACACCATAGTGCGGGCACTCTGCCAGTCAAGTGACACACCCACCAGTCTACAGATACACGCCATAGTGTGGGCACTCTGCCAGTCGAGTGACACACCCACCAGTCTACGGATACACGCCATAGTGTTGGCAGTCTGCCAGTCAAGTGACACAACCACCAGTCTACAAATACACACCATAGTTTTGGCAATCTGCCCGTCAAGTGACACACACACCAGTCTACAGATACACACCATAGTGTTGGCACTCTGCCAGTCAAGTGACACACCCAGTCTACAGATACACGTCATAGTGTGGGTACTCTGCCAGTCAAGTGACACACCCACCAGTCTACAAATACACACCATAGTTTGGGCACTCTGCCTGTCAAGTGACATACCCACCAGTCTACAGATACACACCATAGTGTTGGCACTCTGCCAGTCAAGTGACACACCCATCAATCTACAGATAAACGCCATAGTGTGGGCACTCTGCCAGTCAAGTGACACACCCACCAGTCTACAGTTACATGCCAATGTGTAGGCACTCTGCCAGTCAAGTGACACACCCACCAGTCTTAAGATACACACCATAGTGTGGGCACTCTGCCCGTCAAGTGACACACTCACCAGTCTACATATACACGCCCTAGTGTGGGCACTCTGCCAGTCAAGCGACAGACCCGCCTGTCTACAGATACACGCCATAGTGTGGGCACTCTGACCGTCAAGTGACACACCCACCAGTCTACAGATACACGCCATAGTGTGGGCAGTCTGCCCGTCAAGTGACACACCCACCAGTCTACAGATACACGACATAGTGTAGGCACTCTGTCAGTCAAGTGACACAACCACCATTCTACAGATACACGCCATAGTGTGGGCACTCTGCCAGTCGAGTGACACACCATCCAGTCTACGGATACACGCCATAGTGTGGGCACTCTGCCCGTCAATTGACACACCTACCAGTCTACAGATACACGCCATAGTGTGGGTAATCTGCCCATCAAGTGACACACCCACCAGTCTACAGATACACACCATAGTGTGGGCACTTTGCCCGTCAAGTGACACACCCACCGGTCTACAGATACACACCATAGTGTGGGCACTCTGCCAGTCAACTGACACACCCACCAGTCTACAGATACACGCCATAGTGTGGGCACTTTGCCCGTCAAGTGACACACCCACCAGTCTACAGATACATGCCAATGTGTGGGCACTCTGCCCGTTAAGTGACACACCGACCAGTCTAAAGATACACCCCATAGTGTGGGCACTCTGCCAGTCAAGTTACACACCCACCAGTATACAGATACACGCCATAGTGTGGGCACTCTGCCAGTCAAGTGACACACCCAGTCTACATATAAACGCCATAGTGTGGGCACCTTGCCAGTCAAGTGCCACACCCACCAGTCTACAGATAAACGCCATAGTGTGGGCACTTTGCCAGTCAAGTGACACACTCACCAGTCTAAAGATACATGCCATAGTGTAGGCACTCTGCCAGTCAAGTGACACACCCACCAGTCTACAGATACACGTTATAATGTCGGCACTCTGCCAGTCAAGTGACACACCCACCAGTCTACAGATACACGCCATTGTGTGGGCACTCTGCCAGTCGAGTGACACATCCATCAGTCTACAGATACACACCATAGTGTGGGCACTCTGCCAGTCAAGTGACACACCCACCAGTCTACAGATACACGCCATAGTGTGGGCACTCTGCCAGTCGAGTGACACATCCATCAGTCTACAGATACACACCATAGTGTGGGCACTCTGCCTGTCAAGTGACATACCCACCAGTCTACAGATACACACCATAGTGTGGGCACCCTGCCAGTCAAGTTACACACCCATCAATCTACAGATAAACACCATAGTGTGGGCACTCTGCCAGTCAAGTGACACACCCACCAGTCTACAGTTACATGCCAATGTGTAGGCACTCTGCCAGTCAAGTGACACACCCACCAGTCTACAGATACACGCCATAGTGTGGGAACTTTGCTAGTCAAGTGACACACCCACCAGTCTACAGATACATGCCAATGTGTGGGCACTCTGCCCGTCAAGTGACACACCCACCAGTCTACAAATACATGCCATAGTGTGGGCACTCTGCCAGTCAAGTGACACACCCACCAGTCTACAGATACACACCATAGTCTGGGCACTCTGCCAGTCAAGAGACACACCCAATAATCTACAGATACACACCATAGTGCGGGCACTCTGCCAGTCAAGTGACACACCCACCAGTCTACAGATACACGCCATAGTGTTGGCACTCTGCCAGTCAAGTGACACACCCACCAGTCTACAGATACACGCCATAGTGTGGGAACTTTGCTATTCAAGTGACACACCCCCCAGTCTACAGATACATGCCAATGTGTGGGCACTCTGCCCGTCAAGTGACACACCCACCAGTCTACAAATACATGCCATAGTGTGGGCACTCTGCCAGTCAAGTGACACACCCACCAGTCTACAGATACACACCATAGTCTGGGCACTCTGCCAGTCAAGAGACACACCCAATAATCTACAGATACACACCATAGTGCGGGCACTCTGCCAGTCAAGTGACACACCCACCAGTTTACAGATACACGCCATAGTGTAGGCACTCTGCCAGTCGAATGACACACCCACCAGTCTACGGATACACGCCATAGTGTTGGCAGTCTGCCAGTCAAGTGACACACCCACCAGTCTACATATACACACCATAGTTTGGGCAATCTGCCCGTCAAGTGACACACCCACCAGTCTACAGATACACACCATAGTGTGGGCACTCTGTCCGTCAAGTGACACACCCACCAGTCTACAGATACATACCATAGTGTTGGCACTCTGCCAGTCAAGTGACACACCCAGTCTACAGATACACGTCATAGTGTGGGTACTCTGCCCGTCAAGTGACACACCCACCAGTCTACAGATACACACCATAGTGTGGGCACTCTGCCCGTCAAGTGACAAACCAACCAGTCTACAGATACACACCATAGTGCGGGCACTCTGCCAATCAAGTGACACACCCACCAGTCTAAAGATACACCCCATAGTGAGGGCACTCTGCCAGTCAAGTGACACACCCACCAGTATACAGATACACGCCATAGTGTGGGCACTCTGCCAGTCAAGTGACACACCCACCAGTCAACAGATACATGCCATAGTGTTGGCACTCTGCCCGTAAAATGATACACCAAGTCTACAGATACACGCCATAGTGTGGGCACTCTGCCCGTCAAGTGACACACCCACCAGTCTACAGATACACGACATAGTGTAGGCACTCTGTCAGTCAAGTGACACAACCACCATTCTACAGATACACGCCATAGTGTGGGCACTCTGCCAGTCGAGTGACACACCCACCAGTCTACGGATACACGCCATAGTGTTGGCACTCTGCCAGTCAAGTGACACACCCACCAGTCTACAGATACACGCCATAGTGTGGGAACTTTGCTAGTCAAGTGACACACCCACCAGTCTACAGATACATGCCAATGTGTGGGCACTCTGCCCGTTAAGTGACACACCCACCAGTCTACAAATACATGCCATAGTGTGGGCACTCTGCCAGTCAAGTGACACACCCACCAGTCTACTGATACACACCATAGTCTCGGCACTCTGCCAGTCAAGAGACACACCCAATAATCTACAGATACACACCATAGTGCGGGCACTCTGCCAGTCAAGTGACACACCCACCAGTCTACAGATACACGCCATAGTGTGGGCACTCTGCCAGTCGAGTGACACACCCACCAGTCTACGGATACACGCCATAGTGTTGGCAGTCTGCCAGTCAAGTGACACAACCACCAGTCTACAAATACACACCATAGTTTGGGCAATCTGCCCGTCAAGTGACACACCCACCAGTCTACAGATACACACCATAGTGTTGGCCCTCTGCCAGTCAAGTGACACACCCAGTCTACAGATACACGTCATAGTGTGGGTACTCTGCCAGTCAAGTGACACACCCACCAGTCTACAAATACACACCATAGTTTGGGCACTCTGCCTGTCAAGTGACATACCCACCAGTCTTAAGATACACACCATAGTGTGGGCACTCTGCCCGTCAAGTGACACACCAACCAGTCTACATATACACGCCCTAGTGTGGGCACTCTACCAGTCAAGCGACAGACCCACCTGTCTACAGATACACGCCATAGTGTGGGCACTCTGACCGTCAAGTGACACACCCACCAGTCTACAGATACATGCCATAGTGTGGGCAGTCTGCTAGTCAAGTGACACACCCACCAGTCTACAGATACACGCCATAGTGTAGGCACTCTGTCAGTCAAGTGACACACCCACCATTCTACAGATACACGCCATAGTGTGGGCACTCTGCCAGTCGAGTGACACACCCACCAGTCTACGGATACACGCCATAGTGTTTTGGCAGTCTGCCCGTCAAGTGACACACCCACCAGTCTACAGATACACACCATAGTGTGGGCACTCTGCCCGTCAAGTGACAAACCAACCAGTCTACAGATACACACCATAGTGCGGGCACTCTGCCAATCAAGTGACACACCCACCAGTCTAAAGATACACCCCATAGTGAGGGCACTCTGCCAGTCAAGTGACACACCCACCAGTATACAGATACACGCCATAGTGTGGGCACTCTGCCAGTCAAGTGACACACCCACCAGTCAACAGATACATGCCATAGTGTTGGCACTCTGCCCGTAAAATGATACACCAAGTCTACAGATACACGCCATAGTGTGGGCACTCTGTCAGTCAAGTGACACAACCACCATTCTACAGATACACGCCATAGTGTGGGCACTCTGCCAGTCGAGTGACACACCCACCAGTCTACGGATACACGCCATAGTGTTGGCACTCTGCCAGTCAAGTGACACACCCACCAGTCTACAGATACACGTCATAGTGTGGGAACTTTGCTAGTCAAGTGACACACCCACCAGTCTACAGATACATGCCAATGTGTGGGCACTCTGCCCGTTAAGTGACACACCCACCAGTCTACAAATACATGCCATAGTGTGGGCACTCTGCCAGTCAATTGACACACCCACCAGTCTACTGATACACACCATAGTCTCGGCACTCTGCCAGTCAAGAGACACACCCAATAATCTACAGATACACACCATAGTACGGGCACTCTGCCAGTCAAGTGACACACCCACCAGTCTACAGATACACGCCATAGTGTGGGCACTCTGCCAGTCGAGTGACACACCCACCAGTCTACGGATACACGCCATAGTGTTGGCAGTCTGCCAGTCAAGTGACACAACCACCAGTCTACAAATACACACCATAGTTTGGGCACTCTGCCTGTCAAGTGACATACCCACCAGTCTTAAGATACACACCATAGTGTGGGCACTCTGCCCGTCAAGTGACACACCCACCAGTCTACATATACACGCCCTAGTGTGGGCACTCTGCCAGTCAAGCGACAGACCCACCTGTCTACAGATACACGCCATAGCGTGGGCACTCTGACCGTCAAGTGACACACCCACCAGTCTACAGATACATGCCATAGTGTGGGCAGTCTGCTAGTCAAGTGACACACCCACCAGTCTACAGATACACGCCATAGTGTAGGCACTCTGTCAGTCAAGTGACACACCCACCATTCTACAGATACACGCCATAGTGTGGGCACTCTGCCAGTCGAGTGACACACCCACCAGTCTACGGATACACGCCATAGTGTTTTGGCAGTCTGCCAGTCAAGTGACACACCCACCAGTCTACAGATACACACCATAGTGTTGGCACTCTGCCAGTCAAGTGACACACCCAGTCTACAGATACACGTCATAGTGTGGGTACTCTGCCCGTCGAGTGACACACCCACCAGTCTACAGATACATGCCAATGTGTGGGCACTCTGCCCGTTAAGTGACACACCCACCAGTCTACAAATACATGCCATAGTGTGGGCACTCTGCCAGTCAAGTGACACACCCACCAGTCTACAGATACACACCATAGTCTGGGCACTCTGCCAGTCAAGAGACACACCCAATAATCTACAGATACACACCATAGTGCGGGCACTCTGCCAGTCAAGTGACACACCCACCAGTCTACAGATACACGCCATAGTGTGGGCACTCTGCCAGTCGAGTGACACACCCACCAGTCTACGGATACACGCCATAGTGTTGGCAGTCTGCCAGTCAAGTGACACACCCACCAGTCTACATATATACACCATAGTTTGGGCAATCTGCCCGTCAAGTGACACACCCACCAGTCTACAGATACACACCATAGTGTTGGCACTCTGGCAGTCAAGTGACACACCCAGTCTACAGATACACACCATAGTGTGGGTACTCTGCCAGTCAAGTGACACACCCAGTCTACAGATACACGTCATAGTGTGGGTACTCTGCCCGTCAAGTGACACACCCACCAGTCTACAGATACACACCATAGTGTGGGCACTCTGCCCGACAAGTGACATACCCACCAGTCTACAGATACACACCATAGTGTGGGCACTCTGCAAATGAAGTGACACACCCACCAGTCTAAAGATACACCCCATAGTGAGGGCACTCTGCCAGTCAAGTGACACACCCACCAGTATACAGATACACGCCATAGTGTGGGCACTCTGCCAGTCAAGTGACACACCCACCAGTCAACAGATACATGCCATAGTGTTGGCACTCTGCCCGTAAAATGATACACCAAGTCTACAGATACACGCCATAGTGTGGGCACTCTGCCCGTCAAGTGACACACCCACCAGTCTACAGTTACACGCCATAGTGTGGGCACTCTGCCCGTCAAGTGACACACCCACCAGTCTACAGATACACGACATAGTGTAGGCACTCTGTCAGTCAAGTGACACAACCACCATTCTACAGATACACGCCATAGTGTGGGCACTCTGCCAGTCGAGTGACACACCCACCAGTCTACGGATACACGCCATAGTGTTGGCACTCTGCCAGTCAAGTGACACACCCACCAGTCTACAGATACACGCCATAGTGTGGGAACTTTGCTAGTCAAGTGACACACCCACCAGTCTACAGATACATGCCAATGTGTGGGCACTCTGCCCGTTAAGTGACACACCCACCAGTCTACAAATACATGCCATAGTGTGGGCACTCTGCCAGTCAAGTGACACACCCACCAGTCTACTGATACACACCATAGTCTCGGCACTCTGCCAGTCAAGAGACACACCCAATAATCTACAGATACACACCATAGTGCGGGCACTCTGCCAGTCAAGTGACACACCCACCAGTCTACAGATACACGCCATAGTGTGGGCACTCTGCCAGTCGAATGACACACCCACCAGTCTACGGATACACGCCATAGTGTTGGCAGTCTGCCAGTCAAGTGACACAACCACCAGTCTACAAATACACACCATAGTTTGGGCAATCTGCCCGTCAAGTGACACACCCACCAGTCTACAGATACACACCATAGTGTTGGCCCTCTGCCAGTCAAGTGACACACCCAGTCTACAGATACACACCATAGTGTGGGCACTCTGCCAGTCAAGTGACACACCCAGTCTACAGATACACGTCATAGTGTGGGTACTCTGCCAGTCAAGTGACACACCCACCAGTCTACAAATACACACCATAGTTTGGGCACTCTGCCTGTCAAGTGACATACCCACCAGTCTTAAGATACACACCATAGTGTGGGCACTCTGCCCGTCAAGTGACACACCCACCAGTCTACATATACACGCCCTAGTGTGGGCACTCTGCCAGTCAAGCGACAGACCCACCTGTCTACAGATACACGCCATAGTGTGGGCACTCTGACCGTCAAGTGACACACCCACCAGTCTACAGATACATGCCATAGTGTGGGCAGTCTGCTAGTCAAGTGACACACCCACCAGTCTAGAGATACACGCCATAGTGTAGGCACTCTGTCAGTTAAGTGACACACCCACCATTCTACAGATACACGCCATAGTGTGGGCACTCTGCCAGTCGAGTGACACACCCACCAGTCTACGGATACACGCCATAGTGTTTTGGCAGTCTGCCCGTCAAGTGACACACCCACCAGTCTACAGATACACACCATAGTGTGGGCACTCTGCCCGTCAACTGACAAACCAACCAGTCTACAGATACACACCATAGTGCGGGCACTCTGCCAATCAAGTGACACACCCACCAGTCTAAAGATACACCCCATAGTGAGGGCACTCTGCCAGTCAAGTGACACACCCACCAGTATACAGATACACGCCATAGTGTGGGCACTCTGCCAGTCAAGTGACACACCCACCAGTCAACAGATACATGCCATAGTGTTGGCACTCTGCCCGTAAAATGATACACCAAGTCTACAGATACACGCCATAGTGTTGGCACTCTGCCCGTCAAGTGACACACCCACCAGTCTACAGATACACGACATAGTGTAGGCACTCTGTCAGTCAAGTGACACAACCACCATTCTACAGATACACGCCATAGTGTGGGCACTCTGCCAGTCGAGTGACACACCCACCAGTCTACGGATACACGCCATAGTGTTGGCACTCTGCCAGTCAAGTGACACACCCACCAGTCTACAGATACACGCCATAGTGTGGGAACTTTGCTAGTCAAGTGACACACCCACCAGTCTACAGATACATGCCAATGTGTGGGCACTCTGCCCGTTAAGTGACACACCCACCAGTCTACAAATACATGCCATAGTGTGGGCACTCTGCCAGTCGAGTGACACACCCACCAGTCTACGGATACACGCCATAGTGTTGGCACTCTGCCAGTCAAGTGACACACCCACCAGTCTACAGATACACGCCATAGTGTGGGAACTTTGCTAGTCAAGTGACACACCCACCAGTCTACAGATACATGCCAATGTGTGGGCACTCTGCCCGTTAAGTGACACACCCACCAGTCTACAAATACATGCCATAGTGTGGGCACTCTGCCAGTCAAGTGACACACCCACCAGTCTACAGATACACACCATAGTGTGGGCACTCTGCCAGTCAAGAGACACACCCAATAATCTACAGATACACACCATAGTGCGGGCACTCTGCCAGTCAAGTGACACACCCACCAGTCTACAGATACACGCCATAGTGTGGGCACTCTGCCAGTCGAGTGACACACCCACCAGTCTACGGATACACGCCATAGTGTTGGCAGTCTGCCAGTCAAGTGACACAACCACCAGTCTACAAATACACACCATAGTTTGGGCAATCTGCCCGTCAAGTGACACACCCACCAGTCTACAGATACACACCATAGTGTGGGCACTCTGCCCGTCAAGTGACAAACCAACCAGTCTACAGATACACACCATAGTGCGGGCACTCTGCCAATCAAGTGACACACCCACCAGTCTAAAGATACACCCCATAGTGAGGGCACTCTGCCAGTCAAGTGACACACCCACCAGTATACAGATACACGCCATAGTGTGGTCACTCTGCCAGTCAAGTGACACACCCACCAGTCAACAGATACATGCCATAGTGTTGGCACTCTGCCCGTAAAATGATACACCAAGTCTACAGATACACGCCATAGTGTGGGCACTCTGTCAGTCAAGTGACACAACCACCATTCTACAGATACACGCCATAGTGTGGGCACTCTGCCAGTCGAGTGACACACCCACCAGTCTACGGATACACGCCATAGTGTTGGCACTCTGCCAGTCAAGTGACACACCCACCAGTCTACAGATACACGTCATAGTGTGGGAACTTTGCTAGTCAAGTGACACACCCACCAGTCTACAGATACATGCCAATGTGTGGGCACTCTGCCCGTTAAGTGACACACCCACCAGTCTACAAATACATGCCATAGTGTGGGCACTCTGCCAGTCAATTGACACACCCACCAGTCTACTAATACACACCATAGTCTCGGCACTCTGCCAGTCAAGAGACACACCCAATAATCTACAGATACACACCATAGTGCGGGCACTCTGCCAGTCAAGTGACACACCCACCAGTCTACAGATACACGCCATAGTGTGGGCACTCTGCCAGTCGAGTGACACACCCACCAGTCTACGGATACACGCCATAGTGTTGGCAGTCTGCCAGTCAAGTGACACAACCACCAGTCTACAAATACACACCATAGTTTGGGCAATCTGCCCGTCAAGTGACACACCCACCAGTCTACAGATACACACCATAGTGTTGGCCCTCTGCCAGTCAAGTGACACACCCAGTCTACAGATACACGTCATAGTGTGGGTACTCTGCCAGTCAAGTGACACACCCACCAGTCTACAAATACACACCATAGTTTGGGCACTCTGCCTGTCAAGTGACATACCCACCAGTCTTAAGATACACACCATAGTGTGGGCACTCTGCCCGTCAAGTGACACACCCACCAGTCTACATATACACGCCCTAGTGTGGGCACTCTGCCAGTCAAGCGACAGACCCACCTGTCTACAGATACACGCCATAGCGTGGGCACTCTGACCGTCAAGTGACACACCCACCAGTCTACAGATACATGCCATAGTGTGGGCAGTCTGCTAGTCAAGTGACACACCCACCAGTCTACAGATACACGCCATAGTGTAGGCACTCTGTCAGTCAAGTGACACACCCACCATTCTACAGATACACGCCATAGTGTGGGCACTCTGCCAGTCGAGTGACACACCCACCAGTCTACGGATACACGCCATAGTGTTTTGGCAGTCTGCCAGTCAAGTGACACACCCACCAGTCTACAGATACACGCCATTGTGTGGGCACTCTGCCCGTCAAGTGACACACCCACCAGTCTACAGATACACACCATAGTGTTGGCACTCTGCCAGTCAAGTGACACACCCAGTCTACAGATACACGTCATAGTGTGGGTACTCTGCCCGTCGAGTGACACACCCACCAGTCTACAGATACATGCCAATGTGTGGGCACTCTGCCCGTTAAGTGACACACCCACCAGTCTACAAATACATGCCATAGTGTGGGCACTCTGCCAGTCAAGTGACACACCCACCAGTCTACAGATACACACCATAGTCTGGGCACTCTGCCAGTCAAGAGACACACCCAATAATCTACAGATACACACCATAGTGCGGGCACTCTGCCAGTCAAGTGACACACCCACCAGTCTACAGATACACGCCATAGTGTGGGCACTCTGCCAGTCGAGTGACACACCCACCAGTCTACGGATACACGCCATAGTGTTGACAGTCTGCCAGTCAAGTGACACACCCACCAGTCTACATATATACACCATAGTTTGGGCAATCTGCCCGTCAAGTGACACACCCACCAGTCTACAGATACACACCATAGTGTTGGCACTCTGGCAGTCAAGTGACACACCCAGTCTACAGATACACACCATAGTGTGGGTACTCTGCCAGTCAAGTGACACACCCAGTCTACAGATACACGTCATAGTGTGGGTACTCTGCCCGTCAAGTGACACACCCACCAGTCTACAGATACACACCATAGTGTGGGCACTCTGCCCGACAAGTGACATACCCACCAGTCTACAGATACACACCATAGTGTGGGCACTCTGCAAATGAAGTGACACACCCACCAGTCTAAAGATACACCCCATAGTGAGGGCACTCTGCCAGTCAAGTGACACACCCACCAGTATACAGATACACGCCATAGTGTGGGCACTCTGCCAGTCAAGTGACACACCCACCAGTCAACAGATACATGCCATAGTGTTGGCACTCTGCCCGTAAAATGATACACCCAGTCTACAGATACACGCCATAGTGTGGGCACTCTGCCCGTCAAGTGACACACCCACCAGTCTACAGATACACGACATAGTGTAGGCACTCTGTCAGTCAAGTGACACAACCACCATTCTACAGATAGACGCCATAGTGTGGGCACTCTGCCAGTCGAGTGACACACCCACCAGTCTACGGATACACGCCATAGTGTGGGCACTCTGCCAGTCAATTGACACACCTACCAGTCTACATATGCACACCATAGTGTGGGTAATCTGCCCATCAAGTGACACACCCACCAGTCTACAGATACACACCATAGTGTGGGCACTTTGCCCGTCAAGTGACACACCCACCGGTCTACAGATACACACCATAGTGTGGGCACTCTGTCAGTTAAGTGACACACCCACCAGTCTACAGATATACGCCATAGTGTGGGCACTCTGCCAGTCAAGTGACACACTCACCAGTCTACAGATACACGCCATAGTGTGGGCACTCTGCCCGTCAAGTGACACACCCATCAGTCTACAGATACACACCATAGTGTTGGCACTCTGCCAGTCAAGTGACACACCCAGTCTACAGATACACGTCATATTGTGGGTACACTGCCAGTCAAGTGACACACCCACCAGTCTACAGATACACACCATAGTGTGGGCTTTCTGCCCGTCAAGTGACATCGCCACCAGTCTACAGATACACGCCATAGTGTGGGCACTCTGCCAGCCAAGTGACACACCCACCAGTCTACCGATACACACCATAGTATGGGCACTCCCCCAGTCAAGTGACACACCCACCAGTTTACAGATACACGCCATAGTATGGGCACTCTGCCAGTCAAGTGACACACCCACCAGTCTACAGATACACGCAATAGTGTGGGAACTTTGCTAGTCAAGTGACACACCCATCAGTCTACAGATACATGCCAATGTGTGGGCACTCTGCCCGTTAAGTGACACACCCACCAGTCTACAAATACATGCCATAGTGTGGGCACTCTGCTAGTCAAGTGACACACCCACCAATCTTCAGATACATACCATAGTGTGGGCACTCTGCCAGTCAAGTGACACACCCAGTCTACAGATACACGCCATAGTGTAAGCACTCCGCCAGTCAAGTTACACACCCGGTCTACAGATAAACGCCATAGTGCCACTCTGCCAGTCAAGTTACACACCCACCAGTCTACAGATACATGCCAATGTGTGGGCACGCTGCCTGTCAAGTGACACACCCACCAGTTTAAAGATACACACCATAGTCTGGGCACTCTTCCCGTCACGTGACACACCCACCAGTCTACAAATACACGCCCTAGTGTGGGCACTCTGCCAGTCAAGCGACAGACCCACCTGTCTACAGATAAACGCCATATTGGCACTCTGCCAGTCAAGTGACACACCCAGTCTATAGATACACGCCATAGTGTGGGCACTCTGCCCATCAAGTGATAAACCCACCTGTCTACAGATACACGCCATAGTGTAGGCACTCTGCCCGTCAAGGGACACACCCAGTCTATAGATACACCATAGTGTGGGCACTCTGCCCATCAAGTGACACACCCAGTCTATAGATACACGCCATAGTGTGGGCAATCTGCCCATCAAGTGACAAACCCACCTGTCTACAGATACACACCATAGTGTGGGCGCTCTGCCCAAAAAGTGACACACCCACCAGTCTATAGATACACGCCATAGTATGGGCACTCTGCCAGTCAAGTGAAACACCCACCAGTCTACAGATACATGCCATAGTGTGGGCACTCTGCCAGTCAAGTGACACACCCACCAGTCTGCAGATACACGCCACAGTGTGGGCACTGTGCCAGTCAAGTGACACACCCACCAGTCTACAGATACGCACCATAGTGTGGGCACACTGCCTGTCAAGTGACACACGCACCAGTCTACCGGGAAACGATACACACCATAGTGTGGGCAGTCTGCCAGTGAAGTGACACACCCACCGGTCTACAGATACACGTCATAGTGTGGGCACTCTGCCAGTGAAGTGACACACCCACCAGTCTACAGATACACACCATAGTGTGGGCACTCTGCCCATCAAGTGACACACCCACAAGTCTACAGATACACGCCATAGTGTGGGCACTCTGCCAGTCAAGTGACACACCCACCAGTCTACAGATACACGCCATAGTGTGGGCACTCTGCCCATCAAGTGACACACCCTGTCTACAGATACACACCATAGTGTGAGCACTCTGCCAGTCAAGTGACACACCCACCAGTCTACAGATACACGTCATAGTGTGGGCACTCTGCCTGTCAAGTGACATACCCACCAGTCTACAGATACACGCCCTATTGTGGGTACTCTGCCAGTCAAGTAACAAACCCACCAGTCTACCGGTAAACAATACACGCCATAATATGGGCACTCTGCCCGTCAAGTGACACACCCACCAGTCTACCGCGAAACGATACACACCATAGTGTGGGCACTCTGCCAGTCAAGTGACACACCCACCAGTCTACAGATACACGCCATAGTGTGGGCACTTTGCCAGTCAAGTGACACACCCACCAGTCTATTGGGAAACGATACACGCCATAGTGTGGGCACTCTGCCAGTCAAGTGACACACCCACCAGTCTACAGATACACGCCATAGTGTGGGCACTCTGCCAGTCAAGTGACACACCCACCAGTCTACCGGGAAACGATACACACGGGAAGGGGGGGCACTCTGCCAGTCAACAACAAAAAGCAAAAGAAATGTGGGTCTCCAAAGCTAAACCAAAAATGGCGTGGGAGAAGAACCACAACATCATCAATTATAGATATAAGAAAAACCAAAAATCCCCATCTTCAATAAAGTGTAAATAGTCATCCTATCTACAAAAAATATCTAAATTGAAAAATCTCTAATTTTTGTCCTACTCAAAATTTCTTTAATTAATCCTACCTTAAAAACAAAACAAAAAACTCAACAAACATTAAAACTTACCTCAAACGACACATTTTATAATCGATACTGTCATTAGATAGTAAGATATTCTTATATTTCTCAACCTTATACTGTTGGTAAGTTCTGCCATATATTGTTTTGATTAAAAGTCTTCCCTCAGTATTCTCTACTTATGCAGCTAATTACTCTAAATTGGAAAGATTGACTTTTTTTTTCTCAACATGGAAGATGTGATGCCCCCTTAAAACAAAAAGGATGCATGAAAAGCGAGAACTGACAGTAAAGCGGAGGTGGAACTACCACCAGATGAAACCAGTATGCAGCCCCTAATATCGCTCACAATGACTGCACACAAATCTAGACTAACTACGGACTCAACGTCGGAAGATATTATTGCTATAGACACGATCGTAGTGCGCCACTCACGATCGCTGCGAAAAATGTCGGCTGCTACGACAAGTATAAAACTGTCTTAGGTTCTATAACACATCACTGTGTGTATATAGAGGATTTTTTAACTTCCCGACGGAATTAAGCAATGAAATTTTAACACGAGTAGGCGGTCCATATGACCTATAATTGTACAAAATATGAAGACAATCGGACCTACCGTCCCGAAGATATCGACGTTTGAATTTGAAACATCGGGCTATCGATCGGATATCATACAACCACTCTCCTAGCAGATCTTTCACGGTAAAGAGCGCGGAATCTCTGCTGGGAGAGTGACGTAATCGCAGAGTGAGGGTAGAGCTACACTGGCCACCAGAGCAGCGTTTGCTATGACGAAATTCAAACGTTGATATCTTCGGGACGGTGAATTCGATTGTCTTCATATTTGGTACGATTATAGGTTATATATATACCTTACTCGTGTTAAAATGTCATTGCTTAATTCCAACGGGAGGTGAAGTTGCGCATTCTGTACGACATGTCCATAGGTGTCATGAACCAACGACAATTTGGGCGACATTTTCAATCACGTGACCCCACGATTGTCGTGACTGAAAAACACGTCTGGACGCCCTATGCCTCTTAGACTCACGACATATCGCCTATTCACTAAAGTGTCGTGTCTATCAAACACTGATGGCAAAAACACGTCGCCCATAACGATTGTCGTGACTGAAAAACAGGGCCCAGGTCTTCTGCAGCCATAAAACAACAAAACAGCACGGCAGGGCTACTTGGAAAACTTGCTGACTACGTGAAAATATGGACTGAGTCTGTGAATGACTTGAAACAGAGCATGGAAGCGAATGACAAGGTAGTCGATGAAAACAAAGAAGATATTCTTAACCAATCCCGGAGGCACACAGTGAAAATCTACGTGACATTACTGACCAGTTACTAAATGACTTGGGAGTATCGCAAGACATAGGACAAGTCGAAACTATATATATAGACAGGGATGCCCTTACCCACTTGGCAAGAGAGCACGCTCGGTCGTAGTTTGCTTTGTCTCATCACAAACCAAATCGTGAATCTTCCAAAACATACGCAAACTACAAACACTGCCCCGCTGGAAGAAAGTCTCCCTG
Organism: Alentia gelatinosa; assembly: GCA_950022655.1. Lineage (NCBI taxonomy): Eukaryota > Metazoa > Annelida > Polychaeta > Phyllodocida > Polynoidae > Alentia > Alentia gelatinosa. The sequence continues at coordinate 63,687,502 of OX465587.1, read as the reverse complement.
ACCTGAAACAAGAAGACCACCACAAACAGGAGGACCTAAGTGCCATTCAGGTGGTGGCTAAATCGAGAAAACTGAAGTGTTCTGTCAGAGGATTGACAATTAAGATTGAGGGGGTGGATTACTCGTACAACGATATACACGACTTGCCCCGGGTCTTGTCAATATAAACATCAAGTAACTACTAAAGATGGAATTGTGTTTCAAGGAGAACATGCACCCTTTTCGAATCTGTATCCAGGTAAAGTTGCCATACAAACTATGACAGAAAAACATGCTAATGTCAAACTCTACCAATTAATGTGAAATCCATCAAATGACATAGTGAAGCATCTCAGAGTTCTTATTCTTCTTACTGTACTACTGAATGATATACTGCAATGTGTTTATGTTCATAACCAGGCAGCTATGTAAAGTTGGACCATATGTATGACTTGTATACCTGTATCTACTCCGTGTTACACATCCTGTAACTACCTACTGACACATCAATATGTGTATGCCCATAAACTGGGTAGAAAGCATTCCAAGGATGATTTTTTTTACGCTGGAGCCTGTGGAAGATATGATTTCTTAAATCCTAACAGTAACTCCAGGATAATAAAAGCTTAAACAAAAATCTTTTTTTAAAAAGTGTACTGTGACGGAAACATGTTCTCCTCCACCGAACAATGCTACTAATTTACAGCGGCCAAATTCCCAAAAAATGACAAGTTAGCAAGCAAGATAGCTCAGACACACAACTCACGTACAAATCTACAACAGGCAAGAAACCTGACGACTCCACCTGAGTGGGCAACGCAAAGGTACAAGGTAATGAAGGCTATTTTACTTGAAATTCCCCAAAAAGGGTAACAGTGATAAAGTGACGGACCTCCGCCCAATATCTCAACTACCACTACCTGGTAAGTTATTAGAAAAATTAGTTCACAAACAAATATCACTGCACCTTGAAGACAAAAATTTATTAGACAATAACCAAGGGGGTTTCAGACAGGGAAGATCTACCATATCAACAACTGTTGCCTTCACAGATGACATCGTTAACAATATTGACAACAAACAACTAACAATAGCAACGTTCATAGACTATGCCAAAGCATTTGACACTGTAGATCACTGAATATTATAAAAAAAAAAAAGTAAATATGGACTCCATCCGTCAACATGTAACTGGGTAGATAATTATCTCCAAAATCGCCAACAATACACACTAGCTACTGGCAGACAATCTTCAACAAAAACAATAACCCACGGCGTGCCCCAGGGTCGACAATAGGTCCATTATTATTTCTTCTCTATATTAATGATATCAGCAAAATACTCAGAATAGCAAACATCAAATTATACGCTAACGATTGTGTCGCATGCACGTCAAACATGAAACCAGAAACAGCTCACGCTGAAATGCAACATGACCTAGACCGTAAAGACACCTGGTGTATGAACAATAAGCTAACCATCAATATTAATAAAACTAAAGTTTTGAAATTTGGCAGTAACCCAAAACTCAAGAATGTAAATCACCCATCGCTGAGGCTAAACAATACCCCACTAGAAGAAGTCAACCAATTCAACTACCTCGGCATATCGCTGGACAGTAATCTGACATTTGCAACCCATATAAAGACATAAATAAAAAGAGCCTCTCACAAAATTTACCTGTTACACTTAATCCGCAAATATCTAACCATAAAACAGTCAATAAATATATATAAGGTGAAAATACTCCTCTACTTAGAATATGGGGATGTATTTGCTCACAAAGCCCAGATTGGCCTGACTGACCAACTGCAGAAAGTTCAGAATCGTGCCCTTAAAATCTGCCAAAACGCACCCAGGCGTGCTAGTACTTTACTTGTCCACCAACAATCGAAAATTAATCTGCTCTGTGAGCGAAGAGAAAGTCACTTGCTGCAATTAGCCTACAAAAGGAGTAAAGATGAAAAATATCTAGATCACACTGAATGAAGAACCAGGCAAGGTACAGCTCCCATCTTAAAAAGTAAGCAGTTTAATTTGGAAACTTACCGAAGAAGTATCATGTATCAAGCCGCAAAACTATGGAATAATCTTAACCCTGACATCAGATTACTAAACACCTATAATGATTTCAAGAATACTATCAAATGAAAGCTGCAAGCCCGTCAACTTAATTATATTTGAAAAGTTCTTGTTAACCATTTCTGGCAGGGCAATGCCATATGGCATTCCCCTGGCCGTGGCAGAACAATGCCATATGGCATTCCCGTATAGAATGGATGGACCATTCTGTATTTGTGACTTCGTAACTATTTGGAAAATTATTGCAGTATCATGAAAATTATATGACATATTAGGCTAAGTGTTGCCAGTAAGTCTTTATAATATCGGAAAATTCTGATAAAAAATACAGATTTACTGGAATTTTTAAATTTGTAATTATTTTAATAACATTGACTACAAAAGCCGGTCAAAGGCCACTATTGGTTCTGGTGCCTGCTATAGCATGGGTACATGGCGAATGATGTGTAGCTCTTGAAGGGTTAATGCTTGGTTGGTGTTGTGGGTTATGCTGCCGCCATGCCACGACTCTCCTACGAGAGAAAATATTCACATTTCGCATGGAAACCCTCCATGTAGACTATCATCATTGTACATACCATTCCTTCTTCCTTGTTTATTGATCCTATGTCACATAATAATATGTTCAGCCTGTAATTATCCAGGTAACTTTTCTTGTTTGACTTATACCATACTGAAACATATTGTCTTGGCCTCTGGAGCCCACCGAAAATAGGGTATCCACACCCTTGTGGACATTCCAGATAAAATAAAAGCTTTAATAAAAACAACTCAACACCAGGCCAACAGGCCATTGCGAGGCAAGCAGTCCTTGACTTCAACACTTTCCTAACTGAACTTAATGCTGACTCGGACTTATCAACCCCGTGGATTGCTAGCCACTCTCACAGATGGAGACATGGCAAGTATAAACACTTCTACAATTTCATTGAGAAAGATGGAATTCACCCCAATAAACAACTCATTGACTTATGGTCGAGTGACCTATTAAGAGTTTTCACCCGAAATCTTCCTGCCATAAACTTGGACTGGTAATCTTGATCTATGTCGGAAACTGCCAATCAGATTTCTTATCTAACTACCTATTGTTCTAATTACTTGATTGGGCGTTACCAAGGACTTGACTCTTGTGATACATAACTCTCAATTCTGAGGGCCTCCCAATCTTCTCTTTCTTTTCTTTTCACAATTTTAATTTCACTTGATTTCTATGCCTATATCGAAGACCACGAAACTATTTGGTGAGTAAACAAATTTAGGTTTAATAATTATTTTGTTTTATGCTAATCTAGCTTAACTGATATATTCTTCACACGATCTAGGTCTGGGTTGGACCTATCATTGTATATGATGAAATGGAGGTGTCACCTTGTCCTCCCCGTGATCGCACTATTTCACTGTATGTTTATTCTCATTTTCTTAAACCAACATGACAATTGTTTATTACAGATCCCGTGGAATATGTGTGGAGTCTAGTAACATGCTGACAGTGATAGCAACCGAGGTCAACATGTTGTGTGTTCAGCGAATTATGTATTGTCTTGTTGATATGTATAGCCGTTTTGTATTTGCCAAAAGAATTAACAAATACAGATACACCTGGGTTAAGCCTGGACCTGTTGGTCCCTTGACCTCTTTATTATGTAGATACACCGACTGGGCAGTGTATGGGAAAGAACACAAACTCTTTATTATCTTGATCTCCCGAAAAGAGATACAGATAACAAGCCCAAGGTTGGGGGGGGGTTTGAAACATTTATTTATCCTGGGTCGAGCTCAATCTTATGATTGGTTTCAATGCACGCCCAGCCGTTTTTACAGTCTTTTCATTTCATCCTGTTGGTATAAAGATAACATATGTACAGATATTACAGCAATATTAAATATTAAATATAGTTGAGACAGAAGAAACAACGTGTCCAAAAAGGGCAGAAACTTGCGCTCAGTACAGGTGAGTCCATATGGTAAAGCAGGTTAACTTATTAGAGGTACATATGTAAAGGCTTATTAAGTATATATCTATGGACAGTCAACATTTAACAGATTGTTTAAGGATCCATTATTAACACAATAATTATGGTGCTGCTTCTTCAAGATTGTTCCTTTGGATCTTTTTAAATTTGTCAAATGAGTCAATGTTTCTGATGTCAGGTGGTAATTGGTTCCAGGCAATGGCTCCATGATACATTATTGAGCGCTTGTAGGTATTTGAACGAGGTAGTACAATTTTAAAAAGTGGAGCAACATTAGCTCTAGTAGTTCTTTGTTGTTCTTGAAACAGTTGATTGTCCTTCGATTTAGTGTACAAGTAGTTTAATACATGAGACCTTCTTTGGTCTGCTAGGTAAGGTATTTGCAGTAACCGGTGTAGTGTGACTATATGAGTACGTGGGTGCGCTTGGAGAATAGTTCTCAAGGCTGCATTTTGCAGCACTTATATTGGTTAGAAGGATGACACAAGTCGTAGATGGGATTTAGGAGGTGATAAAGAACACCCCATTTATTAAAACAATATATAAATGATAAAAAGAAAAGAAGAATATTTAAGCTAGAAAAGAAAAATTCCCCCGCAGTTGAGGTGTACACTGCAAATGGGGTTGGCGGGAAATGAAGCCGAGAAGGCGGAAGTAGACGAGAAGGCCAAACAGGCGCGCCCTCTGGTGTAATACCTATGTACAAATATACAACTGTATGGGATACAGTTCCCATATTGGTTAGAAGGATGACACAAGTCGTAGATGGGATTTAGGAGGTGATAAAGAACACCCCAAATCCAAATATAATTAATTAATTTTACTAAGTTCTGCAAAGACAAAGAAATCCTTCTTAACCTTATTATCCATTGTGTCTGATAAATACAACAATACACTTAGGGACTTCCAGTCTCCAATTCGTTGGATCTCATGTAATGGAATGCCTATAGAGGCCAAAAAGGACGCTCCACTTCTTCTTAAACTATGTGGGGTATACTTCCCACGAAAACCAGCCTTGGAACATTCCAATTTAAATTTTCTAAGAAACCAGTCATATTTTATTGGGGATGGACTGCCTTTGAAGGAAGAAGGGATCAAAGGGTCGTTTGGAAGTCCCAAATAGAACTTTTGCAAGTTCCTTAAGGCTAAGACTGGACAGAGTGGTGATGAAGATTGCACCAACGGAATCTGGAGAAACCTCTCCGAAAATTGAATTGTTTTTGATGAAACAATTTTAAAAGTACAACCAAAGTCTGTGAAAATAACGTCTCTGACCTTCAAGGTGTGGTCTGATAATGTGAAGTGTGATTTTCGTAATAAACAGCGAAATGAGATACATACACACACCCAAAATATTAAGTCGTCATGGTTGGACAAATTCAGTTTTGAATATATCATTAAAAGTTGAGATGGTGTTAGGAGCTCCGACCTTAGGGGATTGTCGCCCAAGAGACGACGGGCACCTCTGAGTGTCATGCGTATACAAAAGGAAGATTTATCCACATGTGGGATGCCCATGTAATTGTGTAAGGACCAAAGGGAGCTCAGATAATTTGTAATAGATGAAAAACACAAGAAATAAGACAAATGAGAAATGTAAAGGCATACCATAACCATGGTAGCTGGTAATGGGTGAAAACCGAACTTGTGACAGAATTGAAAATAGCAATTCCATTGGGATTTTTTTTATCTCCATGTATTCGGGGCCCAACCCGAAATTTGAAGGTCTTAACAACGCTTGGTTAATTCGTCCATCGATTCTGGAAAAAACAACAATTCTGTTCAGATTGAATGACAGATTGAACTGTATCGAAACAGTGATCCATATTAAGACGGGATAAGGCATCGGCTATCACATTGTCATTTGATGCCACATAATGTGGGATAATTTGAATGTTATACAGAGCAGACAACCAAAAGATTTCTCTGATCCAGAACATTGCTGACACGACATTACTCTTCCCCCTTAATATCATTGAGATCACTTGGGTGTTGTCGGTATATAGGTGTAGAATTGTATCATGAAAATTGTCCAGATTCCTAGCAATACCCTTGACTACCGGCCACAACTCCATTACCGATATTATAGACCTATAAGGGTCTGATAACGGGGGTTTTTGGACGTGTTCACAATTACCCAGATGTTGGTCATTATCCCATGAACCATAAAAATAATCATGGGCAGAGTAACCACCAAACCCATAGTTTGATGAGTCAGTACACAGGAAGTTTGTTTGACAATTTTTTACGATCTTCCTTTTACCATTGAATATAGAAATGAATGACCTCCACCAGGTTAAATCATCTATAATCCCTTGAGTCAGCTTCACTCTTCGGAAACCTCTAGAATTATTTAGGAAATTGTACAACCGTTGCATATAAGTTCTGCCACCAAACACAATAATCGCACAGTGTGCCAAATAACCTGTTAATTGTTCAAGGCGTTTGAAACTGACCCATTTTGAGTCATACATGTCAATGATCATTTTCTTAGCCTGAATAACCTTTTCCAAGGGGAGTGACAACTCCATAGTCTTAGTATCTATAGTGATACCTAAGAAGACCACCGTCTGTGAGGGGGGTACAAGCTTTTTCATGTTCACCTGGAACCCTAAGCTATTCAAGATGTCCATGAGGCAGCTTTGTATCGTTCCGCATTGTTCCTGCGTAGGAGCGGCAACGAAAAAGTCATCTAAATAATTGATACAGGTGCAATATCCGTTATTTTCGAGTAACTCCGTTATAAAGTCAGAACATGATGAGAAAATAAACGGACTACTACGGGCCCCAAAACAAAGCCTGTGATCTTCATATATCACATCGTCCTTGTTTTCCATTCTCCAACGGAATCCTTGATATTGTCTGTGGGCAGGGTTAATGTGTACACTGTGGTAAGCTTGTCTAATATCCGTTGTAGCACAGTAACCATTTTCCTCGGTGATTTCTGCCGCCATGTCAACGTTTTTAAAACGAAATGTTGGGGAAACATTGTTCATGTTGGTATTAACACTTATACCCAACGGTCGGCTGCAGTCCGTAATTGGTCTCAGTGACCCGTCTTTCTTTTCAACAGCACCTAATGCATGAATACAAGTAGGGTGGCCTTGTGCCATGGCTATTTTGCCTTCTGTTAACTCGTTTTCAACTGTTTCACACATTTTATGGTAAAAAGGTTCGGTCATTATGGACCGATAATTTTTACAATCATAAGGTACCTGTGGGACGTTGTCTATTATATCAAACCCCCTACAGATACCCGATAGAACAAATAAGGCATTTTTACTGGGTTCCCGTAGGGAGGTATAACCTGCTGCAAAACGACAAGGCAACAATTGAATAATCGAACCATTCAATGTGTATACACAACTACAACTACCGTCCCTACATTCAGAGAAAACGGGTGTATGGATACCTGGAGCAACTTCCACACAGTATAAATATCGTGATACGTCAACGACGCTGGTACAATTTGCTTTTACACAATGATAACTGATAGATACGTCTTTTGGCCAATTAACCCGGTCAGGTCCAGTCGAGAGGAACAAGTCTATTTGGACCTTGTCCTCATTGGCCTGGATAGAGACACTTGAACTTTGACCTACTGCGGGTTCAGTGTTGCTTACAGGTGTGTCAAAGTGATCACAACAACCGTCATGGTTGCTTGCATAGTCAACCGTATTAGCCATACCTCCTTCACATTCTTTTACCATTGAGTGACCTACTCCCGGTTCCGATTTAGAAGAAACTTGATTTCCACTCTCTATACCATAGGCGTTATGTGAAAAACAATCATTTTTGGTGTTCACAGTAGTACAACCATTCACAGAACCAAACTCAACCACAGGAGCACTCTGAATAGAAGGGAAGCTAACATTAGTCATTGACCCCGTATCCTATTTGGATTGTTTTGCTTTCCTCAAGAGGTCGCATTCGCTTTTAGGGTGCTCTTGATCACATACGTAGCATTTGTGATCAAATCTGCATCTCTGCATGGTGCACCGACCTTCCTGATAAAGAATGCAATACTTCCCACCTTCTTTCTGTTTAGGTTTGGTCAATGACTTCTGACTAGATCCACCCTTTGTTCGTTTGGCTACCTCACGGGTAGCCTCCGCCCCAAGGTATCTGGTGGCCAGGTTTTGGTCCCCTGGGCCGAATGAAACTGAACCATTTTTTACAACTTTTTTGCAAACTTCCTGATCATATTTAATCAAAGAGGCTGTAGTGAAGGCTCTGCTGTCAGCCTTTTCAGCAAGGAAACCTATGTGTTCAATCAAGCCTTTCACATCCTTACCCTCATCACATCGTTCGACAGCCATAGCACACAAAAGTTGGGTCAAGGATTCAAAAGAGAGTGTCTTATTGCGTTCTTCCTTAGGAAGGAAACGCTTCAAGTCGAACTTACGTTCTCTCTTCCTCTGTATTCTCCTGGAGGTTCCCCGTCGTGATGCTGGAAAGAAAAATTCCGCCGCAGTTGAGGTGTACACTGCAAATGGGGTTGGCGGGAAATGAAGCCGAGAAGGCGGAAGTAGACGAGAAGGCCAAACAGGTGCGCCCTCTGGTGTAATACCTATGTACAAATATACAACTGTATGGGATACAGTTCCCGTAACTTATTCTTATCGTGATAGCTACAGTTTGCATACAAGGTGTCCCCAAAGTCAATTATTGGTAGTAGCATAGATTTATAAAAAGACTTTGCCGCCATTTCGGTAATGTAAGGTCTTACTTTTTTCAATAAATAGATTTTGTGTAAAATTTGGTTTGATAAATTACCTATATGGGCCTTAAAAGTCATACATAGATCAAGAGTCACACCCAGGTACTTATAGGAGGGCACCCATTGCAAGATTTCGTTATTTAGTCTCAGGGAACAGTCCATTTGGTTGTTTCTAGCCAATCGGTGTGAAGTTCCATAAATTACAGATTTCGTTTTTTTAGTGTTAATTGTTAACTTGTTACCTGCACACCATTTAGCCATGTTATGAAGATCCTTTTGTAGTTGTTCAACAATGTCATTTAGATTGTTTCCTGATCTATAGAGTACTGTATCATCTGCATACAGTAGGCATTGGGTGTCCTCTCGGCCCATCTCCCTCTCCATACAGAATTCGATATCGTTTATATAAGCAATAAATAGCATGGGACCAAGGATTGATCCCTGCGGTACCCCGCAGGTGATCAACCTTGTGTTAGATTTAATATTATTCGCTATTGTTGTTTGACTTCGATTTGTTAAGTAACTGCAGTACCATTTTAGAATATTTCCTGAGATGCCAAGTTTTATCAATTTTTCAGTAAGAATTTCGTGATTAATAGTGTCAAAAGCTTGTTTGGGAATCTATTACAAAAATATGCTTGAGGTTGATGTCATAAAATATAATCACCTGAACTGTAGTTCCAAGCATCTAGAGGCACAAGTAATACTCATTAAAAGACCACATGCCAAGAATATTAACTTTGTCAACCTGTATAGGCCAAATGAAGGAAATCCCCATATAGGAAGGGAAATGTTACTTAACATTACTAATGAACTACTTGAAGATGGTAACTCGGAACTTATTGTAACAGGAGATTTTAATATAGATATGCTAAATGCCAAACCGGATGCTACAGAGTTAGGAAATGAGATTAAACAGCTAGGTTGCTTACAATTAATAAAAGACATCACTAGGATTTCGCACAATATTTCAATTATAGACCTGATTTTTTCTAATAGTCCAAATATAGTTCTCTGTGTGGGGTATACTTCCCACGAAAACCAGCCTTGGAACATTCCAATTTAAATTTTCTAAGAAACCAGTCATATTTTATTGGGGATGGACTGCCTTTGAAGGAAGAAGGGATCAAAGGGTCGTTTGGAAGTCCCAAATAGAACTTTTGCAAGTTCCTTAAGGCTAAGACTGGACAGAGTGGTGATGAAGATTGCACCACCGGAATCTGGAGAAACCTCTCCGAAAATTGAATTGTTTTTGATGAAACAATTTTTAAAGTACAACCAAAGTCTGTGAAAATAACGTCTCTGACCTTCAAGGTGTGGTCTGATAATGTGAAGTGTGATTTTCGTAATAAACAGCGAAATGAGATACATACACACACCCAAAATATTAAGTCGTCATGGTTGGACAAATTCAGTTTTGAATAGATCATTAAAAGTTGAGATGGTGTTAGGAGCTCCGACCTTAGGGGATTGTCGCCCAAGAGACGACGGGCACCTCTGAGTGTCATGCGTATACAAAAGGAAGATTTATCCACATGTGGGATGCCCATGTAATTGTGTAAGGACCAAAGGGAGCTCAGATAATTTGTAATAGATGAAAAACACAAGAAATAAGACAAATGAGAAATGTAAAGGCATACCATAACCATGGTAGCTGGTAATGGGTGAAAACCGAACTTGTGACAGAATTGAAAATAGCAATTCCATTGGGATTTTTTTTATCTCCATGTATTCGGGGCCCAACCCGAAATTTGAAGGTCTTAACAACGCTTGGTTAATTCGTCCATCGATTCTGGAAAAAACAACAATTCTGTTCAGATTGAATGACAGATTGAACTGTATCGAAACAGTTATCCATATTAAGACGGGATAAGGCATCGGCTATCACATTGTCATTTGATGCCACATAATGTGGGATAATTTGAATGTTATACAGAGCAGACAACCAAAAGATTTCTCTGATCCAGAACATTGCTGACACGACATTACTCTTCCCCCTTAATATCATTGAGATCACTTGGGTGTTGTCGGTATATAGGTGTAGAATTGTATCATGAAAATTGTCCAGATTCCTAGCAATACCCTTGACTACCGGCCACAACTCCATTACCGATATTATAGACCTATAAGGGTCTGATAACGGGGGTTTTTGGACGTGTTCACAATTACCCAGATGTTGGTCATTATCCCATGAACCATAAAAATAATCATGGGCAGAGTAACCACCAAACCCATAGTTTGATGAGTCAGTACACAGGAAGTTTGTTTGACAATTTTTTACGATCTTCCTTTTACCATTGAATATAGAAATGAATGACCTCCACCAGGTTAAATCATCTATAATCCCTTGAGTCAGCTTCACTCTTCGGAAACCTCTAGAATTATTTAGGAAATTGTACAACCGTTGCATATAAGTTCTGCCACCAAACACAATAATCGCACAGTGTGCCAAATAACCTGTTAATTGTTCAAGGCGTTTGAAACTGACCCATTTTGAGTCATACATGTCAATGATCATTTTCTTAGCCTGAATAACCTTTTCCAAGGGGAGTGACAACTCCATAGTCTTAGTATCTATAGTGATACCTAAGAAGACCACCGTCTGTGAGGGGGGTACAAGCATTTTCATGTTCACCTGGAACCCTAAGCTATTCAAGATGTCCATGAGGCAGCTTTGTATCGTTCCGCATTGTTCCTGCGTAGGAGCGGCAACGAAAAAGTCATCTAAATAATTGATACAGGTGCAATATCCGTTATTTTCGAGTAACTCCGTTATAAAGTCAGAACATGATGAGAAAATAAACGGACTACTACGGGCCCCAAAACAAAGCCTGTGATCTTCATATATCACATCGTCCTTGTTTTCCATTCTCCAACGGAATCCTTGATATTGTCTGTGGGCAGGGTTAATGTGTACACTGTGGTAAGCTTGTCTAATATCCGTTGTAGCACAGTAACCATTTTCCTCGGTGATTTCTGCCGCCATGTCAACGTTTTTAAAACGAAATGTTGGGGAAACATTGTTCATGTTGGTATTAACACTTATACCCAACGGTCGGCTGCAGTCCGTAATTGGTCTCAGTGACCCGTCTTTCTTTTCAACAGCACCTAATGCATGAATACAAGTAGGGTGGCCTTGTGCCATGGCTATTTTGCCTTCTGTTAACTCGTTTTCAACTGTTTCACACATTTTATGGTAAAAAGGTTCGGTCATTATGGACCGATAATTTTTACAATCATAAGGTACCTGTGGGACGTTGTCTATTATATCAAACCCCCTACAGATACCCGATAGAACAAATAAGGCATTTTTACTGGGTTCCCGTAGGGAGGTATAACCTGCTGCAAAACGACAAGGCAACAATTGAATAATCGAACCATTCAATGTGTATACACAACTACAACTACCGTCCCTACATTCAGAGAAAACGGGTGTATGGATACCTGGAGCAACTTCCACACAGTATAAATATCGTGATACGTCAACGACGCTGGTACAATTTGCTTTTACACAATGATAACTGATAGATACGTCTTTTGGCCAATTAACCCGGTCAGGTCCAGTCGAGAGGAACAAGTCTATTTGGACCTTGTCCTCATTGGCCTGGATAGAGACACTTGAACTTTGACCTACTGCGGGTTCAGTGTTGCTTACAGGTGTGTCAAAGTGATCACAACAACCGTCATGGTTGCTTGCATAGTCAACCGTATTAGCCATACCTCCTTCACATTCTTTTACCATTGAGTGACCTACTCCCGGTTCCGATTTAGAAGAAACTTGATTTCCACTCTCTATACCATAGGCGTTATGTGAAAAACAATCATTTTTGGTGTTCACAGTAGTACAACCATTCACAGAACCAAACTCAACCACAGGAGCACTCTGAATAGAAGGGAAGCTAACATTAGTCATTGACCCCGTATCCTATTTGGATTGTTTTGCTTTCCTCAAGAGGTCGCATTCGCTTTTAGGGTGCTCTTGATCACATACGTAGCATTTGTGATCAAATCTGCATCTCTGCATGGTGCACCGACCTTCCTGATAAAGAATGCAATACTTCCCACCTTCTTTCTGTTTAGGTTTGGTCAATGACTTCTGACTAGATCCACCCTTTGTTCGTTTGGCTACCTCACGGGTAGCCTCCGCCCCAAGGTATCTGGTGGCCAGGTTTTGGTCCCCTGGGCCGAATGAAACTGAACCATTTTTTACAACTTTTTTGCAAACTTCCTGATCATATTTAATCAAAGAGGCTGTAGTGAAGGCTCTGCTGTCAGCCTTTTCAGCAAGGAAACCTATGTGTTCAATCAAGCCTTTCACATCCTTACCCTCATCACATCGTTCGACAGCCATAGCACACAAAAGTTGGGTCAAGGATTCAAAAGAGAGTGTCTTATTGCGTTCTTCCTTAGGAAGGAAACGCTTCAAGTCGAACTTACGTTCTCTCTTCCTCTGTATTCTCCTGGAGGTTCCCCGTCGTGATGCTGGAAAGAAAAATTCCGCCGCAGTTGAGGTGTACACTGCAAATGGGGTTGGCGGGAAATGAAGCCGAGAAGGCGGAAGTAGACGAGAAGGCCAAACAGGTGCGCCCTCTGGTGTAATACCTATGTACAAATATACAACTGTATGGGATACAGTTCCCGTAACTTATTCTTATCGTGATAGCTACAGTTTGCATACAAGGTGTCCCCAAAGTCAATTATTGGTAGTAGCATAGATTTATAAAAAGACTTTGCCGCCATTTCGGTAATGTAAGGTCTTACTTTTTTCAATAAATAGATTTTGTGTAAAATTTGGTTTGATAAATTACCTATATGGGCCTTAAAAGTCATACATAGATCAAGAGTCACACCCAGGTACTTATAGGAGGGCACCCATTGCAAGATTTCGTTATTTAGTCTCAGGGAACAGTCCATTTGGTTGTTTCTAGCCAATCGGTGTGAAGTTCCATAAATTACAGATTTCGTTTTTTTAGTGTTAATTGTTAACTTGTTACCTGCACACCATTTAGCCATGTTATGAAGATCCTTTTGTAGTTGTTCAACAATGTCATTTAGATTGTTTCCTGATCTATAGAGTACTGTATCATCTGCATACAGTAGGCATTGGGTGTCCTCTCGGCCCATCTCCCTCTCCATACAGAATTCGATATCGTTTATATAAGCAATAAATAGCATGGGACCAAGGATTGATCCCTGCGGTACCCCGCAGGTGATCAACCTTGTGTTAGATTTAATATTATTCGCTATTGTTGTTTGACTTCGATTTGTTAAGTAACTGCAGTACCATTTTAGAATATTTCCTGAGATGCCAAGTTTTATCAATTTTTCAGTAAGAATTTCGTGATTAATAGTGTCAAAAGCTTGTTTGGGAATCTATTACAAAAATATGCTTGAGGTTGATGTCATAAAATATAATCACCTGAACTGTAGTTCCAAGCATCTAGAGGCACAAGTAATACTCATTAAAAGACCACATGCCAAGAATATTAACTTTGTCAACCTGTATAGGCCAAATGAAGGAAATCCCCATATAGGAAGGGAAATGTTACTTAACATTACTAATGAACTACTTGAAGATGGTAACTCGGAACTTATTGTAACAGGAGATTTTAATATAGATATGCTAAATGCCAAACCGGATGCTACAGAGTTAGGAAATGAGATTAAACAGCTAGGTTGCTTACAATTAATAAAAGACATCACTAGGATTTCGCACAATATTTCAATTATAGACCTGATTTTTTCTAATAGTCCAAATATAGTTCTCTGTGGCATCCTGTCACCACCAGACAATCTTTGCAATACTTAAACACACACGTAATAAATTTATGAAAGAAAAAATTCTTATTTGAAGTATGATAAAGTTGAATTTGTAACTCACCTATACCAATGCGATTGGAAGGTTTTTTTAAATTTGGCAACTGTAGACAATAAATGGGCATACATCATGAATGTGTAGCGGTTTTCCTCTAGTCACTGAAAGTGTGTGACCACTTTCCGCGATCGTCAGTCGACCAGAGGTTCCGAGACTAGTCGCTACCCTGTACTCACCGTGCCAATACAGGTGGGTTCGGTTTTACCCACTGGAAAGGGTAGGGAGTCTACCAACCACTGCTTATCCGCGAACAGAAAACCAGACTCCGGACTATTTCAGTTACCAATCTTTTATTACGGTATAAACTGTAAGTACAATCGTTGGTGCTACGGGGCACCAACTAGCGCCGGAAGAGAACTGGTCTCTTCTATGTTGAAAGGTGTATCAACACAACCTAACCAACACGTGAGGCTCCAGGCATTCACTCTATGCGGAGGAACAGCGAGAAGTCCTCTCGACCCGCTGTGGACTCAACCTCATATAGTGGTTGAGTTACGTAATGCGGGCGAGCCCGTAGCATTTGCATACCGCGGGTCCACCGGCTTTACCGCACAGCAGGGATCGGTCTTCGCGCCACCTAGCGTAAAGTAAAACAGACACTGCACGACTACCCTGACCCCTACAAATGTAATAAATGAATACCTTGATATGAAATGTAAAATCCAGGAATTTACTTTAACTCATCCAACAGCCCTGGATAAATAGAGAGTTACATGAAATTATCAGAGACAAAAATAAGTTGATGCAAAAAGTAAAAGTATCATGCCTGGAACAGAACAGGGTCATCTTGTGAGATGTTGGTCTTGATGTAGGGTGCCATATGGCAACGTGGTCAGGGTCATCTTGTGAGATGTTGGTCTTGATGTAGGGTGCCATATGGCAACGTGGTCAGGGTCAGGCCTGTTATTTTCAGATGACTCTTTCTCAGGCTCTGCATCGGGTTCTCTTTCCTGGTCTTCTGAATCTGAATCATGCCGATGTACAGTTGTGGCCTCAGTAGCATCAGCAGTCTCAGATGTATCTGGTGGACCTGGTAAATGGGGTTCATCTTGTGCAACATCAGACTGAACATGTATTTCAGCAGTAGCAGAAGTAGTAGGAGCCTTCTTGTGTTTCTGCTTCTTTCGTGGTGGAGATTCTCAGTGGCAGAAATGTTTGTGCTCTTCGGCTGCTTGAAGTGGAATGAAGACCTGTCCACCATCCCGTCTTATAAGCCCATCGTGGAATGCAACTCAATGCCAATGAACCATACCCTGCCCTACTCAGCCTACCAGACCTTAGGTCAACGTGAACATGAAACGTAAGTCGCTTTAAGTCAATGGGCTTCATTACCCCACGGTGCCCTAATTGGGGGGATTGAATTTGACAGCTGTACGTCATTGGGCTTCCTGGCAGGACAGGCCTCAAGCCAACGGCCTGTGTGAGAAGTCCCCGGCTGAAGTCCGTCGACTTGAGGCAAGTTGAGGTCTGTGGTGGAAGCCCTGTCTACTTGATGCAAATCCCGGTTCCCATTAGCCCCCGGGGGTAGCCGGGACTGTCGTGCTGGATTATTTGACAGAACCAAACTTTCCCCGACAATTAAAGGCGTCCTAGGGCAAACGCGCCGAGATATGGTGATGTGCTGAAGTGACTGTCAGGACTGCTGAGGTGATGTTGGAAACATAGCGTAGAGTATTGAAATCAAATTAGAGCGATAGACAGTTTGAGACAATTTTGGTGTCATTCTACTTTACTGTTTCTGCTTATACATATAGTTTAAGAGGTGACTTTCGCGCCGATCATTTAGCCAGGCAGCTGTCGCCTCTTCATGCATCGCTCTCATGTTAAAGTAGGAAGGTAACACCTGGACGACGTAACTTGGCATGTACTCTTGACAAGCTGGACTCCTGTGTGATTCTGATACACCTACTGAGGGTTTGAACCTGATTGGTACAGTTATATCACGGTGCAGATCAAATGCCTGTCAGTGTACAATAATTCTCATAGTTTTACTCACAGCTTCATTAATTGATTAATCTAGATTTTAAATTAAGTCTAATCGACCGGTGGTATTTGAGCAAATGAGTGCAAATCAACCTCAAGCCAAGGCTGGACACCATTCGGACATAGACATACTCTTAAAGAGTATAAAGACAGTGCGTCAATTAAATAATATCACTCAGTGTCAAACTTTATTATTGTACAGACATCACGCTGTAGATCGACCTCTTATCTAAGGCTGGACACCATCTGGACATAGACATACTCTTAAAGACAGTGCGTCAATTAAATAATATCACTCAGTGTCAAACTTTATTTTTGTACAGACATCACGCTGTAGATCGACCTCTTATCTAAGGCTGGACACCATCTGGACATAGACATACTCTTAAAGACAGTGCGTCAATTAAATAATATCACTCAGTGTCAAACTTTATTATTGTACAGACATCACGCTGTAGATCGACCTCTTATCTAAGGCTGGACACCATCTGGACATAGACATACTCTTAAAGACATTGCGTCAATTAAATAATATCACTCAGTGTCAAACTTTATTATTGTACAGGCTCAGTGAAACTTTATTATTGTACAGACATCACGCTGTAGATCGACCTCTTATCTAAGGCTTGACACCATCTGGACATAGACATACTCTTAAAGACAGTGCGTCAATTAAATAATATCACTCAGGGACAAACTTTATTATTGTACAGACATCACGCTGTAGATCGACCTCTTATCTAAGGCTACACACCATCTGCTTTTTGCTGTTGTACGTGCATCTTTCAATGTTACCTCACCGCTTAATATAACAACATAGTGGGGCAGATATAGCACATAATTGTGCATTTAATGAAACAAGCATGAGTTTTGGTACATGGTTAGGGGAGCCCCTAAGCAAAATCTTTAGATGCATGGGCATTGCAGATACATTCTGGGAACAGGATGGTGGCCATTTTGAAAATTGACCTTCACAGAGCACTATAACACTTTTCATTTATAATGGTTATTACCAGAACAAACCTATACGAATCACCTCAAATATGTGCAAAAGAAAGATACAGATATGGAATGATTGATTTATCAATGTTTTTTCCATATACCAACATGTGGGGAGTGGCCATCTTGGATTTTCTGCCAAAATTTCCATAATTCTGGAAATACTTATTAAAACATTATTAGCCCCTTCTAATTAGAAAAGAATAACAGAAAATTCATCGAAAATGAGTGTTAATAGTCATGTAGGGACCCGTGCAAGTCTACTAAGGCTTGGCACGTCTATTACGCCTTTCTAAGTATAGCCGCAGCCGGGAGAGCCGAGCGAGCTGTTAATTAGACTTGTTTTCCCGCAATTTTGGGAGGCCACCAGCCGCTTGCTATTCCTGAGACCGTGTTAGGACCAGTCCAGACTGGTTTGTCAGCTGTCAGGTTGAGAACCAGCGGTGAGGATTGATCCTGGAGAGGTGGGCAGGGAACTAGCGGGAACCACTGGTTTGCTAGTGTCCAGGCTTACTCAAAATACCCCGTGTGGAACCAGCTAGGTTCTTGCACATGCTCAGTGAGGACATGGGCTGTATATAAGCAGCCTGCTGTGGCTTACTGAGACACACTGGGGTGTGGAGAGACTACGTGCGGTGTCTCTGCAGGGCTCTGTCTCTATGCTCCACCGATGGGAGCTAGCTCTCTGGACTAGCTGTTGACCGATTTGTGTTCCCTAGATGGTGGAGTCAGAGGATCCCGGTTCTCTAGGAGGAGAGGGTCGACCAGTAGGTCCCTTCTCTGGATAGAGTTCTGGGGTCCCGAGAGGAGAGCAGGGTGGTGGTGTCCACTGGCCAGAGGGAGGTGACGGCTACTCCCTACAAGAGGTGGCTCTTACCACCCCTGTGATCCTCAAAGGCAAAGCTACGGTGCTGGGTGGTTGTGGTAAAACACAGCTGCAGGTTCGCGGGTGGGACCAGCACCGAGATGGCATCTTGGACTAAAACTGTAGTGGTGCTTGGGAGGAGCTTCGGCTGTACCCGACACCCAGCCTCTACAGTCATAATGTGCAGTGTCACACAATGAAATTAGCCTCTAGTACCTAGCTCCTGACTGCTTTTACTGACATAACAACCACACCTGTGGTTAGGGTTAATATCATATATTCTATTTGTTTGTACAATGTATAATGAATTTGCTATCATAGTTTAGATTTGCTTATAATTCAATTATTTTGACATTAAATATAACCACATGCATTGAAGTATTAAATAGATGTGTTTATAAAATAGATTCCTCAGAAATTGGGACCCCAATTTTTTTTTCATAAACATATTTTCAAGCTGATATCTCGCTATCCGACCAGGTTCTCCTGCTCAAAATGCTTGATTTTTCCCACACATAGAATCTCCTCACAAAGATAAAGTGAAGAAACAAGTCACGTAATTTGAAGAAAACCAATAATTACAGATTAGCTTAATCTGAGAGCCATATGCCTGACGAGATACTAGTAAATGTATCAAAACCATGAGTCATTCTAATTGCACCATACCCTCAACAATAAGGCCTAACTGACAGGCTAAGTTCCAGTTCCTCAAAGCCTACAGCTTAGGAAACAGGCCACCTGGCTGTGACTGTCACAGCCAGGTGGTGACACCGCTGAGAGAAATGGTGAATCATACCCACACCCCCCACACACACTCCAGTCAGGGAGGCAATTAGATGCACTGCTCATTGTTTCTGCTTTACAAGAATCATTGGCAATGACCTACACACTCCTGATTCTGATACTATAAATCAGCTTAGGAATCCCTTCAAATGGGAACAACTGATCATATTGTGCTGCACAGCAGAGATAGATCATGGATAAATGAGGAGCAGAAGCTGTATACAGTCTCGAAGGGTCAGGAATACACAGAATGATGGGTATGTAGAACTAAGGCTTGGGCAATCGACCAAATCCATCCTGAACAATAAAGCTTAAAAAGGCTAAAGGGTAAAAACCAAAAGACAGAATTATTGAAATCTAAAGAAACTGCTAGTGTACAAATACAAAAACTTCAAAACATATGCCTTTTGTAAAAGTGGGGAACAATGTAATTGATATTGAATGTCAGATTCATTCAATTGTAGCGGTTACCCTCTAGTCGTTGAGAGTGTATTACCACTCTCCGCGATTGTCAGTCGACCAGAGGTTCCGAGACTAGTCGCTACCCTGTACTTACCGTGCCAATACAGGTGGATTCGGCTTTACCCACTGGAGAAGGGAGGGAGATACAAGATCTACCAACTACCACTTAACCGTGAATAGAAAACCAGACTCCGGACAGTTTCAGTTCACCGTTCTTTTATTGCTGGATGGTATACACAATCCGTTGGTGCTACGGGGCACCAACTAGCGCGGGAAGAGATACTGGTCTCTTCAACGTTGAAAGGTGTTTCAACACAACCTAACCAACTCGTGAGGCTCCAGACGTTCACTCCGTAAAGAGGCACCGTGAGAAGTCCTGTCAACCTGCTGTGGACTCGACCTTATATAGTGGCCGAGTTACGTAATGCGGGTGAACCCGTAGCACTTGCATACTGCGGGTCCGCCGGCCATACCGCACAGCAGGGGTCGGCACTCGCGCCACCTAGTTCTAAAGTGAAACAACGCTGCTCGACTGCCCTGACCCCTACATTACCCCCTTTTACGAGGGGGGACCTGCAACCATTGTGTTGCTAAGAGGACATCCCGAAAAAGTTTAACAACTAAGTCGAGCAGTTCTGAATAAATGTCTAACCATTCAACGTTCACAAAGAATCTTTTTACTGATACCAATAATAGATAAAATGTAAGATGGGAAACTATGATATACTACACACATTCAGTGCTGAAAGAGGAAGACATATAAATGAGGTGATAATTATATATAAAAAGGAGTAGCCTCGCTACCACCTTTAAACTGTATAGTTAAAAAGCATATCACCTGTAGCGCGGATCTCTGTCGGCATTCCTTGGCTTCCTTGGGTATTGGACGAGGAAGACTCACCAGCCCAGACCTACAAAGGGTCAGCCCAGACCAGCGAGCACCACCGTTCTGGAGTTGTAAGCCAAGGATAAGTTTCGAGCCCGGCAGACCCGTTAGCGTGGGGACCTGCTCAGTCCAGCCCCCTACTTCCGGGTGCCAGGCTTCCCACTGTCCTCCTCCTGGTTCAGCTCCAGCGTTGTTAGGGGGAGCAATTCCGCGAACCCCCCCCACCTTGTTGACTTCACATGGCCCGTCCTGCAGTTCATTGTTGTGAAGAGAGTAATACGTATAGAAGGAGAAAGAAAAAGATAGTCAAACTCATTTTCTTCTCCGTGTAGAAGTTCCCATCTCTGTTAAAAGTTGGTATCAGCATCCTTATAGCATGGCGCGCTATATCCATTTCTTGGATAGGAGTTGTAAGAACCACTGAAGGCTCCAACCCCTATCCACACGGTGATTCACACTTCCCTCACCGGCAAAAGACCAAGCGAGTCCAGCGTGAATTACCCCACAGGGAACTGAAACCACTTGCCGAAGCTGGGTCTCAGCCCCCATATCTCTTCTTCGCTTTCCGCAGCGTCAAACCGGAGTCTAACCCGCGAAAAGCACCGCAGGCCGGAGTGTTTCGCAATGGGGCCCTACTACGGGGCTACCATCGAGAGAGCCTTCAGCCTTCTGAAACTCGAGTTGTGCTGCGAAAATTCACCGCAGGGGTGATTCTCCGCGGCCCAACCCGAGATCGCTTTTCTATTTTTGATCCCCCTGTACTACCCCTCCCAGCGACCACGGGGCCGCTGATCGAAGTACCACTTATATGGGGGACCAAACCAGTCACCCTCTCCACCCGAAACTGAATTCAGGTGTGGGTGATCCCCAGGTAAGAACTGCTTGAGTTAATATCTGAGGAGCCGGCAGACGGACAGACACAGACAACTAAGGTTGAATATGTCGATCCATCCTCTGTGGCAGGAGTTGTCCCGCCTCTCTCCATCCCACAGTGATACCGGGGAACCTACGTGGGTTCTCTAGATTCAGCGTAGGATGTACAGGCCCTTCAACCAGCTGGCCTCTCGCCAGAACAACCGGGTTGTTCCTCGGCGGGGTCTTCAGCTGGAGGGGCAACTGTAGTTGACGGGGTAGCGGGCCTCGTCGCGGCAGCCTGCTAACCAACATTTGGTGGGGGACTAAGAGGGTCTGTGACCCGGAACCTAGCCATCACCGCATTCAGGTCAGCCGTACTGATGTCGTCAGTGATTCCGGGAGAATCCCACGTTACCGTTGAGGTGAAAGGCAACGGGGGGAACACAGTTCCAATTTCTCCCAGCTCCTGGCCAAACAGGACTTGCTGCTGCCGGGGAGGCATGCTAGCTGGTCTCGTTCCGACCCGGGTCACTGGCGGCGGCTGCCTCAGAGAAACCTGTGGAGATTCCGAGGAACTTCCACCGGTACTCTGAGACTGATTGCACGGAGCAGTCTCCATGGCTAAAGCCTGTGACGACTGTCCATCTAGGGCGTAATCCCTCTCGGGACCCCAATCCAACAATGCGCCTGCTTGCTGCATTGTCAGGTTTGGAGTCGACACAAAGTCGAGATACCTTCGACGTTGATGTAACAACCAGGCTGCTTCCGCACCTGCGATGTTAGACGGTTCAACGTCGAACATGCTCACCCCCATTACAGTGCGACACTTGTAATCGTACTCCTGCAGGGCGAGCTCTGAACGCGCCAACCGCGCCTCAACCGCCGCTAGCTTTGCAGCCATGTTTTCCAATGGCACTTGCAAGAGGCTAGACATGCGCTGATGAGCGATGATGCACTCGTACTCCGCTACCCGCATCTGTGGTACCCTAAACTTGTTAGCGTTGATGATCGACTGATCATCCACTCGCTTCAAGTAGGTCTGCATATGATACGGGCGCCAATCTGTCTTAGCTACAGTAGCCAGTGTCAGATGTTGATCGCCGGAGTACACATCAACCCGTTCCCCTTGTTTACCAGGCTTAATCTCTTCCGCGGGCGGAGGTTTAGGCTGGGTCACTACCTTTGGGGCAGGGCGCTGTGGTGGGGGCAGAGAAGGGTACTCCTCTTCCTCGCCACCAACTGCGCCACTTTCCTCGCTAGGTTTGGGGACTTTCTTTTCCTTTGGGCGAGCACCAGCAGTGCTAGTCGACGCCGAAGCGTCAGACGAGACCGCTGTCTCTACAGAACCCTTAGAGGATTTCTCCTCTTTGGGTGCACTCGACCCTTTCCGGCCAGGCTTTCTCTTCGCTGGGCCCGTCTTTGAGGAATTCAGAACATCCCCCAAAGTTACAGAGCCCGGCGTCTGGCTTCGCGCTGACCGGCTCGACCTCGAGTCGTCGTCTGAGTCACTACTGGACTTAGACGAGCTCTTAGTCTTCTTTGCAGCAGGCTTGCGGTTCGAGGAGTCTACACTCCGGTCCAGTTTTGCGCTGCTGCCACGCGCAGTGTCACGCAAGTGCTTCATCCGGTCCATATCCGCCGAGCTTATCCGCAGAGTCGTGCCGAAGCTCCGATTCTGTTTCCAAGACACGGTATATTTCCCGTCAATAGCCTTGTGCTTAGGTTCGACACCCTTAGCTCGGGCTTCGGAAACTAACCCTACGAACTTATTGAAAAGCCGCATTGTTCTTTCCATACCCCGAACAGCACCGATCCCGTGTTCGTCCAACATGTGACGAATCATCCATGACCGGCGCGACGAACCCGAGTCAGCTGAGCACCTGCTTGGTTACAACGGTACCAGGGAAATTCAGCCAAGTGCATCTCTACGAGATGCCACGCGTACAACCTTTTCGTGGCGTAGGCAGGTGATGTTTTCACATCCCCGCCCTGGCAACACAAAAAGACACAGTGCCCTCCGACAGAAAACTGTCGCAACGCAAAGTTCAACTTTTCCTTCTGGAGGATGTTGTACTTCTGGTTGGAGGCACTCTTGACTCCTTCCACACGGGTAATATACCACGTGTTTGCGGAGCCCTCGTCCTGAAGCCACTCTTCGTCATCAGACACGCCATCTTCCCCTACCGGTTCCGGTAGCCAATGGCGGTCTTTGACGCGGAGGTCCTCTAGACACTTAGCTTTGTGCCCAACCAGACAGCTAGGTAGCTTGCGGGCCACCTTGCGCTTCTGGGCACGCTTAGCACCAGGAACGAAATCACCGGTATCACTGTCGGCGTCGGAAACGCGGGCAAGACGTTTTGCATCGTCAAGATCCATGATCTCGCCCCAATCTCCGGCCCGACCACAGTTGTCCACCACAGCGGATTCAGATTGTTCATCTGAACCTTGTGATGCACTCTCGTGCAGCTGTCCAGTTGACGTAGACGCGGGTTTCTCCGAGTCCGAAGACCCGGCCCCCTTCGTCTCCTTGCTACCGCGAGTTTTAGGATCCGAAGATCCCTTGCCTTTAGCAACAAGCTTGCCAGCACTGGACTTACCTACTCCTTTACCCTTTCCTCCCTTGCGGGAGGAGCTAGAGTTAGAGCGCTCATCGCGGGCCGCTTTGTCCGCTGCAGGTTTCGCTGCAGCGGCTTCCCTGGCCACGCGAGTCTTGCGTCTCCCCCTACGGGTAGCAGAGCTACTTACTGGCTTTTCAGCCGGTTTATCCTCCACGGAGGTAGGTTCCGTCGACTTTTCAGCCGGCTTCTCCTTCTCCGTTGCACGCCCTTCAGCGGCCTTTGCTGCTTCCGAGGAAGTAGCCGGCTCCACTGACTCCGTGGAGGTACCGGGGCTTCAACCCTCGCCCACCGGCGCAACACTCTCTGGGCCCTGACTAGCAACCCATCGATCCACTAATCCTTTCATAGCCATTGCGCTTATGTCAGGATCAGGGATATTCTGCAATTCCCGGGTCCACCGGTCCCATGGACTGGCTGGACTACCCCCGGGAGCAGGAGGATCAGGCTTGTTGATTGGCCTCCCGGGGCCACGGCCAACGGGAGTCAACTTAGCTCGCAGAGCATCTCCTTTCTTATCCGCTGCTTTTACCGGCGTAAACGTCGGTTTAGGCAAACGGGAAACCTTGGGCTTAGCAGGAACAGTCGAAACTGGCTTCTGCCCGTACCCAGAGCTCTTTACATGGGAAAGGTCTTGTTTCCCGCCTTTCACGGAAGCAACTCGCCCAGAGCTTTCAGCCGAAACTGATGTCTTAGGCGAGCCGGGTCCTGCCTCTGCCACCGAAGTGAAAGGGTCGGACTCTCCGCGCTGTGTTGACTGGGTGTCGTCTGGACCGGAATCCAGAGCACCCGAGTAGCCACTGTGGCTACCCCCGAGGGAATCGCCACTGCCCAGGCCGACAGACGCACTCCCGAGCTTGCAAGGCCCTCGGCCGGAGCCGAGTCCTGCGGGACCACCTCTTCCTCCGCGGGAAGGGCGGCCTCTTCTCCGCGTTGCTCAGCCAGGCTGAACGCAGAGATACACTCCAGGGGCGTCACGGGGACGCCACTTGGCCAGAGTGATCTGCTCTCCGAGAACAAGGCCTTGACCCCAATTAAAAGAGGTCATGTCCTCGACCAATGAGAGGTGTTGAGACGTTCAACATTCAAGCGACTCCACGCCCCCTCGACCGCGAAGTGATCAAAGATGCCGTTATGCGTCATTTGATTCGTTCCTTCACACTCTCCCAGCGGGCACCGGCCACGCTTCACTGCGCCAAGCCGAGTCTATGCCCGTGGGGGTTTCCAATTCTATCTGACCACCATTACGTGTCTCAAGAAGGTATAAGTTGATGATTGAGAGATTAAAAACCATCAAATTAGAACGTTATGGCGAATAATGCAGCCTCTGGAGGGCCCTCTACGGGGAATCCCTTCAAGCAACGTCGGGACTGCTGCCATAAGTCTTTTATCAGGTTTCAACCGCCATCGCGTTCAATCAACCAACCCTAGGACTCGCAGGTTTGGTCAGCGTTTGCTTCTCGTTGTGTTCTTTTCGACAACAATTCCGCACCACTACTCTTTGTAGTTGACCGCAGCCTTGCCTCATATTCGGGCACTGCGGCGGGTGGTTGAATTGTTTTCCAATTCTCTTTTCATTTTTACTGATCTTCCATGTTTTGTATACATAGAACTCTTACCGGCTTTGACCCGGGACTTCCCTGCCCTGCGAGCGGGCTTCGCTGAAAGCGGTACCGGCTGGGGTGGGGACTCCGTGTTATCAGAGCCAGCTCTATTGCGCGTACAGTGCCATGCTCTCAATCGAGCAACATGCGACTTATAGCGCTTCCGTGTCCATTCGTCTTCGATGACTACTGTCATTTCTGACAGCACTTCAACTATTACAAACGGACCATCCCAGTTTGGGGCGAGTTTTACGTTCACTAAAGGTGTGTGATATCGTATCACTTGGTCTCCAACCTGGAACTTTCTCGGCTTTAGTCGGACATCATGTCCCGACCTCTGCCACTCCGCGGCTTATTCTAGGCCTCGCCTTGCTCAGTAGTAAGCCTCCACAAAGCGTTCCCGAAGTTTTTCCATGAACCCTATAGGGCAGGGTATCTCAGCGGATACTCCCGGCACCCCATAGACAATGTCTGCGTGCATCACAATCTCTTCTCCGAAGACAAGTAGATTAGGTGAACACCCCGTACTAGGATGAATAGTGCCATTGTAAGCGTGTGCTTTAAATGGTGCTAACTCATCCCAGTTACTGCGGCTCTCATTGACCATAGTGCGCAAGCACTGTATCAACGTTCGGTTGAACCGCTCCACCATCCCATCTGATTGAGGACGGTACGGATTGGTGCGTGTTTTCTTTATCTCTAATATTCTACACATTTCCTGCCAGATTTGAGATTCAAATTCTCTCCCCTGGTCGGAATGTAAAATACTCGGAGCTCCGAAACATAGCACCCAATTCTTCATAAGTGCCTCCGCGCAGGTAGCAGCTTTGTGATCTTTCATGGGATAGATCTGCACATATTTTGTGTAGTAATCCATCACCACCATCATGCACGTGTTGCGTTCATCGGACTCATCGATACCAGAGATGATATCGAGAGCAATGCGGGCAAACCGGACTCCAAATAGCTCTTGTTGTAAGGGAATCTTCCCTATGCCTTCGCCAGGCTTAACCCTACAACAGACTGAGCATTCTAGAATCCATCGCTCTATGTCGGCGTTCATTCCGGGCCAGTAGTAATGTCACTTTATTTTAGCGGCAGTCCTCTTTTTCCCGAAATGTGCCGAACTTCTATGCTCATGGCACAGAGTCAAAAGCCCAGGACGCAGTGCTATGGGTACAACCAACTGTAAATGTCTCCTTACTGGACACACTGTGGTTCTCATCCTATATAACACGTGATCCCTCACAGTCAACTCCGCCCACTGACTACAGAGTATCTGAAACTCCCGGTTCTCAATTGAGAGTTCTTTTCCCCGTGGTCTATGGGGGCCATTCTTTACCAGTTTAATCAACCGGGACATTTCCGGATCACTCTGTTGAGCTTCTCGGGTCTGTTCCAGTGTCCACTGATAAAACACGGGATCAGGATTACCCATCTGGTGCAAAGCAGCCAAGATAGCATCATGTTCCCCACAGTCTACACAGTCGGGTCACCCACACTTACGCAATGGTCTCCGGGAGAGACTATCCGCGTTGATGTGTGATTTACTGGGTCTGTGCTCTATCTGGCAGTTCTTGAGTCCAAATTCGGATAAAGCTGCCAGCCATCTTCCGATCATTCCTTCGGCATCTTTAAAGTTAAAGAGCCATTTCAACGAGGAATGATCCGTACGTAACGTGAAATCTCCACCTCCGAGGAAGTGTCGATATTTCCTTACGTATACTGCTACAGCGAGAAGTTCTCTCTTTGTAGTACAGTAGTTCCGTTGTGCCTTATTCAAGCTATTACTTGCAAAAGCAATGGGAACCTCTACTCCGTTCTGTATCTGCGACAGCGCTGCTCCAATACTGTCATTGCTTGTGTCAGTATCAAGGATGAACCGACCCTGAGGCAATGGATAATGGAGGACCGGAGTCTCTTCAAACTTTCTTTTTAGTCCCGAAAAAGCTTCTTCGGCCGCGGAATTCCATAGGATATCCTTAGACTTTCCGGCTTTATCTTGGACTACATACTGTTGCAAAGCATGGGCAGTTTCGGAAAAGCCCGGGATAAAGTCACGATAATATGAACAGAATCCAAGGAAAGATCTCACTTCTTTTATATTCCGGGGTCGAGGCCATTTGGCCACTACATCCAACTTGGATGGGTCAGTGCAGATACCATCACCCGCAACTATCCTACCCAAGTACTCCACTGAGCGTTTGAACAGTTTACACTTCTGAGGTTTGAGTTTCAAGCCGTAAGACTCTATACGTTCAAAGACCTCCGCTAGGTTATTTAAACATTGTTCCACAGTTTTCCCGAAAACAATTATGTCGTCTAAATAAACCAAACATTTCTTCCACTGCAAGCCTTTCAGCATCTGATCCATCATGGATTCAAACATAGCTGGGGCATTGCAGAGGCCAAAGGGCATTACTGTAAATTCATACAGCCCTTCATGGGTAGTGAAGGCAGTTTTCGGCTGATCCTCACTAGCCATCTTTACCTGCCAATATCCGGACTGGAGATCCAAGGTACAAAACCATTGGTTCCCTCCTAGAGAGTCAAGACTCTCATCGATCCGTGGTATTGGATAGGCATTCTTCCGGGTGATACCATTCAGTTTTCTGTAGTCAATACAGAACCGGCAAGTACCATCCTTCCTAGTAACCATAACCACAGGGCTGGCCCAAGGGCTTTCGCTGGGTATGATCACTTCTTGAGAAAGCATTTTCCGTAACTCCTCTTCCAAAGCTTCCCGCTTTATGGGCGGTAGTCTCCGGTAGGGTAGTCTAAATGGAACATTTCCCTCTGTACAATGTGGTGCTCTGCATGATCAGTTCTACCCAATGGGTCTCCTGGCCGCGCAAAGATCTTATTCCACCTTCCTAGCATAACTCCCGTTGCTCCGCACTCGTTAGGGCGTCTGCAGCAGTGATCAGAGTTTCTAGGGTCTCGTGCAGAACTGCAAACCCAGGATCTTTTTCCGAGTTTGTGTTCACGCACCCAATCTTCACCTCCCTCGGGTCGTTGTCGATAGGTGAAATACCTAGAGGACGGACCTCCACTGTATCTACGGAGTCAACATTACTCGGCCAACAACGTCGCCTTTCTTCAACACTATCCTCCCCGTAGTATGATAACTCACGGGTATAGATCCGATCCGAGCTCCACCCATAAGGGTGTCCCAAGCCTGTAATCCTTTGTCTGGGAATAACATCGGGTCAGGCTCAAACATAGCATCTGCCAACGGCAAGTCACCTTCCCCAGCTATTAGCACATTCACCATCTGCTGAGGGGCGATGCTTACATCCTGCCTGACAGAGACCACTGAAGAAATCCGTCTACAGGAACATTCTACTTCCAGCTGTTCCGGGTGTTTAATCCGAAGCAGGCCTTGCTGAAGGTCCAATGACACTCCATACAACGCTTGGAAGTCTATTCCGATTATTCCATTCTCTTCGATATCACTGAGTATGGGACTCCACACTAATTCAGAGTTACCTACTGAGATCGGAATAATCACTTTGCCGTAGCACTTCAACAGAGTACCATTAGCAGCCCTTGCACTTGCTTCCGAAACTTTACATTCCGGATCAAATTCAAAAGTCTTATATAGACTGTGATTCAACACAGAGCGACTTGCTCCAGTATCAACCAACAAATCTACTTTCAACCCCTGAATTCTCACAGGTACATACCATCGTCTCCCTCCTAGAGGAGAAGGCTGCTGAATGAACCGGGAAATACCATCGAGGGTGCCGAGGTCCCATCCACGCTGGCGTAACCATTGTACACAGGGATGTTTCAGAGATAGATAGCGAGAACAAATTGTAGCAATCTGACTCGAAATCTCTTCCTCTCTGGTCCGAGCAAGATTCACTTTACTCGCTGGTTCTCCAGTTTGTGTACTCAGGCGTACAGTTGCTGGGGCTACTGTTTCGCCACTTACCGTAGCCCTTTCTAGTTTACCGGATCCTCATGAGGGGAAGGCAAAGCTAGGGGACTGTCTGTGGTTTCTACAGCAGCCAGCTTCTGGGGACATTCCGGAGAAATGTGCCCAGTCTTTCCACACTGCCAACAATGTCGAGTATCTAATTGGTTTTTCTCCAATTGTGATAACCTTTCATTGATCTGCAGTAACAACTCCGTCACAGTAGGTGATTCCTTGGAATCCTTACCTACGGCCTGTTCTGTCATCTGAGGATTCCCATTCCTGGGTCTCCCTGGATTCAACCGGCCACGGCCCCTACCGCGGAAACTACGGCGTCCGAGTACCATTAACCCATTCACACCGGGTGATGCCTTGAGGCATCAACGGGGGCTGGCCGGGTGATGCCTCAACGCATCATCCGGGGCTGGCCGGGTGATGCCTCAACGCATCATCCGGGGCTGGCCGGGTGATGCCTTGAGGCATCATTTACAAAATATTCGTTTTTTAAGATAAAATTGGAAATAATGGTTAAATAAACATGAAACTTTCAGAGAATGTAGATATAACATCATATTTGATATTCCGGGCGAAATAGAAAATAGTATTAAATATAACGTGTCATGTAACGTG
Organism: Alentia gelatinosa; assembly: GCA_950022655.1. Taxonomy (NCBI): domain Eukaryota; kingdom Metazoa; phylum Annelida; class Polychaeta; order Phyllodocida; family Polynoidae; genus Alentia; species Alentia gelatinosa. The sequence goes on along the minus strand of OX465587.1, from coordinate 63,657,272 downwards.
ATACAGAGATCAAAATGTTCACAATAGGCCTATAGGCCCGGCCTCTAGCGGTAGCTACTGGCACTAGTACCCGGCTCCATGACTGTACCCCTGCCGTGGGTACCCGGCGCGATAGGGTTAACCGCACTGCGGAGAGTACATCCTCCATTTCGGGGTCGCTGGTTTCTTCGGTCGTCAACTCATCCTGTTCCCAGGATGGCGTTAGCATGGCAACCCGGGTTTTACTCGCAGGTTTTCCATACTGTCCGAACAGGGCACACCTTTGTTCATAGGCGTCCACTATTTTCAACACCTGTATGAGGGTCATACCAGGCTCCCATTTCGAGACCACCTCCGTACAGATGTCCTCGTCTCTGAGACCCTTCACAAACTGAGTTTGTAGATTCTCATGCAGTGCCAGTGAGTCCAGTCGAGTACCGGGGTAAACCTCCATCAGCAATTGCTGTAAGGCTAACCCGTAAGCACGGGCGGACTCATCTTCACCCTGTATCCGACTTAGAAAAGTCGAACGAGGGTTCAGCGTTACTAGCTGCCCACAGTAATAAGACGCCACTTCTACAAGGGCATCCCATCCATGCGTAGCTGAACGCCGGTAGGCGCGTAAAGCAGCCTCTCCGGGTCCATCGCGCAACGCTCTCATGAGGTACGGCAGTGCATCGGTAGTACTCCACCCATTGCACTGGACATCCTCACAGAACCCGGCAAACCAGTGCTCCCACACCATTCCTTTACCAAAAGGCTTCGGAACGATGGCGTTGCATCTGGCCGTTTCTGCCGGTCTTACAATCGGGACATCTCTAGCTTGTGCCAGAGATCGATTGAACACTCGATCTGCGTTACTCTCTGCAAGCACAGAGTTTAGTCCTAATTCTGCTATCGCGGAATTAGACGGTACTCCCCTATCACTAGCATGCGTAGAGTCCCTCAGAGAATCCGTTGGGGAAGCGAAGTTCACCATCAGAGGTCTCCGATCTATCCGTGGCAGCATATATACACGAGGACCCGTTGCATTCCCTTGTGGGGAGTATACGTGATCCTTAGTCACACTCTGCCAGCCTGGCGGTGGAGTCCTATACTTTAAAGCATAGTCTGTCTCTGCGTGCTGTGTGCGTGCCAATACCGCCCTTTCTTGATCCTCGACCAACGCAAGCTGTTTTTTCTGCACTCGCAGTGACTCAGCGGCGTGTTTGGCCCGAGAATACACGTCTTGCAACATCAACTTAGCAGCCTCTTGCTCTTCGAGTAGACGCTGCTTTGCTTGGCGTTGCTCGGCTTCATCATCGATCCGAGAATCGATCTTAGGCCGGGTTACTGGGGTTTCCCCACGCTCAGGACCCTCCTCGGAATCGCCTATTCGGCTTACTCCTTCCAGGTCCTTATCTTCCATGGAGTCCGCTCTGGGCGTCCCCATGTGGAGCACGGTTGAGCTTAGTTGCTCAGCCACATTCCGGACATCTTGTGTCTTCTCCGGGCCGGCTGCGCCTTCTGCGGCAGGACTCTGCACGGCGATCTTCGACCGGGTTTTTACACCCAGCTTATCCGCCATTCCTCTCCTCCAGTGATCTTCGGCTGTGCAAGCAGCCAAAGATCATGGTCACGGCACCAATGTAGCGGTTACCCTCTAGTCGTTGAGAGTGTATTACCACTCTCCGCGATCGTCAGTCGACCAGAAGTTCCGAGACTACCCTGTACTTACCGTGCCAATACAGGTGGATTCGGCTTTACCCAGTGGAGAAGGGAGGGAGATACAAGATCTACCAACTACCGCTTAACCGCGAATAGAAAACCAGACTCCGGACAGTTTCAGTTCACCGTTCTTTTATTGATGGTATACACAATCCAAACTAGCGTGGGAAGAGATACTGGTCTCTTCAACGTTGAAAGGTGTTTCAACACAACCTAACCAACTCGTGAGGCTTCAGACGTTCACTCCGTAAAGAGGCACCGTGAGAAGTCCTGTCAACCTGCTGTGGACTCGACCTTATATAGTGGCCGAGTTACATAATGCGGGTGAACCCATAGCATTTGCATACTGCGGGTCCGCCGGCCATACCGCACAGCAGGGATCGGCACTCGTGCCACCTAGTTCTAAAGTGAAACAACGCTGCTCGACTGCCCTGACCCCTACACAATCAAATAGTGAATTCTCTACAAATTGTCTTAAGAGTAACTTTGACACATGGGTGCTTGATAGATTTGGATCAGAGACAGGCAGTTGCAGAAATGGCAAGTCCATTTAGTGCCAGTAGGTTACAGAAAATGACCCATGGACTGAATATAACCCAAACCTTTTAGTTGTTATCAATGATAATTCCATGCTCATTCACCAATGATGAACATACCATTTAGTCCTACTTTCAGAATGAGTCTGCTAGGCTATCATTGTCTTAAATTAATTGATGGTGTTTTATGTCATAAAAACAACCAAGCTCATATCATAGAAGATCAGCTCTATGAGATGGGGATGACAGACAAGTGGGAAACACAGTGGCATGACAGCCTTGAAATCTGGATCTCACTATCCACAGGCCAGCACACCTATAACTTGGCTTAGACTGTTGCCCACTGCAAATGCGACCACGGAATCAAGAGCTAGGAACAAATCTATTGCCATTATGGCTATTAACACTTATTTTCAGTGAATTATCCATTATTCTTTTCTAATTGGAAGGAGCTAATAAAGTTTATAGACGTAATGGCTGTATTTGCCGCCCAGCTTATATGAATAGAAAAGACTTTGTACTATATGCATACGCTGGTCGCATACAATTTACTTAAATTTGGCGAATGTATATAGATATAAATTTGAAAAAAGGTTTACCCATTCCCCTTACACCACACTGAGCACTCGGCCGCCCCGCCACCCCGCCCCCGCCTCACAGCCCCGCCACCCAGCCCCGCCTCACAGCCCTGCCACACAGCCCCGCCTTGCAGTCCCCTTACACCGCACTGAGCACTCTCCACCCACTCCCCTTACACCACACTGAGCACTCGGCCGCCCCGCCATCCCGCCCCGCCCCGCCCTGCCACCAAGCCCCGCCTCATCATAAACTGACATCGCCTTACACCACACTGAGCACTCGGCTGCCCCGCCACCCCGCCCCGCCCCGCCACCCCGCCACACAGCCCCGCCTCGCAGTCCCCTTACACCACACTGAGCACTCGGCTGCCCCGCCACCCCACCCCCGCCTCACAGCCCCGCCACCCAGCCCCGTCACCCAGCCCCGCCACCCAGCCCCGCCTCGCAGTCCCCTTACACCACACTGAGCACTCGGCTGCCCCGCCACCCCGCCCCGCCTCACAGCCCCGCCTCCCCACCCCCGCCTCACAGCCCTGCCACACAGCCCCGCCCCGCAGTCCCCTTACACCACACTGAGCACTTGGCCGCCCCGCCACCCCGCCCCGCCCCCCCCTGCCACCCAGCCCCGCCTCATTATAAACTGACATCCCCTTACACCGCACTGAGCACTCGGCTGCCCCGCCACCCCACCCCCGCCTCACAGCCCCGCCTCCCCGCCCCCGCCTCATTATAAACTGACATCCCCTTACACCACACTGAGTACTTGGCTGCCCCGCCACCCCGCCCCGCCACCCCGCCACACAGCCACACAGCGCCGCCTCGCAGTCCCCTTACACCACACTGAGCACTCGGCCGCCCCGCCACCCCGCGCCGCCACACAGCCCCGCCACCCCGCCTCACAGTCCACACTCGGCACACCACACCGCCGGCCCCGCCCCACCCCACCCAGCCCCACCACCCAGCCCCTGCCTCACAGTCTCCAGATACACTCGGCTTGTGCACTATAAACTGACATCCCCTTACACCACACCGCCCACCCCGCCCCACCCAGCTCTGCCACTCAGCCCCCGCCTCGCAGTCCCCGGATACACTCGGCTTGTGCATTAAAAACTGACATCCCCTTACACCACACCGCCCGCCCTGCCCCACCCAGCCCTGCTACCCAGCCCCTGCCTGATAGTCTCCGGATACACTTGACTTCACGCTGACATGCCTTAAACACTGTGGTAATTGCAGCGATATAATTTATCCCCATTTTTTCATTCCCTTTGAGTACCACATGACCTATATCCATTTAGTACACTAACAGAGGATAGTAAACACATAAATTATGCTTAATACATATAAAATAATAGGGCATAACATGACATTTAATTTAGGGACTTCCCATTAAGTATATATGAAATCTGGCGTGGATTCAAGCTGTAGTATATAAACATATATGTAGACTAGAGGAGTGTCCAGTGTTAACTTTCACTGCTATACTTGTACTTCATCAATCACTGTTCAGCTCACAGAGCTGTCTGGTCTCCTGTGACTGACACACTAAGTGATAGAGGAGTGTCCAGTGTTAACTTTCACTGCTGTACTTGTACTTCATCAATCACTGTTCAGCTCACAGAGCTGTCTGGTCTCCTGTGACTGACACACTAAGTGATAGAGGAGTGTCCAGTGTTAACTTTCACTGCTATACTTGTACTTCATCAATCACTGTTCAGCTCACAGAGCTGTCTGGTCTCCTGTGACTGACACACTAAGTCATAGAGGAGTGTGCAGTGTTAACTTTCACTGCTGTACTTGTACTTCATCAATCACTGTTCAGCTCTCAGGGGCCATTTGAATGTCTACATTTTGAATATTTCAGGCTCAATAGTTTGAGTCATTATCCAAGGAAACTGTTAATATTTACTATGAAACTGCAAGCTAACTGACCGGATTTCCAATCATATTGCATCTTATTACTCTAATATCATATTACTTCATAGTACTATACAGCTATCCCCTAAACTACTCCAAATACCAACCTTTGCTATGCAAGTTGTAGTTGAGCCATACCACCATACTGTTCCGGAATGGTGCCATACCACCACACTTTGAAGACTTGTAGCTATGAATATTGCGGTAAAGCACGCTAGCGAACACACTGCCTTGCTCGAGTAAACAATGCAGTGCGATAAACTAGAGTGGTGCAATGTGGCTAATGAATAACCTGGGAACCAGCTTAATTTTGTAGCAGAAAATGGCTTCTGCACTACCAGCACAGTTCGATTTCGGCTTCGACATTGACTTATTTTGGTAAGTTATTGAATAATAACAAATATTTAGAGATGTATAGTACAAGTGCAACTTGTTAACCTAATCGGGATGGGTCCTTGTTCCTTGTGTCTTTCGAATGAAACGTGGTACGTCCCAATTAGGTTAACTAGTTTCCCTTAAATCCCATATTGATATCCTTCTGTAGTTGAGGGTTTAATGACTTTATTCATTTATTTTCTAACTGTATTGTGAAGTATCAACAGTCCCACAAGTAAATGGCTATCAGATCTAGATGTCATATGATCGTCATTGAAGACTTGAATTTTGTGCAATAAAAAAAATAGATTTTCAAAAGATTGTGATCCATTGACGAGCATCCCTGAAAATACTGGCTGAGTAGATCCTGCAGGATAAAAACATCAAAGTACAACAAACTGCCCGCAGAGCACTCCACCTGTGTGTATCATGTAGACACTGAGGGAACCACTTTGAATAATTTAGTGTCGTACATAAAGACCCTTCTCTGTACCGTGTACAAGGGTTATCGTTTAATTATATTTAGGTCTGTTCTCTATGACAGTCCTAGCCATCCATAAGGTCATCCATAAGACTTGAGTTCACCCACATCGTGCTTGGGTCTTCATGTACGATTATGGATTATTCAACAGGCCCTAGTTTGAGAGATGGAAGGCTGAGCGGGATTCCCATGAGTGGGGGAACATAGGACAGCTTTACGAGATGCACTCTTCACTTGTGTGCATTTTACACTAACCTGACAATTTTATTACCATTCTTCAGTCAAAATGAATGCTGTTCCACCCCACGCATGTCTGAGAATATGAAATTGCAGCTGGAAAATTACATACAATATGATTAAAATAATTAGAATTAATTGGTTAAATGATGTAATTATTTATATAAAAAAAAAGCAGAACTCAATGGATTGGCCAGTGAATTTATTTTCTTAGATTGGAAGTTTGATTTGATGCCACTTAAGGAGACTGAAGGGGAGACTTTTAGAAGGACACGAATGAGAACTAACAATCACGTAGTCCCTACTCCACCGAGTTTCACCTTGTAGAAATCACTTAGTCACTACTCCACCGAGTTTCACCACAGAGTAATCACTTAGTCGCTACTGCACCGAGTTTCACCATGGAGTAATTACTTAGTCGCTACTCCACCGAGTTTCACCTTGTAGAAATCACTTAGTCCCTACTCCACCGAGTTTCACCACGGAGTATTTCCTGAGGTGAAGATTAGTGAATTACACATCGGTCGAATAAGGTGGAGTGCAGACCAAGTTATTTACATCCAGTGGGTTTCTGATTTTATCTCATCCTATATACATGATCAGGAACACTATTGGTGAGTTGTTGATGATCGTAGAAGTCAACTAGATCTCCAAAGGAAACGACCCATCAAATTGTGAAACACCGTCTTGACCAGAGTCAGCATTCAACAGAAAAGATCGATCATTTAATTTAATTAAACATGATGAAAAATCGATAAGCTAAATCTGATATACTACTGTATGGCATTACATGGAGGAACAAAAATGCTCTATAAAAAGAAATAGCTAGAATTTACAAATCATTGTATGGCAACTCTGAAGTATGTTGAGAGGATAAAGGAGTTATGAAACTAGTTCTGTTTTCTTCCTCTTTTTATGCGATCAGCAAATCTACTTTCCAATTCATATTTATATATTTCCATGTATTTATCTTCTATATAATGAAATTTTTCAGGATTCCTTTCAAAACTTGTCATTGGAGTATTTCTGTAGTGATGCAACATGCCCTCTGCAGGATCAAGGATGTACTCCTCTGCACCCGGCATGAGTAGGTCCGGGAAATGTAAGTCAATGCTGACAGCTTGGGAAGCATGGTACATAGCCTTACATCGGATCTTACCAGGAGGTGTTACAACATCGGAACGCCAAAGTGATGTTTGGGAAATTAGCTGTAATGGGTGCTTCATTTGCTCTGTGTAGTTCCTGCGGTGGTAGGCATGCTGGAAAAGGTAGGCACCATACTGAGGTTTCGCAATATGTTTCATGAGTTCAGGCCAAGTAGGAACCATGCGAGGAACCAAGACTTCATCAAGGTCTGTCACACTGACATACTCATACTTGTGACCCATTCGGTACAAACAGTCATTTAGAGCACCTCTCTGGCACCACACATTGGACTTCAATGGTGGGAATGTCTTCCACATCACTACATTCACCTTCATGTTAGAATCCTCTTTATAGCTCTCTAAAAGTTTCTCCGTCTCCCAGTGCACAGAGTACTGGTAAATAGTTATCTCATCAGCACCAAGCAGTGTTTGTAACTCAAACATTTCTGCAACCATTGTCCAATTCCGGAAATGTCCATAAAGTGGGGATGTGCAAAGAGCATGACCGCCTTTCTTTGGTACCGGCTCACGATTGAGAACCATGAGGGAGTGGCTTGGATGGACACACGGGGTTGCCACGACAGAAGCTGCATAAGGCACTGGTCTTTGTCCTAGTGTAAAGTAAGGAAGTGGACAAATTATAAAGTGAGAAACCCACATGTCACCATGGGCAAGACTCGGGTAGATCCTATGATACAAAGCTTTTACCGTCACAACATAGTTTCTGTCTTCATACCACAAATAGCAGTGAAGATCTCCAATCACATTGAATTGCTCTTGCAAGCCGCATGTTATGATTCGGATGGCAGGACCATGCCATAACTCTCTCCGATCATAGAAGGCTGAGAAGACATACATCGGCCTATCAGGAACCTTCACCCACTTTTGAGGCTCGCCATTAGGAAATTTAGGCTTGAAGATACTATCATTGTCAATTTCACAGATACTGGTATTAGAGTTTAGCGCAATGAATGAAAGGCGATCTTGTCTTTCTGTGGACATAGACCCGAGCACAGACTGGTATTGTTCTCGCTGAGTCTCAGATAAACAGACTTCCTCTCCAGACATACACAGCGGAAGCAGGGAAATGAGAGTGAGCAATGCTGGAAACCAAGCTGAGATGGCCTTCATGGTTAATTCTGGAAAGACAGAAGCAGATTCTAATGCAATTAAGCAGGGAAATTAACTGTACACTTAAGGCATCTTAACTATACAGGAACATTTTGAACCCTCAACCAAAGAATTCCAAGGAAATCAGCACTAGGAAATCAGTTGATAACCAGCGACTGATTGGATAGCACTTTAAGCGAGGTAGACAGAATAACCTTAAACTGATCCGTATTATCAACTAACATCTTTGACTGCTCTTTATCCTACCCCTGATAAAAAACTCCATAGGCTTAACATTGGGACACTGTATTCGGTCTGGAGTTCAGAAAAATGAAAAATATCGCCCTAGTGGGATACACTTGACAAATGACGTCATTTGTTAATGTGGAAGTAATTCTAAACCAAACTCGAGTTAGTCATGTTATTGTTCATCGCACTTCACCAAGATCGCATATTACTGCTCTCGGCTTCGCCTCGCGCAGTACTATGCGATCTTACCATCATGCGATAAACAACAAGACCAACTCTTGTTTGGTTTCTCCATAGTATTATCAACTAACATCTTAGACTGATCCGTATTATCAACTAACATCTTAGACTGATCTGTATTATCAACTAATGTCTTAGACTGATCTGTATTATCAAATAATGTCTTAGACTGATCCGTATTATCAAATAACGTCTTAGACTGATCCGTATTATCAAATAACGTCTTAGACTGATCTGTTTTATCAAATAACACCTTAGACTGATCCGTATTATCAAATAACATCTTTGACTGATCCGTATTATCAAATAACGTCTTAGACTGATCCGTATTATCAAATAACATCTTTGACTGATCTGTATTATAGAGAAACAGGCTTACTGTCTCCGTACGGATAAAATACGCGGTAAAATCGGCGATCAGATGAACCGATGCCGGAGGCAGAGGTTCATCTGATCGCCGATTTTACCAAGTATTTTATCCGTACGGAGACAGTCAGCCTGTTTCTCTATTATTATATACCTTAAAATATCGAATTTTTAACTTTGCTACTGGGGGAATATTTGGATTTTGCCGCGGTACATGACCCGTACGCCACATACATACCCCGTATGTCACCTAGGTGTCGTACGGGTATAAATACGACATGGGTAGGAGCGGGCAGTATGTGTAGGATATACTACCACAGGTATATAATAATATCAAATAACACCTAGACTGATCCGTATTATCAAATAACGTCTTAGACTGATCTGTATTATCAAATAACGTCTTAGACTGATCCGTATTATCAAATAACGTCTTAGACTGATCCGTACTATCAATAAACGTCTTAGACTGCTTGATCTAATTAACAACTGGCATTTACAACTATCCCAAAATATAGATATGTGCAGTGTGCGTTGTATGAGCAGCGATGCGAGAGTGAGGGGTGTCACTGCAGGCAGTGTGTAAGCGGAGAGGGGTGCAGTGCATGTTTGTTTGTGAGTATTTCTTACTGCGGAGCTCAATGACCCACCAGAAGCCACAAATCTCTGCCGAACCATATATATATGTAATCATCTATAGTCTTAGAAAGTAATATCAAAATAGACTGTAACAGCACAAGTACATGGATAACGTTGGGTAGTAAAGATGTTGCAACGTGGATAGTCACTTGTAATTTGGTCATTCTCAACAGGTTGTCAAACTGTTGTCGATGGAAAACAGCAAGAGGCCGAAGTGTAACCTTTAAATAAAATAAATAAAAACAAAAACAAAACGCTAACGTAGTGCAGCTCTGGTGGCCAGTGATTGTTGACGACACCTGCCACCCCTCAGAGTGGGGCTGACATGTAAACAGAGGTGAGTTTATCCCTAATTTATACAAGACGTGACGCCCGTCTCAGCCAATCAGGCAACAGATAGATTCCACCTCCCCCCACCCCCCTAAATAAAAGAATATACCCATTTCGGAACATTTATGTACGTTTGTCGGCGACAAACGGAGGGTAATTTGTCTCACCCAAGCCATCCTAACGGAGTCGGTAGATGTAGGAGAGCTAGGCAAGGCTACCCAGCGATTAGTGAACCATCTCCTTCAGACGTCCTTTTGTCGCCGACAAGTTGTGGTTCCAATGTTCCAAAATCGGTGGGGATCAGGTTATCAACATGTTTATAAATGTAGTCGGCGACAACGGAACGTTGGGAAATGAGGGTTGATTGGTTGGCTGACATGGACCGACACAGTAAATACAGTAATCGTTTGGTGAGGCTTGAAGGGGGATGCCACACTCGGTTTCTTTGGTTTTTGCTCTCCCCCAGCGATTAAGTCCAATGCCCATCTACCGATTAAGGGTTGAACGATTAGCTCGCAAATCGTATAGGAGTCAGTGAACTTGTCGCAGGCAAATTATGTAACCCTTCGCTCGACCTACGGACATTGAGGAGAGTGGTTGGTGGGTTTTAGTCCTAAGCAAATCAGTCTACTGATCGGTGGCTCACCCTTGCCTAGATGTCCTACATCTACCGCCTACGGCCGACTCCGTTAGGATGCCCTGGCTGAGACAAATTACCGTCCATTTGTCGCCAACAAAGGTACATGAATGTTCCGAAATCGGTAGATGGGCATTGGGCTTTTGTGGACCATACACCGATTTTGTCAGTGTGCTATCTCTTTTCTTCACAATAAAAAGTAATATATCTATTGAGATTACAGTTTAATCTCTACATTATAGTACGTAACCGGACTGCCCCTTAACCATACTGCCCCTTAACCATAATGCCCCTCCACCATACTGCCCCTCTACAATACTGCCCCTTAACCATACTGCTCCTCTACAATACTGCCCCTCCACCATACTGCCCCTCCACCATACTGCCACTCCACCATACTGCCCCTCCGTCATACTGCCCCTCCACCATACTGCCCCTCCACCATACTGCCCCTCCACCATACTGCCCCTCTACTATACTGCCCCTCCACCATACTGTCCCGCCACCATACTGCCCCTCTACTATACTGCCCCTCTACCATACTGCCCCTCCACCATACTGCCCCTCCACCATACTGCCCCTCCACCATACTGCCCCTCTACCATACTGCCCCTCCACCATACTGCCCCTAAATGACTGCTCCTCAACCGTGTGAAGTACACCTGTCATCGGTACATTATGTCTACATATGTTTCTGGGAGCTGTTTCAAAAGTCGGTAGGGTGCTAAACGAGAGTACTCACTGCCAAAGCGAGAGCTAAAAATGGCACTTGAAGCGTCGCTACAGCTTTGATTTAAAGTGCCGCTCGCTGTTGTGGCCTCTCGCTTTGAAATGCGACGTGCCGCTGTCGTGCCGTGCCGGGTTAGGGTTAGAGTTAGGGATAGGGTTAGGGTTAGGGTTAGAGTTAGGGATAGGGTTAGGGTTAGGGTTAGGATAAGGGTTAGGGTTAGGGTTAGGGTTAGGGTTAGGGATAGGGTTAGGGTTAGGGTTAGGGTTAGGGTTAGGGTTAGGGTTAGGGTTAGGATAAGGGTTAGGGTTAGGGTTAGGGTTAGGGTTAGGGTTAGGGTTAGGATAAGGGTTAGGGTTAGGGTTAGGGTTAGGGATAGGGTTAGGGTTAGGGTTAGGGTTAGGGTTAGGGTTAGGGTTAGGGTTAGGGTTAGGGTTAGGGTTAGGGTTAGGGTTAGGGTTAGGGTTAGGGTTAGGGTTAGGGTTAGGGTTAGGATAAGGGTTAGGGTTAGGGATAGGGTTAGGGATAGGGTTAGGGATAGGGTTAGGGATAGGGTTAGGGTAAGGGTTAGGGATAGGGTTAGGGATAGGGATAGGGTTAGGGATAGGGTTAGGTTAGGGATAGGGTTAGGGATAGGGTTAGGGATAGGGTTAGGGTTAGGATAAGGGTTAGGGTTAGGATACGGTTAGGGTAAGGGTTAGGGTTAGGGTTAGGGTTAGGGTTAGGGTTGGGGTTAGGGTTAGGGTTAGGGTTAGGGTTAGGATAAGGGTTAGGGTTAGGATACGGTTAGGGTAAGGGTTAGGGTTAGGGTTAGGGTTAGGGTTAGGGTTGGGGTTAGGATTAGGGTTAGGGTTAGGGTTAGGGTTAGGGTTAGGATAGGGTTAGGATAAGGGTTAGGGTTAGGGATAGGGTTAGGGAGAGGGTTAGGGTTAGGATAAGGGTTAGGGTTAGGGATAGGGTTAGGGATAGGGTTAGGGTTAGGATAAGGGTAAGGGTTAGGGATAGGGTTACTTACTTATCTATTCACAGTTTAGATGCTTAAGTATGGAAGATTTAAAACCGGTCGAGTTCGTTACGGGTCGAGTTTTTTATGGGTTGAGTTCTCCAATATTAAAACATTAACTAATCATGGAAATTAGATGGGCCCTAACGTCTTTTTATGCCACATCTCCCTCCCGGCACTATAGGTGTGACTGCAGCATCGCGGTGCGGCCGAGGTGCGACCCGCGGTGTAGGGTGGGCCCTAACGTCTCGACTCTAAGGTGGTGGGCCCTAACGTCCTGCAACCCTACTACACATGCATGGTTGACAGGTGAGATAAACCTGGCCCTATCCATGTCGGCAGTCTACTGCAAAGAACTGTGTTAGTTGTACGCCCACCACACACCCACCACACGCCCACCACACACCCACCACACACCCACCATACACTCACAACACACCCACCACCCACCACACACCAACCACACACCCACCACACACCCAACACACACCCAACACACACCCACCTCACACCCACCACACACCACATACCCACCACACACCCACCACACACCCACCACACACCCACCTCACACCCACCACACAACCACCACACACCCACCACACACCCACCACATACCCACCACACACCCACCACACACCCACCACACACCCACCTCACGCCCACCACACACCCACCACACACCCACCATACACTCACAACACAACACAACACACCCACCACACACCACACACCCACCACACACCCACCACACACCCACCACACACCCACCACACACCCACCACACACCCACCACACACCACACACCACACACCCACCACACACCCACCACACACCCACCACACACCCACCACACACCCACCACACACCCACCACACACCCACCACACACCCACCACATACCCACCACACACCACACACCCACCACACACCCACCACACACCCACCTCACACCCACCACACACCCACCACACACCCACCACACACCCACCACACACCCACCACACACCCACCACACACCACACACCCACCACACACCCACCACACACCCACCACACACTCACCACACACTCACCACACACCCACCACACACCCACCACACACCCACCACACACCCACCACACACCCACCACACACCCACCACACACCCACCACACACACACCACACACCCACCACACACCACACACCCACCACACACCCACCACACACCACACACCCACCACACACCCACCACACACCCACCACACCCACCACACACCCACCACACACCCACCACACACCCACCACCCACCATACACCCACCTTACACCCACCACATGCCCACTACACACCCACCACACACCCACCACACACCCACCACACGCCCACCACACACCCACCACACACCACACACCCACCACACACCCACCACACACTCACCACACACCCACCACACACCCACCACACACCCACCACACACCCACCACACACCCACCACACACCACACACCCACCACACACCCACCACACACTCACCACACACCCACCACACACCCACCACACACCACACACACACCACACACCCACCACACACCCACCACACACCCACCACACAACCATCACACACCCACCACACACCCACCACACACCCACCACACACCCACCACACACCCACCACACACCCACCACACACCCACCACACACCCACCACACACCCACCACACACCCACCACACGCCCACCACACGCCCACCACACGCCCACCACACACCCACCACACACCCACCACACACCCACCACACACCCACCACACACCCACCACACGCCCACCACACGCCCACCACACACCCACCACACACCCACCACACACCCACCACCCACCACACACCCACCACACACCCACCACACACCCACCACACACCCACCACACACCCACCACACACCCACCACCCACCATACACCCACCTTACACCCACCACACACCCACCACACACCCACCACACACCCACCACACACCCACCACACACCCACCACACAACTGGTCCAATCCATGTCAGCAGTCTACTGCTGACAACCAAAGTAATCAGAGTATGCGTCGTCATGGTGTGTGGCTTCTGGCCAGACTCGCCCCCCTACAAAAAGCCAAAAGCCACACACCATGACAACATGTACTCTGCATTTCAGAATATATCGACCATTTTTTAAAACCCCTAGCTACAATTCACCCATCTTATTTAAGGGACACAAGGGACTTTTTAGAGAAACTGGAGAAAGTTGAGGTCCCAGATAATGCTCTCCTAATCACAATGGATGTGGAATCCTTGTACACCAATATTCAGACTGAGAATGGACTAAAAGCAGTAAAAGATATTTTTGAAACTAACCCAAAATGCCTGAGACCAGATGAAGAAATTTTGGAACTTTTAGAATTGAGCTTAAAAACTAATGACTTTATTTTCAACAATCAATGGTATCTACAAATTTCAGGAACAGCGATGGGGAAGAAATTTGCTCCTAATTATGCAAATATATACATGGCACAACTAGAGCAGGAAGTAATGAAAAAAGCTAAAAAGCTACCATTAGTTTATTGGAGATTCTTGGATGATATCTTTCTAATTTGGCCTCACTCAGAATCAGAATTTCAAGAATTTTTCGAGTTACTGAATAACCATCACAGTTCTATCAAGCTAAAAACCACAATAGATAAGGAAACAATAGATTTTTTGGATGTTACAGTTTTTAAGGGACAAAGATACCAAAATGGAAAAATCTTAGATACTAAAGTTTATTTCAAACCAACTGACACCCATGAACTCCTCCACAAAAAATCATTCCATCCTTCTCACACTTTCAAGGGAATTTTGAAATCACAGATAATAAGATTCTACAAAATTTGTAATAACATTTCGGATTTTAATGATGCATGCAGCCTACTCTTCCAAAAACTTAGAAAAGAAAGAAATTATTCAGCTAGATTTCTGAGGACAATTAAAGCAAAGACAGTTAGAGAATTAGAAAATGCAACCGGGAATGAATGGCCCATGGGAGCAGCATTGAAATGTGGACAGCGCGGTTGTGAATGCTGTTTGTGGATTAAAGAAACCTCTGAAATTCCATCCCTAACCCTTGAGTGTGACTACCCAATAGTAGGAAAATTGACCTGTAAGTCTAGAAATCTAATATACATCATTGAGTGCAAAAGATGTCAAGAATACTATGTAGGGGAAACTTCAAAAACTCTTAGGGAAAGACTCACTGCCCACCTCTCAGACATTCGCCATAATCTAAACAAACCAGTGGCAGAACATTTCAATGACTTTGATCATACTGTAGAACAGGACATGGTAATCTATCCAATGCATCAAATTCTTGACCAGGGCTCAGCAGAGAAAAACAAGATAAAAAGAAGAGATATTGAATATAAGTGGATGCAGCTACTGGAAACAATGCAGCCTAAGGGCATGAACATTAAATTATCCCCAAAACAAACTGTGGTATTCTCTATCCCATATAGTGCTACTGCCATCAAAATCAGTTCATTGGTTAGACAAAAATACCAAACATTGCAAGACACATTTCCAAAACATTTCCGCGATGATTTGGTTGTTGCATACAAAAGGAATAAAAATCTCAAGGATATTTTGGTATCTAGTCGGCTAAAATAAAGTAACAATGGGTAACTAAAGCAAATAAATTATACTAGATCAAATAAATTCAATTAAATTTAGCTGAAAATTCTCACCCTAAAATAAAAATAAAGTAAATCAAATGAAGTAAATTGAATCAAATATACAGATTAAAATTTAAAATTCCTCCATATAAATTTCCAAATGACTCATTCCCATTTGTTTTTATTTTTACCTACTTATTCAAATTATGTTTTTATTTTCCTTTTTTGATTCTATTTATTATTATTATTTCTTAATTTTTATATATATATATATTTTAACCAATTTTATTATAAAAAAGTTTGGTTTTTAATTCTACTTAGTTAAAATTTCAATATATATATAATACATTTTTATCTATTTATTATTATCATTTTACTTATTTGATTTTTATCATCATTTATTCTCTATTTTTCTTTTTTACACATCATATTCGATGTAATTCTAATTAAGTATTACCTTATAAAGATATTCAACTAATTTATTCATTGCATTCATTGAACAAACTTTCTTTATTCTTAAATTATTCATTTCACATGTATTTCACATGTATATTCAGTATCAATTTCTCTTGATTTATATCTTAGTATTTCAAATTTCTATTCAACATTCTTGAAATAAGAAATAAACTGTTGCCAGTACACCAAGGTAGTACACCATTGTATACCTAAATACAAACCACCACACACCCACCACACACCACACACCCACCACACACCACACACCCACCACACACCCACCACATACCCACCACACACCCACCACACACCCACCACACACCCACCATACACCCACCACACACCCACCACATACCCACCACACACCCACCACACACCCACCACACACCCACCACACACCCACCACACACCACACACCCACCACACACCCACCACACACCCACCACACGCCCACCACACGCCCACCACACACCCACCACACACCCACCACACACCCACCACCCACCACACACCCACCACACACCCACCACACACCCACCACCCACCATACACCCACCTTACACCCACCACATGCCCACTACACACCCACCACACACCCACCACACACCCACCACACAACTGGTCCAATCCATGTCAGCAGTCTACTGCTGACAACCAAAGTAATCAGAGTATGCGTCGTCATGGTGTGTGGCTTCTGGCCAGACTCGCCCCCCTACAAAAAGCCAAAAGCCACACACCATGACAACATGTACTCTGCATTTCACATGCAGAGGAACAAGAGGCCACTTGTGAAAGAGAATTATTTACCAAGAGGCAATCCTTGCTACAACTTCATGAAGATTGAATAGCTGCTGATTTGGTCACCCGGGCCCTCCAGTATACCTGCTGGAAGATATTCTCCACTTGGAAAGTTCTTGTATAATGCTAGCTACCCATACCTTGGAAAGGTATAGAGGTAAGATATAGATTTATTTTATGTAGTACCTCTGCTTGCGGGATGACCCTCTGTTCCGTGTGAAGTGTTTGCTAATACGTAGGGTTTTCAGTCTGTCAGATCGATACATGAAGGTATATAAGAGTAGGAGAACAACCCCTGGAGAATGAAAGTCAAAATTACTCAGTAAGGATCGGAAAAATTATATCAGTCACTTTTTATTTATTTTTGTCTATTTAGCATAAAGTATCTCTCGCATGGGCGAGTTTTTTCAGATACACTGGGGTCTGTTTAATATCGGACGAGCGAGATTGTACCTGGACGATAAGAGATACCGGGCGAGGGACGACCATCTGGAGGATTCTCGTCCAAAGTGGTTTAATAAGGCATGTCGTCCAGAGCAGGCTGTATAGTTTGTACAGAGTCTCTTAAGTTTGACCTATATGAGTCCATACGAGAGGTCGTCCGCTGGAGGGAACCGTGACAGGCAGGAGACCAGTGATTGGACACATCCTGCACCAAATATCATCTTCCGGGACCATTTCGAAAGGCATTTTGTATGTCAAAGTACAAAGAAATACATAAAATACACTCCACACACTCCTCGACAGTGTATGTTAAGCCCATAACACATCGACTTTTGATTCAATCTAAAAAGAAAAACATTAAAAAATAAAGGTAGGCTCTGGGGTTCGAACACCCGACCCTCAAATCCCAAAACGAATCCCTAACCACTATGCCATCGAGCTCTATAATGGTGGGTGTAAGTTATTAGAGGGTATATATATTTATATGTATAGCATTCCCGCCATACGGGAAAGCAGCCAAAGACACGAGTGAATTACGGAATTACAGGGAATCTTATGGAGACTAGAGGGAAACTATGTTCCGGTGAGCAAAAGTTCAAAGTTACGAGGTAAGGCTTGGAAAAATTACTGCCCAAGGCCTTGGCCACGGGTAGTAATTTTTCCGAGCCTTACCGTGTAACTTTGACTTTTGATTACTGGTACTTGGTTTCCCTATTCCTATATACCTCCAAATATTGATAAAAATGATTATTTCTTTTCCTGCGATAGCCCCCCAAAAATGGCCACCCTTATTGAGTAACTGCATTAGCTAAGTTTTCGTCCCGCTGCTCTTTATGTCACGTGATCAGAGCGGGACGAAAACGTCAGAGCGGGACGAAAACATGAGAGCGGGACGAAAACGTCAAACTTGACACATATTTTATTTTTAATGCACCCCCCCAGCAGTGGTATGTAACTCTAGTTAGTTTGATAATGGGTATATAGGAATACCGATTCTTACTATAGACTAGTGTATAGCTTATATAACATGTGGCAAATACGGAATTTGAAGGGTGGAGCGTATAGCATATTTCGGTTCATCCATGGTGTGCCCAAATGGGTCTAGAAACGGCTGCCACGGCTTAATTATTGACGTTATTGTAATTATTTCAAGGTATATAATAATAAGAAAACCGTATACCTGTGTTTGAATTATTTTTTTACCTCACCCCTGGCCTCCTGCCATTGTAACCTCGGTCTAAAGACCTCGGTTACAATGGCCGGGGACAGGGGTTCAGTAAAAAAATAATTCGGCCACAGGAATACAGTTTTCTAATATTATCACATGGAATCGTAACTCGTGTCGGAATGGTGTCTGAGCACTGGTCGGAAGCATGCCTACACTAGTGCAGCATGCTACGATAGCATTCCGACACGCTCCGACACGCCCCGACATGTCGGAAGCCTCCCGATACACCCCGACAATTCCAACTTTCCAACATTCCTATGACACGGCACCCGTGTCGGTAAGGCTGTAATTGGAAATGTAGCGGAAAATATAGTTTCCATTATTTCAGCTTCCGCTAGGACACCCCTTTGGGGTGTCGTCCGAATGCGAGACTTTGAGACGATGTAGGAGAGTGTGGACGAGATTTCCCCATTGGACGACCTTCTTGTTGAACGAGACTTTGTCATGGCTGCTCCCCTGTATCGTACGGGGCTCGTCCCTGGACGAACGAGACACTTGTTGAACGAGACTGGCTGGACGACCCCCGTACGAGCCTTCAAAGTCTCGTTCGTCTGATGTTAAACAGACCCCAGTGTCGTACATGTTTTCCAATGGTACCAATACACATATTTGGACAATGCCAATAAAGGCTACATAGAAACCAGTAAAAGTTTTTCTGAGATTAGATGGGTAAATATAAAAATCGATTACAATACGTTGATGGACAATTATATTGCTATATTCATTTCAGCTCAGCCTTGACTCTTCCTTTAAAGATTTCAATGTTTTCACTTTTTGGACAGTTTATCGACAGGGCTTTCCAAATTCTTGCACCACGTAAATATGGACAGTTTAATACAGCACAACGTTTGGTATAGAAAATCTTTAAAATAGTCTTTTTCAGCTTGTCTCATGATCCTTCTTGTGGTATCTAACCATTCTTGTTTATTTTTATTCTTATGCATGTTGACACTCAATTGTTTATTACTTCTGAGCTCTAATGATTGTTACCCAACCTGGTTATGCAAATCGAGTGGAGAATGCCTCGTGATGTGATTTTTCTGATCCTTATTTCGTAAATTTGACATTCTTTCACCTGGGAGTAGTTTTCTCCTATTATTCAAACAATAAACATTTGCAGTTTCTAAAGCTTTTATAATAAAATTGATAATATAAGATTGTATTTTCCATAAAAAAACAGTGTTGTTCCAAGAGGTGCAGTAATAACAGTGGACAGTGCCGTAAGTTTGCATATATATTATTTCAACTGACGTAGTGGGACTCACTTCTACCTGTACAGTGACAATCAAATATACAATGGTAAACAGGAAGACATTAGGTGTATGACCTTAACATTGATATCAACATTGTATACTCTCCTCGAGCCTTGAACTAAACAATAATAATACAGACATGTTATTATTCGTCTCTCTTTAACAATAATGCATCTTCATTTCACCTGTGCATTCACAATTCTACTACATCATGCAAAAGTTGTAGATTTTTATGTTGAAATTAAAAGCTGTTTTCAAAAGGAAATTACATTATCTATTTGTCCAATAACATACAAAGCTAGTATGTATAGTGTTTCTACCATGTTTTTTTGTAAATTTTGTAAATCTTGGCAAGGAGTATTCTTAAAATCATGGGAACACATAACTATTTTTAGAATTTCCTTTATTTATTCCAGGACATCACCTACAAGAAATTAAGTGGAGACACCATGAAACTTCGGTGGCATCGATTAAACAGTCGGTTGTTACTAAAAATTCTCTTGATCTACTTTGCCATTTATGCATATCATTGCTTTATGATGAGAGATTCCCATCAACTCACATCCCGCAACACGGAGACGGATCCTAGCTGGGAAAGCTCTCTCAAGGAGGTCATGGAACGTATCTATCATGGAACATTTACGCTGTTTTATGACAGGGAAGATGAGTGTAAGAACTGTCTGGCTATTGACTTTCCGATTATGCTCAACCCTGAAAATATATGTTCTAATGGTATTGAGCCAGATATTCTGTTACTCATTTTCACACGTGCGCAGGACTGGGCAGCAAGAGAGGTACTGAGGAAAACATGGCTGAATGCTACAAAACACAATCCAGATGATGTGCAGCATATTTTCGTTATTGGGAAATCAGCAGACAAGGAAATTCAGCATGGACTTGTCAGAGAAAGTCAACAAAATGGTGATATTCTACAGAGGGATTATGTCGATAATTATAGAAATATGACCATCAAGACAATCTCTCCCCTTCCCCTGTCCCTCTCTCCCCTGTCCCTTTCCCCTTCCCCTGTCCCTCTCTCCCCTGTCCCTCTCCCCCTTCCCCTGTCCCTCTCTTCCCTTCCCCTGTCCCTCTCTCCCCTTCTCCTGTCCCTCTCTCTTCTTCCCCTGTCCCTCTCTCCCCTTCTCCTGTCCCTCTCTCCCCTTTTCCTGTCCCTCTCTCCCTTTCTCCTGTCCCTCTCTCCCCTTCCCCTCTCTCCCCTTCTCCTGTCCCTCTCTCCCCTTCTCCTGTCCCTCTCTTCCCTTCTCCTGTCCCTTCTCTCCCCTTCCCCTTTTATTCCACAAAAACGAAATTTTGCAAATTTAAGAAAATAATGCCTTTTGGCATCACCCTCCCCAGCACCGTTGATGCCATATGGCATCACCCGCCCCAGCACCGTTGATGCCATATGGCATCACCAGCCGTGAATGGGTTAACAGACAAACCACAGTGTACCATTTTGCGTATCATTTGAAAATTTAATTTTCTCCTACAAATTGACTCACACATATGACATGCTGTGCCACCATCTAGAGCTATCCTATAATATGGAGAAATGAGTCAATCTATACCCAGTAAACACAAGATGAAAATTGACGTAGCTCACAGGTAGATTCTGTACCACTGCGTGAAGCTAACTACTTTGAATATATATATGCCCGGCGTATATAAGTATGCTTTTGCATATACAAGGTTGTCCTATTCCCCGTGTGTATAGGCCTTCCCCTTCCCCTGTCCCTCTCTCCCCTGTCCCTCTCTCCCCTTCCCCTATCCCTGTCTCCCCTTCCCCTGTCTCCCCTTGTCCTGTCCCTCTCCCCCCTTCCCCTGTCCCTCTCTCCCCTTGTCTTGTCCCTCTCTCCCCTTGTCCTGTCCCTCTCTCCCCTTCCCCTGTCCCTCTCTCCCCTTCTCCTGTCCCTCTCTTCCCTTCCCCTCTACCCTTCCCCTGTCCCTCTCTCCCCTTGTCTTGTCCCTCTCTCCCCTTGTCTTGTCCCTCTCTCCTCTTCTCCTGTCCCTCTCTCCCCTTCTCCTGTCCCTTCTCTCCTCTCCTCCTGTCCCTCTCTCCCCTTCCCCTGTCCCTCTCTCCCCTTCCCCTGTCCCTCTCTTCCCTTCCCCTGTCCCCCTTCCCCTTCCCCTGTCCCTCTCCCCCCCTTCCCCTGTCCCTCTCCCCCGTCCCCTGTCCCTCTCTCCCCTTCTCCTGTCCCTCTCTCCCCTTCTCCTGTCCCTCTCTCCTCTTCCCCTGTCCCTCTCTTCCCTTCCCCTGTCCCTCTCTTCCCATCCCCTGTCCCTCTCTTCCCTTCCCCTGTCCCTCTCTTCCCTGTCCCTCTCCCCCCTTCCCCTGTCCCTCTCCCCCGTCCCCTGTCCCTCTCTCCCCTTCTCCTGTCCCTCTCTCCCCTTCTCCTGTCCCTCTCTCCCCTTCTCCTGTCCCTCTCTCCCCTTCTCCTGTCCCTCTCTCCCATTCTCCTGTCCCTCTCTCCCCTTCTCCTGTCCCCCATCCCCTTCCCCTGTCCCTCTCCCCCCTTCCCCTGTCCCTCTCCCCCATCCCCTGTCCCTCTCTCCTCTTCTCCTGTCCCTCTCTCCCCTTCTCCTGTCCCTCTCTTCCCTTCCCCTGTCCCCCTTCCCCTTCCCCTGTCCCTCTCCCCCCTTCCCCTGTCCCTTTCCCCCGTCCCCTGTCCCTCTCTCCCCTTCTCCTGTCCCTCTCTCCCCTTCTCCTGTCCCTCTCTCCCCTTCCCCTGTCCCTCTTTCCCCTTCTCCTGTCCCTCTCTCCCATGTTCCTCTCTCCCCTTCCCCTGTACCTCTCTCCTCTTCTCCTGTCCCTCTCTCCCCTTCTCCTGTCCCTCTCTCCCCTTCCCCTCATTCCCCTTCTCCTGTCCCTCTCTCCCATGTCCCTCTCTCCCCTTCCCCTGTCCCTCTCTCCCCTTCTCCTGTCCCTTCTCTCCCCTTCCCCTGTCCATCTCCCCTTCCCCTGTCCTCTCTCCCCTTCCCCTGTCCCTCTCTCCCCTTCTCCTGTCCCTCTCTCCCTTTCCCTGTCTCTCTCTTCCCCTCCCCTGTCCCTCTCTCCCCTTCTTCTGTCCCTCTCTCCCCTTCCCCTGTCTCTCTCTTCCCCTCCCCTGTCCCTCTCTCCCCTTCTTCTGTCCCTCTCTCCCCTTCCCCTGTCCCTCTCTCCCCTTCCCCTGTCTCTCTCTCTTCCCCTCCCCTGCCCTCTCTCCCCCTTCTCCTGTCCCTCTCTCCCCTTCCCCTGTCTCTCTCCCCCGTCCCCTGTCCCTCTCTTCCCTTCCCCTGTCCCTCTCTCCCCTTCCCCTGTCCCTCTCTCCCCTTCCCCTGTCCCTCTCTCCCCTGTCCCTCTCCCCTTCCCCTGTCCCTCTCTCCCCTGTCCCTTTCCCCTTCCCCTGTCCCTCTCTCCCCTGTCCCTCTCCCCCTTCCCCTGTCCCTCTCTTCCCTTCCCCTGTCCCTCTCTCCCCTTCCCCTGTCCCTCTCTCCCCTGTCCCTCTCCCCTTCCCCTGTCCCTCTCTCCCCTTCCCTTCTCCCTCTCTCCCCTTCCCTTCTCCCCTTGTCCTGTCCCTCTCCCCCCTTCCCCTGTCCCTCTCCCCCGTCCCCTGTCCCTCTCTTCCCTTCCCCTGTCCCTCTCTCCCCTTCCCCTGTCCCTCTCTCCCCTGTCCCTCTCCCCTTCCCCTGTCCCTCTCTTCCCTTCCCCTGTCCCTCTCCCCCTTCCCCTGTCCCTCTCTCCCCTGTCCCTTTCCCCTTCCCCTGTCCCTCTCTCCCCTGTCCCTCTCCCCCTTCCCCTGTCCCTCTCTTCCCTTCCCCTGTCCCTCTCTCCCCTTCCCCTGTCCCTCTCTCTTCTTCCCATGTCCCTCTCTCCCCTTCTCCTGTCCCTCTCTCCCCTTTTCCTGTCCCTCTTTCCCTTTCTCCTGTCCCTCTCTCCCCTTCCCCTCTCTCCCCTTCTCCTGTCCCTCTCTTCCCTTCTCCTGTCCCTTCTCTCCCCTTCCCCTGTCCCTCTCTCCCGTGTCCCTCTCTCCCCTTCTCCTGTCCCTCTCTCCCCATCCCCTGTCCCTCTTTCCCCTTCTCCTGTCCCTCTCTCCCATGTCCCTCTCTCCCCTTCCCCTGTCCCTCTCTCCTCTTCTCCTGTCCCTCTCTCCCCTTCTCCTGTCCCTCTCTCCCCTTCCCCTCTCTCCCCTTCTCCTGTCCCTCTCTCCCATGTCCCCTCTCTCCCCTTCCCCTGTCCCTCTCTCCCCTTCTCCTGTCCCTTCTCTCCCCTTCCCCTGTCCATCTCCCCTTCCCCTGTTCCTCTCTGCCCTTCCCCTGTTCCTCTCTCCCCCTCCCTTGTCCCTCTCTCCCCTTCTTCTGTCCCTGTCTCCCCTTCCCCTGTCCCCTTGTCCTGTCCCTCTCCCCCCTTCCCCTGTCCCTCTCTCCCCTTGTCTTGTCCCTCTCTCCCCTTGTCCTGTCCCTCTCTCCCCTTCCCCTGTCCCTCTCTCCCCTTCTCCTGTCCCTCTCTTCCCTTCCCCTCTACCCTTCCCCTGTCCCTCTCTCCCCTTGTCTTGTCCCTCTCTCCCCTTGTCTTGTCCCTCTCTCCTCTTCTCCTGTCCCTCTCTCCCCTTCTCCTGTCCCTTCTCTCCTCTCCTCCTGTCCCTCTCTCCCCTTCCCCTGTCCCTCTCTCCCCTTCCCCTGTCCCTCTCTTCCCTTCCCCTGTCCCCCTTCCCCTTCCCCTGTCCCTCTCCCCCCTTCCCCTGTCCCTCTCCCCCGTCCCCTGTCCCTCTCTCCCCTTCTCCTGTCCCTCTCTCCCCTTCTCCTGTCCCTCTCTCCTCTTCCCCTGTCCCTCTCTTCCCTTCCCCTGTCCCTCTCTTCCCATCCCCTGTCCCTCTCTTCCCTTCCCCTGTCCCTCTCTTCCCTGTCCCTCTCCCCCCTTCCCCTGTCCCTCTCCCCCGTCCCCTGTCCCTCTCTCCCCTTCTCCTGTCCCTCTCTCCCCTTCTCCTGTCCCTCTCTCCCCTTCTCCTGTCCCTCTCTCCCCTTCTCCTGTCCCTCTCTCCCATTCTCCTGTCCCTCTCTCCCCTTCTCCTGTCCCCCATCCCCTTCCCCTGTCCCTCTCCCCCCTTCCCCTGTCCCTCTCCCCCATCCCCTGTCCCTCTCTCCTCTTCTCCTGTCCCTCTCTCCCCTTCTCCTGTCCCTCTCTTCCCTTCCCCTGTCCCCCTTCCCCTTCCCCTGTCCCTCTCCCCCCTTCCCCTGTCCCTTTCCCCCGTCCCCTGTCCCTCTCTCCCCTTCTCCTGTCCCTCTCTCCCCTTCTCCTGTCCCTCTCTCCCCTTCCCCTGTCCCTCTTTCCCCTTCTCCTGTCCCTCTCTCCCATGTTCCTCTCTCCCCTTCCCCTGTACCTCTCTCCTCTTCTCCTGTCCCTCTCTCCCCTTCTCCTGTCCCTCTCTCCCCTTCCCCTCATTCCCCTTCTCCTGTCCCTCTCTCCCATGTCCCTCTCTCCCCTTCCCCTGTCCCTCTCTCCCCTTCTCCTGTCCCTTCTCTCCCCTTCCCCTGTCCATCTCCCCTTCCCCTGTCCTCTCTCCCCTTCCCCTGTCCCTCTCTCCCCTTCTCCTGTCCCTCTCTCCCTTTCCCTGTCTCTCTCTTCCCCTCCCCTGTCCCTCTCTCCCCTTCTTCTGTCCCTCTCTCCCCTTCCCCTGTCTCTCTCTTCCCCTCCCCTGTCCCTCTCTCCCCTTCTTCTGTCCCTCTCTCCCCTTCCCCTGTCCCTCTCTCCCCCTTCCCCTGTCTCTCTCTCTTCCCCTCCCCTGCCCTCTCTCCCCTTCTCCTGTCCCTCTCTCCCCTTCCCCTGTCTCTCTCTCCCCGTCCCCTGTCCCTCTCTTCCCTTCCCCTGTCCCTCTCCTCCCCCTTCCCCCTGTCCCTCTCTCCCCTTCCCCTGTCCCTCTCTCCCCTGTCCCCTCTCCCCTTCCCCTGTCCCTCTCTCCCCTGTCCCTTTCCCCCTTCCCCTGTCCCTCTCTCCCCTGTCCCTCTCCCCCTTCCCCTGTCCCTCTCTTCCCTTCCCCTGTCCCTCTCTCCCCTTCCCCTGTCCCTCTCTCCCCTGTCCTCTCCCCTTCCCCTGTCCCTCTCTCCCCTTCCCTTCTCCCTCTCTCCCCTTCCCTTCTCCCCTTGTCCTGTCCCTCTCCCCCCTTCCCCTGTCCCTCTCCCCCGTCCCCTGTCCCTCTCTTCCCTTCCCCTGTCCCTCTCTCCCCCTTCCCCTGTCCCTCTCTCCCTGTCCCTCTCTCCCCTTCCCCTGTCCCTCTCTTCCCTTCCCCTGTCCCTCTCCCCCTTCCCCTGTCCCTCTCTCCCCTGTCCCTTTCCCCTTCCCCTGTCCCTCTCTCCCCTGTCCCCTCTCCCCCTTCCCCTGTCCCTCTCTTCCCTTCCCCTGTCCCTCTCTCCCCTTCCCCTGTCCCTCTCTCTTCTTCCCATGTCCCTCTCTCCCCTTCTCCTGTCCCCTCTCTCCCCTTTTCCTGTCCCCTCTTTCCCTTTCTCCTGTCCCTCTCTCCCCTTCCCCTCTCTCCCCTTCTCCTGTCCCTCTCTTCCCTTCTCCTGTCCCTTCTCTCCCCTTCCCCTGTCCCTCTCTCCCGTGTCCCTCTCTCCCCTTCTCCTGTCCCTCTCTCCCCATCCCCTGTCCTCTTTCCCCTTCTCCTGTCCCTCTCTCCCATGTCCCTCTCTCCCCTTCCCCTGTCCCTCTCTCCTCTTCTCCTGTCCCTCTCTCCCCTTCTCCTGTCCCTCTCTCCCCTTCCCCTCTCTCCCCTTCTCCTGTCCCTCTCTCCCATGTCCCTCTCTCCCCTTCCCCTGTCCCTCTCTCCCCTTCTCCTGTCCCTTCTCTCCCCTTCCCCTGTCCATCTCCCCTTCCCCTGTTCCTCTCTGCCCCTTCCCCTGTTCCTCTCTCCCCCTCCCTTGTCCCTCTCTCCCCTTCTTCTGTCCCTCTCTCTCCTTCCCCTGTCTCTCTCTTCCCCTCCCCTGTCCCTCTCTCCCCTTCTTCTGTCCCTCTCTCCCCATTCCCCTGTCCCTCTCTCCCCTTCCCCTGTCTCTCTCTCTTCCCCTTCCCTTGTCCCTCTCATCCCCTTCTCCTGTCCCCTCTCTCCCCTTCCCCTGTCTCTCTCTCCCTTGTCCTGTCCCTCTCTCCCCTTCTCCTGTCCCTCTCTCCCCTTCCCCTCTCTCCCCTTCTTCTGTCCCTCTCTCCCCTTCCCCTGTCCCTCTCTCCCCTTCCCCTTTCCCTCTCTTCCCTTCCCCTGTCCCCCTTCCCCTTACCCTGTCCCTCTCCCCCCCTTCCCCTGTCCCTCTCCCCCGTCCCCTGTCCCTCTCTCCCCTTCTCCTGTCCCTCTCTCCCCTTCTCCTGTCCCTCTCTCCTCTTCCCCTGTCCCTCTCTCCCCTTCCCCTGTCCCTCTCACCCCCGTCCCCTGTCCCTCTCTCCCGTTCTCCTGTCCCTCTCTCCCCTTCTCCTGTCCCTCTCCCCCCTTCCCCCTGTCCCTCTCCCCCGTCCCCTGTCCCTCTCTCTCCCTTCTCCTGTCCCTCTCCCCCCTTCCCCTGTCCCTCTCCCCTGTCCCCTGTCCCTCTCTCCCCTTCCCCTGTCCCTCCTCTCTCCCCTTCCCCTGTCCCTCTCTCCCCTTCCCCTGTCCCTCTCCCCCTTCCCCTGTCCCTCTCTCCCCTGTCCCTCTCCCCCTTCCCCTGTCCCTCTCTCCCCTGTCCCTTTCCCCTTCCCCTGTCCCTCTCCACCCTTCCCCTGTCCCTCTCCCCCGTCCCCTGTCCCTCTCTCCTCTTCTCCTGTCCCTCTCTCCCCTTCTCCTGTCCCTCTCTTCCCTTCCCCTGTCCCCCTTCCCCTTCCCCTGTCCCTCTCCCCCCTTCCCCTGTCCCTTTCCCCCGTCCCCTGTCCCTCTCTCCCCTTCTCCTGTCCCTCTCTCCCCTTCCCCTGTCCCTCTCTCCCCTTCCCCTGTCCCTCTCCCCCTTCCCCTGTCCCTCTCTCCCCTGTCCCTCTCCCCCTTCCCCTGTCCCTCTCTCCCCTGTCCCTTTCCCCTTCCCCTGTCCTTCTCTCCCCTGTCCCTCTACCCCTTCCCCTGTCCCTCTCTTCCCTTCCCCTGTCCCTCTCTCCCCTTCTCCTGTCCCTTTCTCTTCTTCCCCTGTCCCTCTCTCCCCTTCTCCTGTCCCTCTCTCCCCTTTTCCTGTCCCTCTCTCCCTTTCTCCTGTCCCTCTCTCCCCTTCCCCTCTCTCCCCTTCTCCTGTCCCTCTCTTCCCTTCTCCTGTCCCTTCTCTCCCCTTCCCCTGTCCCTCTCTCCCGTGTCCCTCTCTCCCCTTCTCCTGTCCCTCTCTCCCCTTCCCCTGTCCCTCTTTCCCCTTCTCCTGTCCCTCTCTCCCATGTTCCTCTCTCCCCTTCCCCTGTCCCTCTCTCCTCTTCTCCTGTCCCTCTCTCCCCTTCTCCTGTCCCTCTCTCCCCTTCCCCTCATTCCCCTTCTCCTGTCCCTCTCTCCCATGTCCCTCTCTCCCCTTCCCCTGTCCCTCTCTCCCCTTCTCCTGTCCCTTCTCTCCCCTTCCCCTGTCCATCTCCCCTTCCCCTGTCCTCTCTCCCCTTCCCCTGTCCCTCTCTCCCCTTCTCCTGTCCCTCTCTCCCTTTCCCTGTCTCTCTCTTCCCCTCCCCTGTCCCTCTCTCCCCTTCTTCTGTCCCTCTCTCCCCTTCCCCTGTCTCTCTCTTCCCCTCCCCTGTCCCTCTCTCCCCTTCTTCTGTCCCTCTCTCCCCTTCCCCTGTCCCTCTCTCCCCTTCCCCTGTCTCTCTCTCTTCCCCTCCCCTGCCCTCTCTCCCCTTCTCCTGTCCCTCTCTCCCCTTCCCCTGTCTCTCTCCCCCGTCCCCTGTCCCTCTCTTCCCTTCCCCTGTCCCTCTCTCCCCTTCCCCTGTCCCTCTCTCCCCTTCCCCTGTCCCTCTCTCCCCTGTCCCTCTCCCCTTCCCCTGTCCCTCTCTCCCCTGTCCCTTTCCCCTTCCCCTGTCCCTCTCTCCCCTGTCCCTCTCCCCCTTCCCCTGTCCCTCTCTTCCCTTCCCCTGTCCCTCTCTCCCCTTCCCCTGTCCCTCTCTCCCCTGTCCCTTTCCCCTTCCCCTGTCCCTCTCTCCCCTGTCCCTCTCCCCCTTCCCCTGTCCCTCTCTTCCCTTCCCCTGTCCCTCTCTCCCCTTCCCCTGTCCCTCTCTCCCGTGTCCCTCTCCCCTTCCCCTGTCCCTCTCTCCCCTTCCCTTCTCCCTCTCTCCCCTTCCCTTCTCCCCTTGTCCTGTCCCTCTCCCCCCTTCCCCTGTCCCTCTCCCCCGTCCCCTGTCCCTCTCTTCCCTTCCCCTGTCCCTCTCTCCCCTTCCCCTGTCCCTCTCTCCCCTGTCCCTCTCCCCTTCCCCTGTCCCTCTCTCCCCTGTCCCTTTCCCCTTCCCCTGTCCCTCTCTCCCCTGTCCCTCTCCCCCTTCCCCTGTCCCTCTCTTCCCTTCCCCTGTCCCTCTCTCCCCTTCTCCTGTCCCTCTCTCTTCTTCCCATGTCCCTCTCTCCCCTTCTCCTGTCCCTCTCTCCCCTTTTCCTGTCCCTCTTTCCCTTTCTCCTGTCCCTCTCTCCCCTTCCCCTCTCTCCCCTTTTCCTGTCCCTCTCTCCCCTTCTCCTGTCCCTTCTCTCCCCTTCCCCTGTCCCTCTCTCCCCTTCTCCTGTCCCTCTCTCCCATGTCCCTCTCTCCCCTTCCCCTGTCCCTCTCTCCCCTTCTCCTGTCCCTTCTCTCCCCTTCCCCTGTCCATCTCCCCTTCCCCTGTCCCTCTCTGCCCTTCCCCTGTTCCTCTCTCCCCCTCCCTTGTCCCTCTCTCCCCTTCTTCTGTCCCTCTCTCCCCTTCCCCTGTCTCTCTCTTCCCCTCCCCTGTCCCTCTCTCCCCTTCTTCTGTCCCTCTCTCCCCATTCCCCTGTCCCTCTCTCCCCTTCCCCTGTCTCTCTCTCTTCCCCTCCCCTGTCCCTCTCTCCCCTTCTCCTGTCCCTCTCTCCCCTTCCCCTGTCTCTCTCTCCCCTTGTCCTGTCCCTCTCTCCCCTTCTCCTGTCCCTCTCTCCCCTTCCCCTCTCTCCCCTTCTTCTGTCCCTCTCTCCCCTTCCCCTGTCCCTCTCTCCCCTTCCCCTTTCCCTCTCTTCCCTTCCCCTGTCCCCCTTCCCCTTCCCCTGTCCCTCTCCCCCCTTCCCCTGTCCCTCTCCCCCGTCCCCTGTCCCTCTCTCCCCTTCTCCTGTCCCTCTCTCCCCTTCTCCTGTCCCTCTCTCCTCTTCCCCTGTCCCTCTCTCCCCTTCCCCTGTCCCTCTCCCCCGTCCCCTGTCCCTCTCCCCCGTCCCCTGTCCCTCTCTCTCCTTCTCCTGTCCCTCTCCCCCCTTCCCCTGTCCCTCTCCCCTGTCCCCTGTCCCTCTCTCCCCTTCTCCTGTCCCTCTCTCCCCTTCCCCTGTCCCTCTCTCCCCTTCCCCTGTCCCTCTCCCCCTTCCCCTGTCCCTCTCTCCCCTATCCCTCTCCCCCTTCCCCTGTCCCTCTCTCCCCTGTCCCTTTCCCCTTCCCCTGTCCCTCTCTCCCCTGTCCCTCTCCCCCTTCCCCTGTCCCTCTCTTCCCTTCCCCTGTCCCTCTCTCCCCTTCTCCTGTCCCTCTCTCTTCTTCCCCTGTCCCTCTCTCCCCTTCTCCTGTCCCTCTCTTCCCTTCTCCTGTCCCTTCTCTCCCCTTCCCCTGTCCCTCTCTCCCCTTTTCCTGTCCCTCTCTCCCTTTCTCCTGTCCCTCTCTCCCCTTCCCCTCTCTCCCCTTCTCCTGTCCCTCTCTCCCCTTCTCCTGTCCCTCTCTTCCCTTCTCCTGTCCCTTCTCTCCCCTTCCCCTGTCCCTCTCTCCCATGTCCCTCTCTCCCCTTCCCCTGTCCCTCTCTCCTCTTCTCCTGTCCCTCTCTCCCCTTCTCCTGTCCCTCTCTCCCCTTCCCCTCATTCCCCTTCTCCTGTCCCTCTCTCCCATGTCCCTCTCTCCCCTTCCCCTGTCCCTCTCTCCCCTTCTCCTGTCCCTTCTCTCCCCTTCCCCTGTCCATCTCCCCTTCCCCTGTCCCTCTCTCCCCTTCCCCTGTCCCTCTCTCCCCTTCTCCTGTCCCTCTCTCCCTTTCCCTGTCTCTCTCTTCCCCTCCCCTGTCCCTCTCTCCCCTTCTTCTGTCCCTCTCTCCCCTTCCCCTGTCTCTCTCTTCCCCTCCCCTGTACCTCTCTCCCCTTCTTCTGTCCCTCTCCCCCTTCCCCTGTCCCTCTCTCCCCTTTTCCTGTCCCTCTCTCCCCTTCCCCTGTCTCTCTCCCCCGTCCCCTGTCCCTCTCTTCCCTTTCCCTGTCCCTCTCTCCCCTTCCCCTGTCCCTCTCTCCCCTGTCCCTCTCCCCTTCCCCTGTCCCTCTCTCCCCTGTCCCTTTCCCCTTCCCCTGTCCCTCTCTCCCCTGTCCCTCTCCCCTTCCCCTGTCCCTCTCTCCCCTTCCCTTCTCCCTCTCTCCCCTTCCCTTCTCCCCTTGTCCTGTCCCTCTCCCCCCTTCCCCTGTCCCTCTCCCCCGTCCCCTGTCCCTCTCTTCCCTTCCCCTGTCCCTCTCTCCCCTTCCCCTGTCCCTCTCTCCCCTGTCCCTCTCCCCTTCCCTGTCCCTCTCCCCCTTCCCCTGTCCCTCTCTCCCCTGTCCCTTTCCCCTTCCCCTGTCCCTCTCTCCCCTGTCCCTCTCCCCCTTCCCCTGTCCCTCTCTTCCCTTCCCCTGTCCCTCTCTTCCCTTCCCCTGTCCCTCTCTCCCCTTCCCCTGTCCCTCTCTCCCCTGTCCCTCTCCCCTTCCCCTGTCCCTCTCTCCCCTTCCCTTCTCCCTCTCTCCCCTTCCCTTCTCCCCTTGTCCTGTCCCTCTCCCCCCTTCCCCTGTCCCTCTCCCCCGTCCCCTGTCCCTCTCTTCCCTTCCCCTGTCCCTCTCTCCCCTTCCCCTGTCCCTCTCTCCCCTGTCCCTCTCCCCTTCCCCTGTCCCTCTCTCCCCTGTCCCTCTCCCCCTTCCCCTGTCCCTCTCTCCCCTGTCCCTTTCCCCTTCCCCTGTCCCTCTCTCCCCTGTCCCTCTCCCCCTTCCCCTGTCCCTCTCTTCCCTTCCCCTGTCCCTCTCTCCCCTTCTCCTGTCCCTCTCTCTTCTTCCCCTGTCCCTCTCTCCCCTTCTCCTGTCCCTCTCTCCCCTTTTCCTGTCCCTCTCTCCCTTTCTCCTGTCCCTCTCTCCCCTTCCCCTCTCTCCCCTTTTCCTGTCCCTCTCTCCCCTTCTCCT
This sequence comes from Alentia gelatinosa, assembly GCA_950022655.1. Lineage (NCBI taxonomy): Eukaryota > Metazoa > Annelida > Polychaeta > Phyllodocida > Polynoidae > Alentia > Alentia gelatinosa. Next base: position 63,624,933 of record OX465587.1, on the reverse strand, counting down.
GTCCCTCTCTTCCCTTCTCCTGTCCCTTCTCTCCCCTTCCCCTGTCCCTCTCTCCCGTGTCCCTCTCTCCCCTTCTCCTGTCCCTCTCTCCCCTTCTCCTGTCCCTCTCTCTTCTTCCCCTGTCCCTCTCTCCCCTTCTCCTGTCCCTCTCTCCCCTTTTCCTGTCCCTCTCTCCCTTTCTCCTGTCCCTCTCTCCCCTTCCCCTCTCTCCCCTTTTCCTGTCCCTCTCTCCCCTTCTCCTGTCCCTCTCTTCCCTTCTCCTGTCCCTTCTCTCCCCTTCCCCTGTCCCTCTCTCCCGTGTCCCTCTCTCCCCTTCTCCTGTCCCTCTCTCCCCTTCTCCTGTCCCTCTCTCCCATGTCCCTCTCTCCCCTTCCCCTGTCCCTCTCTCCTCTTCTCCTGTCCCTCTCTCCCCTTCTCCTGTCCCTCTCTCCCCTTCCCCTCTCTCCCCTTCTCCTGTCCCTCTCTCCCATGTCCCCTCTCTCCCCTTCCCTTGTCCCTCTCTCCCCTTCTCCTGTCCCTTCTCTCCCCTTCCCCTGTCCATCTCCCCTTCCCCTGTCCCTCTCTGCCCTTCCCCTGTTCCTCTCTCCCCCTCCCCTGTCCCTCTCTCCCCTTCTTCTGTCCCTCTCTCCCCTTCCCCTGTCTCTCTCTTCCCCTCCCCTGTCCCTCTCTCCCCTTCTTCTGTCCCTCTCTCCCCATTCCCCTGTCCCTCTCTCCCCTTCCCCTGGCTCTCTCTCTTCCCCTCCCCTGTCCCTCTCTCCCCTTCTCCTGTCCCTCTCTCCCCTTCCCCTGTCTCTCTCTCCCCTTGTCCTGTCCCTCTCTCCCCTTCTCCTGTCCCTCTCTCCCCTTTTCCTCTCTCCCCTTCTCCTGTCCCTTTCTCCCCTTCCCCTGTCCCTCTCTCCCCTTCCCCTTTCCCTCTCTCCCCTTCTCCTGTCCCTCTCTCCCCTTCTCCTGTCTCTCTCCCCTCTTCTCCTGTCCCTCTCTCCCCTTCTCCTGTCCCTCTCTCCCCTTCCCCTCTCCCTCCTTCCCCTGTCGCTCTCTCCCCTTCCCCTGTCCCTCTCCCCCCTTCTCCTGTCCCTCTCTCCCCTTTCCCTCTCTCCCCTTCCCCTGTCCCTCTCTCCCCTTCCCCTGCCCCTCTCTTCCCTTCTCCTGTCCGTCTCTCCCCTTCTCCTGTCCCTCTCTCCCCTTCTCCTGTCCCTCTCTCCCCTTCCCCTGTCCCTCTCTCCCCTTCCCCTTTCCCTCTCTCCCCTTCTCCTGTCCCTCTTTCCCCTTTTCCTGTCTCTCTTCCCTCTTCTCCTGTCCCTCTCTCCCCTTCTCCTGTCCCTCTCTCCCCTTCCCCTCTCTCCCCTTTCTCCTGTCCCTCTCTTCCTATCTCCTGTCCCTCTCTCCCCTTCCCATGTCCCTCTCCCCCCTTCCCCTGTCCCTCTCTTCCCTTCCCCTGTCCCTCTCCCCCCCTTCCCCTGTCCCTCTCCCCCCTTCTCCTGTCCCTCTCTTCCTTTCTCCTGTCCCTCTCTCCCCTTCCCCTGTCCCTCTCCCTCCCCTTCTCCTGTCCCTCTCTTCCTTTCTCCTGTCCCTCTCTCCCCTTCCCCTGTCCCTCTCCCCCCTTCCCCTGTCCCTCTCTCTCCTTCCCCTGTCCCTCTCCCCCGTCCCCTGTCCCTCTCCCTCCCCTTCCCCCGTCTTCACTTTCCATATACATGTATCTCTTCCTCTCTATTCATCTCCCTCTCCTTCTCTCCTGTCTCTCTCCTTCTGTTTCTCCCCCTCACTGTTTCCTTATCTCTCTAAGTCTACCCCTCTCTAATTTCTCACACTCATTAGTTTGACAACACTAAGTCACGTTTTACGAGGGACGTAGGAATCTCTTCTCCTCACTCAGTGATAAAAACATGTTACATGATATCAACAACTAGAATCCAGTAGGGAGAAATAAGACTTAACCAACATGGATTAAACCAATCCATAGATGTGTAAATAGAACTGACGCTAAAAAGTCGGTGGTCCATCTGCCAACATCTACTCACCTGTAGGTTGAGAGGGGTCGGTGTGTGTGCTGGAGGTGGTGAAGGTGGATTGTGTTTGTGTGTACATGAGTCGTGAGGACTTTGATATCAGTGAGTGGTCCACAGCCTGCCCAGACACGACCCAGGCGTGTTCAGAAACCAGCACCTTAAATCTGTCAACCAGTATGCCGTGCTCCAACTCCTAATGACGACGACATGCCTCCGTCCCCACCTCCCTAACTAACCAGTATGCCGTGCTCCAACTCCTAATGACGACGACATGCCCACCGACTACTCCACCTCCCCAACTAACCAGTATACCCTACTCCAACTGCTAATGACGACGAAATGCATACCGACTACTCCACCTCCCCACCTCCCTAACTAACCAGTATACCCTACTCCAACTCCTAATGACGACGACATGCCCACCGACTACTCCACCTCCCCAACTAACCAGTATACCCTACTCCACCTCCCCACCTCCCTAACTCACCAGTATACCCTACTCCAACTCCTAATGATGACGACATGCCTACCGACTACTCCACCTCCCCACCTCCCTAACTAACCAGTATACCCTACTCCAACTCCTAATGACGACGACATGCTCACCGACTACTCCACCTCCCCACCTCCCTAACTAACCAGTATGCCGTGTTCCAACTCCTAATGACGACGACATGCCTACCGACTACTCCACCTCCCCACCTCCCTAACTAACCAGTATACCCTACTCAAACTCCTAATGACGACATGCCCACTGACTACTCCACCTCCCCAACTAACCAGTATACCCTACTCCAACTCCTAATGACGACGACATGCCCACTGACTACTCCACCTCCCCAACTAACCAGTATACCCTACTCCAACTCCTAATGACGACGACATGCCCACTGACTACTCCACCTCCCCAACTAACCAGTATACCCTACTCCAACTCCTAATGACGACGACATGCCTCCGTCCCCACCTCCCCACCTCCCTAACTAACCAGTATACCCTACTCCAACTCCTAATGACGACGACATGCCCACCGACTACTCCACCTCCCCAACTAACCAGTATACCCTACTCCAACTCCTAATGACGACGACATGCCCACCGACTACTCCACCTCCCCACCTCCCTAACTAACCAGTATACCCTACTCCAACTCCTAATGACGACGACATGCCCAACGACTACTCCACCTCCCCACCTCCCTAACTAACCAGTATACCCTACTCCAACTCCTAATGACGACGAAATGCATACCGACTACTCCACCTCCCCACCTCCCCAACTAACCAGTATACCCTACTCCAACTCCTAATGACGACGACATGCCCACCGACTACTCCACCTCCCTAACTAACCAGTATGCCGTGTTCCAACTCCTAATGACAACGACATGCCCACCGACTACTCCACCTCCCCACCTCCCTAACTAACCAGTATGCCGTGTTCCAACTCCTAATGACAACGACATGCCCACCGACTACTCCACCTCCCCACCTCCCTAACTAACCAGTATACCCTACTCCAACTCCTAATGACGACGAAATGCCCACTGACTACTCCACCTCCCCACCTCCCCAACTAACCAGTATACCCTACTCCAACTCCTAATGACGACGAAATGCCCACCGACTACTCCACCTCCCCACCTCCCTAACTAACCAGTATACCCTACTCCAACTCCTAATGACGACGAAATGCCTACCGACTACTCCACCTCCCTACCTCCCTAACTAACCAGTATACCCTACTCCAACTCCTAATGACGACGAAATGCCCAACGACTACTCCACCTCCCCACCTCCCTAACTAACCAGTATACCCTACTCAAACTCCTAATGATGACAAAATGCCCACCGACTACTCTACCTCCCTACCTCCCTAACTAACCAGTATACCCTACTCCAACTCCTAATGACGACGACATGCCGTCCGACTACTCCACCTCCCTACCTCCCTAACTAACCAGTATACCCTACTCCAACTCCTAATGACGACGAAATGCCTACCGACTACTCCACCTCCCCACCTCCCTAACTAACCAGTATACCCTACTCCAACTCCTAATGACGATGAAATGCCCACCGACTACTCCACCTCCCCACCTCCCCAACTAACCAGTATACCCTACTCCAACTCCTAATGACGACGAAATGCCCACCGACTACTCCACCTCCCCACCTCCCTAACTAACCAGTATACCCTACTCCAACTCCTAATGACGACGAAATGCCCACCGACTACTCCACCTCCCCACCTCCCTAACTAACCAGTATACCCTACTCCAACTCCTAATGACGACGACATGCCCACCGACTACTCCACCTCCCTACCTCCCTAACTAACCAGTATACCCTACTCCAACTCCTAATGACGACGAAATGCCTACCTGCCTACCTCCCCACCTCCCTAACTAACCAGTATACCGTGCTCCAACTCCTAATGACGACGAAATGCCCACCGACTACTCCACCTCCCCACCTCCCTAACTAACCAGTATACCCTACTCCAACTCCTAATGACGACGACATGCCCACCGACTACTCCACCTCCCCACCTCCCTAACTAACCAGTATACCCTACTCCAACTCCTAATGACGACGAAATGCCCACCGACTACTCCACCTCCCCACCTCCCTAACTAACCAGTATACCCTACTCCAACTCCTAATGACGACGACATGCCCACCGACTACTCCACCTCCCCACCTCCCTAACTAACCAGTATACCCTACTCCAACTCCTAATGACGACATGCCCACTGACTACTCCACCTCCCTACCTCCCCACCTCCCTAACTAACCAGAATACCCTACTCCAACTCCTAATGACGACGAAATGCCCACCGACTACTCCACCTCCCAACCTCCCTAACTAACCAGTATACCCTACTCCAACTTCTTATGACGACAAAATCGCTACCGACTACTCCACCTCCCCACCTCCCTAACTAACCAGTATACCCTACTCCAACTCCTAATGACGACGAAATGCCTACCGACTACTCCACCTCCCCACCTCCCTAACTAACCAGTATACCCTACTCCACCTCCCCACCTACCCACCTCCCTAACTAACCAGTATACCCTACTCCAACTCCTAATGACGACGACATGCCCACCGACTACTCCACCTCCCCACCTCCCTAACTAACCAGTATACCCTACTCAAACTCCTAATGACGACGAAATACCTACCTACTACTCCACCTCCCCACCTCCCTAACTAACCAGTATACCGTGCTCCAACTCCTATTGATGAAGAAATGCCCACCGACTACTCCACCTCCCCACCTCCCTAACTAACCAGTATACCCTACTCCAACTCCTAATGACGACGACATGCTCACTGACTACTCCACCTCCCCACCTCCCTAACTAACCAGTATACCCTACTCCAACTCCTAATGACGACGAAATGCCCACCGACTACTCCACCTCCCCACCTCCCTAACTAACCAGTATACCCTACTCCAACTCCTAATGACGACGACATGCCCACCGACTACTCCACCTCCCCACCTCCCTAACTAACCAGTATACCCTACTCCAACTCCTAATGACGACGACATGCCCACCGACTACTCCACCTCCCCACCTCCCCAACTAACCAGTATACCCTACTCCAACTCCTAATGACGACGAAATGCCCACAGACTACTCCACCTCCCCACCTCCCCACCTCCCTAACTAACCAGTATACCCTACTCCAACTCTTAATGACGACGAAATGCCCACCGACTACTCCACCTTCCCACCTCCCTAACTAACCAGTATACCCTACTCCAACTCCTAATGACGACGACATGCCCACCGACTACTCCACCTCCCCACCTCCCCAACTAACCAGTATACCCTACTCCAACTCCTAATGACGACGAAATGCCCACCGACATCTCCACCTCCCCACCTCCCTAACTAACCAGTATACCCTACTCCACCTCCTAATGACGACGACATGCCCACTGACTACTCCACCTCCCCACCTCCCTAACTAACCAGTATACCCTACTCCAACTCCTAATGACGATGACATTCCTACCTGCCTACCTCCCCAACTAACCAGTATACCCTACTCCAACTCCTAATGACGACGACATGCCCACCGACTACTCCACCTCCCCACCTCCCTAACTAACCAGTATACCCTACTCCAACTCCTAATGACGACGACATGCCCACCGACTACTCCACCTCCCCACCTCCCTAACTAACCAGTATACCCTACTCCACCTCCTAATGACGACGACATGCCCACTGACTACTCCACCTCCCCACCTCCCTAACTAACCAGTATACCCTACTCCAACTCCCAATGACGACGACATGCCCACCGACTACTCCACCTCCCCACCTCCTAACTAACCAGTATACCCTACTCCAACTCCTAATGACGACGACATGCCCACTGACTACTCCACCTCCCTACCTCCCTAACTAACCAGTATACCCTACTCCAACTCCTAATGACGACGACATGCCCACCGACTACTCCACCTCCCCACCTCCCTAACTAACCAGTATACCCTACTCCACCTCCTAATGACGACGACATGCCCACTGACTACTCCACCTCCCCACCTCCCTAACTAACCAGTATACCCTACTCCAACTCCCAATGACGACGACATGCCCACCGACTACTCCACCTCCCCACCTCCTAACTAACCAGTATACCCTACTCCAACTCCTAATGACGACGACATGCCCACTGACTACTCCACCTCCCCACCTCCCCACCTCCCTAACTAACCAGTATACCCTACTCCAACTCCTAATGACGACGAAATGCCCACCGACTACTCCACCTCCCTACCTCCCCAACTAACCAGTATACCCTACTCCAACTTCTAATGACGACAACATGCCCACTGACTACTCCACCTCCCCATCTCCCTAACTAACCAGTATACTCTACTCCAACTCCTAATGACGACGACATGCCCACCGACTACTCCACCTCCCTACCTCCCTAACTAACCAGTATACCCTACTCCAACTCCTAATGACGACGAAATGCTCACCGACTACTCCACCTCCCCAACTAACCAGTATACCCTACTCCACCTCCTATTGATGACAAAATGCCTACCGACTACTCCACCTCCCTACCTCCCAACTAACCAGTATACCCTACTCCAACTCCTAATGACGACGAAATGCCCACCGACTTCTCCACCTCCCTACCTCCCCAACTAACCAGTATACCCTACTCCAACTTCTAATGACGACAACATGCCCACTGACTACTCCACCTCCCCATCTCCCTAACTAACCAGTATACTCTACTCCAACTCCTAATGACGACGACATGCCCACTGACTACTCCACCTCCCTACCTCCCTAACTAACCAGTATACCCTACTCCAACTCCTAATGACGACGAAATGCTCACCGACTACTCCACTTCCCCAACTAACCAGTATACCCTACTCCACCTCCTATTGATGACAAAATGCCTACCGACTACTCCACCTCCCTACCTCCCAACTAACCAGTATACCCTACTCCAACTCCTAATGACGACGAAATGCCCACCGATTACTCCACCTCCCTACCTCCCAACTAACCAGTATACCCTACTCCAACTCCTAATGACGACGAAATGCCCACCGATTACTCCACCTCCCCACCTCCCTAACTAACCAGTATACCCTACTCCAACTCCTAATGACGACGAAATGCCCATCGACTACTCCACCTCCCCACCTCCCTAACTAACCAGTATACCCTACTCCAACTCCTAATGACGACGAAATGCCTACCGACTACTCCACCTCCCCACCTCCCTAACTAACCAGTATACCCTACGCCAACTTCTAATGATGACGAAATGCCTACCGACTACTCCACATCCCCACCTCCCTAACTAACCAGTATACCCTACTCCAACTCCTAATGACGATGAAATGCCCACCGACTACTCCACCTCCCCACCTCCCTAACTAACCAGTATACCCTACTCCAACTCCTAATGACGACGAAATGCCCATCGACTACTCCACCTCCCCACCTCCCTAACTAACCAGTATACCCTACTCCAACTCCTAATGACGACGAAATGCCTACCGACTACTCCACCTCCCCACCTCCCTAACTAACCAGTATACCCTACTCCAACTCCTAATGACGACGAAATGCCCACCGACTACTCCACCTCCCCACCTCCCCAACTAACCAGTATACCCTACTCCAACTCCAAATGACGACGACATGCCCACTGACTACTCCACCTCCCCACCTCCCTAACTAACCAGTATACCCTACTCCAACTCCTAATGACGACGACATGCCCACCGACTACTCCACCTCCCCACCTCCCTAACTAACCAGTATACCCTACTCCAACTCCTAATGACGACGAAATGCCCACCGACTACTCCCCCTCCCCACCTCCCTAACTAACCAGTATACCCTACTCCAACTGCTAATGACGACGACATGCTCACCGACTACTCCACCTCCCCAACTAACCAGTATACCCTACTCCACCTCCAAATGACGACGACATGCCCACTGACTACTCCACCTCCCCACCTCCCTAACTAACCAGTATACCCTACTCCAACTCCTAATGACGACGACATGCCCACCGACTACTCCACCTCCCCACCTCCCTAACTAACCAGTATATCCTACTCCAACTCCTAATGACGACGACATGCCCATCGACTACTCCACCTCCCCACCTCCCTAACTAATCAGTATACCCTACTCCAACTCCTAATGACGACGACATGCCCATCGACTACTCCACCTCCCACCTCCCTAACTAACCAGTATACCACGCTCCAACTCCTAATGACGACGACATGCCCACCGACTACTCCACCTCCCCACCTCCCTAACTAACCAGTATACCGTACTCCAACTCCTAATGATGACGAAATGCCTACCTGCCTACCTGCCTACCTTCCTACCTTCCTACCTTCCTACCTACTCACCTCCCCACCTCTCCACCTCCCTACCTCCCCACCTCCCTACCTCCCCACCTCCCCACTTCCCTACCTCCCCACCTCCCTACCTCTTCACCTCCCACCTCCTACCTCCCTACCTCCCCACCTCCCTACCTCCTCACCTCCCTACCTCCCCACCTCCCCACCTCCCTACCTCCCCACCTCCCTACCTCCCCACCTCCCTACCTCCCCACCTCCCCACCTCCCTACCTCCCCACCTCCCCACCTCCCCACCTCCCTACCTCCCTACCTCCCTACCTCCCTACCTCCCTACCTCCCTACCTCCCTACCTCCCTACCTCCCTACCTCCCCACTTCCCCACCTCCCTCATCAACGATTTCAGATATGTACCTAAATGAGACAGTAAAGATTATGACTGTGAGGGTTCTTGGGGGTTCCAGACAAGCGGCAGATTTTGTGTGACTTAGACTGGGGTCGGCAGGCACATTTCCCTCATTTTCAGATAATCAGGCACAGAAAATCAAGATTTCAAAAATATTCCCATCACGCCAACCCTTAATAGAGTATTTCACCGACGATCTCAAGACACTTCCTAAATAGAACAGTTGAAATTATGGTCCTAAGCTTAGTAGGGGGTTCTAGACAAGTGGCACATTTTGGGTCACTTTGGGAAGAATCAGACCTCAGATTTGCCTCAATTTCAGGGTGTTGACATGGAAAATCGAGATTTCAAAAATATTTCCCCCTCAACAGGCCTTAATAGACTATTTCACCGACGATTTCAGATATGTACCTAACTGGGACAGTAAAGATTATAGCTGTAAGTGTGTTGGGGGATTCCAGACAAGCGGCAGATTTTGTGTTACTTAGACTGGGGTCGGCAGGCACATTTCCCTCATTTTCAGATAATCAGGCACAGAAAATCAAGATTTCAAAAATATTCCCATCATGCCAACCCTAAATAGACTATTTCACCGACGATCTCAAGACACTTCCTAAATAGAACAGTTGAAATTATGGTTAATTCAATTTTTATATTTTCATAGTGAAATAAATATAATTATTTCTGTTCACATTGTTTTAACTGATTTTTTATAATCAAATGATATATGAATATATGATAATAATATGAAGGATGCTTCAGTCTCATTGCACCAGAGGCATGGTGTTCTTATACCTAATTACACCATAGAATGTTGCATGCTCTACATGCCATCTAGTGGATAAGGTGTTAAACTAAGGTGTTAATGCGGCACCGCCTTGCAGCAAAGGTGTGAACTCGAGAACAATAGCGAGGCAATCATAAGTAGGCCAACACGGGTGGGTTTCTTATCCAGGTCTTCCATGTCCGTGGTGTCACAATCAAAATGATGCTCAAGCCGTAACTTTCTGTGCACTGTTGTGGTTGGCGACACGTTTGCTCTGACGGTGCGCATGCGTGCATGCATGTTCTACCTAGACCAATATGTGTCCTGCCAACTTCTCTAAACTACGAGAAAAACTGCGGCACATGCAATAAATGAATCACATGACGGAGAATAAGTTGACAGCTAAATTTCAACATGGTTTCATGCCAGGCAGATCGACTGCCCAGGCTATTTTCACAGTTGTAGATATACTTGTAAAAAATATTAATGAAAAAATTACTGTATGTGTGCCTTTGTGGATCTTACAAAGGCATTTGATTCAGTTAATCATATTTTGTAGTTAGAAACCCTTACAAAGATAGGATTATCGAGTGAAGAGGTGAAACTTTTTAAACCATATCTTGGTAAAAGAATTCAAAGAGTTAAAGGGAGTAAAACCCAAACTGAATATGTATCGGTAAAGTATGGCGTACCCCAAGGCTCCGCTCTGGGGCCTGTTCTCTTTATTTTATTCATAAATGAGTTATTTTCAAAATAGAAATATTCGGAGATGACAATGTATGCTGACGATTTGATAATAATAGTAAAAGGGAAGGATCCTCAAAAAATACAAATAGAAATACAAACTGAGTTGAACACAATACAAGACTGGTTAGATTCACAGCTGTTGACAATAAATGGAGTGAAATCCAACATAATGTGGGTATGTGGTATTGGTAAACCAATAAAATAAAGGAAACTAGCTTAAAGATAGTTAAAAAATACAATTACCTAGGTGTGACTATAGATAATCATGTTACCTTTCGAGAACATAATAATAACATATTAAATTACGGAAAATTAGATATTTAATAACAGAGAGAGCAGCATGCACAATAGTAAAGCAAATGATACTACCAAAACTGGAGTATGTAGACTTTGTTTATTTTCTATCTTCCAAAAATGACAGAAATAGACAGAAATAGACTCCATCTGTTGATGATGCTTTTCTGGTGGGAAAATGATTCAGAACATCTAGACCCAACCGATACTGGCATAACGAGACTTAGTGAGAAAATAAGATTCCAAATAGATCAGCCCAAGAGTCAAAAGTATAAACATAGTCCTTTATATCGAGGTAGGAAACTGTGGAACCAACTACCAAAAACTACACAATGCTTACCAAGTAAAGGCTCCTTTAATAAAGCTGTAAAATTGCTCCAAGATAATATATATATAACCAAATAAGTGCCTTATAAAAAACAAATATTCATCTTACAATGAATGAACGATCGTAATAAAATCATATTAGTTAGATTACACAAAATTTCCAGAATTTTCGGATAAAAAGGACATTATGGAACCCGGTGAAATGATGTATTGATATACATTTTCCCATTTTTGTTGTAGATAGATAGATAGAGACGGTGTTACAACATGTATAAGCAGACACAAGAGGTTTCATCTCAGAGTCATATGACCTGAGCGATGAAGGGTGAACTAATGAACTATTGTATAATTGTGGGTACTTATACAAATTGACTGCATGTTGTTGTCACTGTAATGTTCTGTGATGTATTGTGATGTCCATGACGCTTCAGGGAAGAACGCCAACTAGGCCATTGTAAGTTGTCTATTTATGTTTATTGAATAAAAAAAACAAAAAAAACACCTTCTGTTGGCGGACGCTGCACGGACACTGGCGTCGCCTGTGGCAGGAACTTTGTGCACGCGGGCATTGTTAGCAAACAGAGAGGCTGAGGGATAAAGTACGCCCGGATTCTCCTCCCAGCAGTAACAGATCTAGCCACCTCCTGTGTCATGGCAGTAACAGATCTAGCCACCTCCTGTGTCATGGCCGTGACAGATCCAGCCACCTCCTGTGTCATGGCCGTGACAGATCCAGCCACCTCCTGTGTCATGGCCGTAACAGATCCAGCCACCTCCTGTGTCATGGCCGTGACAGATCCAGCCACCTCCTGTGTCATGGCCGTGACAGATCCAGCCACCTCCTGTGTCATGGCCGTGACAGATCCAGCCACCTCCTGTGTCATGGCAGTGACAGATCCAGCCACCTCCTGTGTCATGGCCGTGACAGATCCAGCCACCTCCTGTGTCATGGCCGTGACAGATCCAGCCACCTCCTGTGTCATGGCCGTGACAGATCCAGCCACCTCCTGTGTCATGGCCGTGACAGATCCAGCCACCTCCTGTGTCATGGCCGTGACAGATCCAGCCACCTCCTGTGTCATGGCCGTAACAGATCCAGCCACCTCCTGTGTCATGGCCGTGACAGATCCAGCCACCTCCTGTGTCATGGCCGTGACAGATCCAGCCACCTCCTGTGTCATGGCCGTGACTGATGACGAGAAGACTCCAGCACAACCGGAATCTCCCGACACCAGGAAAACCCGGTTTAAGACTAAAACTTGAGGAAACACCCGATTAAAACTAAAACACCCCCCCCCCCCCCCCCTAAAAAGACATGACGGAGAAAGACGTTTCAAATTTCTAATAAAAAGCTCCTCCCCCGACTGTTTTATGTAGAGCTTACGTTGCGACTGGTGCCAATGAGTGCAGCTTGTGTTACTCAGATGTATGCAGGGATAAGCTTCTCACAAGGCAGTCCAGCAGACAGAGTACAACAGTCCATGGTGCCCACCCGTATCTGTAACTATCATGTAACTACCTCATAGTTAATATCACTTGATCTCTGTTTACTTCACATCTCATCCCATTATTTACCCTAGAGCAAAATGGTCCACAAATAAGTTTGTAATCAAACTTCATTCCTGTTTGAGTACCGTTAGCTGCACTCTATGTACGCCGCTACACTATATTGTCTGTTACTGTCCATGAGGGACCGGGCGGAAACCTGTTTGAGTACCGTTAGCTGCACTCTATGTACGCCGCTACACTATATTGTCTGTTACTGTCCATGAGGGACCGGGCGGAAACCTGTTTGAGTACCGTTAGCTGCACTCTATGTACGCCGCTACACTATATTGTCTGTTACTGTCCATGAGGGACCGGGCGGAAACCTGTTTGAGTACCGTTAGCTGCACTCTATGTACGCCGCTACACTATATTGTCTGTTACTGTCCATGAGGGACCGGGCGGAAACCTGTTTGAGTACCGTTAGCTGCACTCTATGTACGCCGCTACACTATATTGTCTGTTACTGTCCATGAGGGACCGGGCCGAAACCTGTTTGAGTACCGTTAGCTGCACTCTATGTACGCCGCTACACTATATTGTCTGTTACTGTCCATGAGGGACCGGGCAGAAACCTGTTTGAGTACCGTTAGCTGCACTCTATGTACGCCGCTACACTATATTGTCTGTTACTGTCCATGAGGGACCGGGCGGAAACCTGTTTGAGTACCGTTAGCTGCACTCTATGTACGCCGCTACACTATATTGTCTATTACTGTCCATGAGGGACCGGGCGGAAACCTGTTTGAGTACCGTTAGCTGCACTCTATGTACGCCGCTACACTATATTGTCTGTTACTGTCCATGAGGGACCGGGCGGAAACCTGTTTGAGTACCGTTAGCTGCACTCTATGTACGCCGCTACACTATATTGTCTGTTACTGTCCATGAGGGACCGGGCAGAAACCTGTTTGAGTACCGTTAGCTGCACTCTTAGACTTGCTCATGCCTTTGATTATGGGCATTCATTAAATGATTCAGCACAATCAGAATAAACACAATCAGAATAAATTATAATATGTATCTTTCTCTGACAGGCCCATGAATCAAAGACTTGTCCACTATGAACGAAATATCCTGTTTATGGCCCCAAGCTGCTCTCTGTGAAAAAAAACAGCCATAACCAGAAAGATCATTTTCTGGTCACCCACAATAAACAAAGCACAAGTTCGCACTCTCCACTAGAGGGCAGGCAGATCGCAGTGTAGAAGTAACTCTTTTGATTCCCACAAGGTGGCAGCACACACGCATTCAGAAGTCACTTAAAAGACTACTACATGACTTCATCTCATTTATATTTACCGCACTACAGGACATTTATAACCCATTGTTATAACTCAACTGTTATTTGTTAAATTTATGTAATGATTTTTAGTCATGGTAATATTATATCCATTTGAAGAACTGACTCTCACGCCACAAATGGCTCTGTTAGTAATACTTGCATTCATGTGGTTAACTAGTTTGACTGGATTATCATTAAAACCGATACGAGACAAACGCCAAGAGAGGAACAAGGTCGTGACGGCTTTATTACATTAACATGACATTGCTAGGCATTGTGCCATGAAGACAAAGAACAGACAGATTAAACACCATATACCAGCACTTCAGTGTTGTTACAAATCATTTGTTACATACCAATTTTATCTACATTTGAAATAGAACATAATCCTTTAGCAACTAAGTTGAGACCTGAATCGACTTTTGCCAAGTATTCATATTCAGCATAACTATGGTGACATTCGTTTTATGAATATTACATCCTGCAGAAAATATAGTCCAAAATATACCCTGAAAGAATCAACCAAATACACCCAGCATTCATTTAACAAAAATATCATTATAGAAAAAAAGACAACGAAAAATGCCTCATGGCCTTGTCCTGATAGAGCACCATGATACCTGGAGACATTCCTAGGTCTGGTGCATCATGATACCTGGAGACATTCCTAGGTCTGGTGCATCATGATGTCTGGAGACATTCCTAGGTCTGGTGCATCATGATGTCTGGAGGCATTCCTAGGTCTGGTGCATCATGATGTCTGGAGACATTCCTAGGTCTGGTGCATCATGATGTCTGGAGGCATTCCTAGGTCTGGTGCATCATGATACCTGGAGGCATTCCTAGGTCTGGTGCATCATGATGTCTGGAGGCATTCCTAGGTCTGGTGCATCATGATACCTGGAGACATTCCTAGGTCTGGTGCATCATGATACCTGGAGACATTCCTAGGTCTGGTGCATCATGATGTCTGGAGGCATTCCTAGGTCTGGTGCATCATGATGTCTGGAGGCATTCCTAGGTCTGGTGCATCATGATGTCTGGAGACATTCCTAGGTCTGGTGCATCATGATGTCTGGAGGCATTCCTAGGTCTGGTGCATCATGATACCTGGAGACATTCCTAGGTCTGGTGCATCATGATACCTGGAGACATTCCCAGGCAGAGTATGCAATGATGCCTTGAGGCACAAGTATTCAGAATTTGAGTAATTGCTGTGTGACAAAATTCGATTAGTTTGATATTGTCCAAACCTATGGAAAACATGGAAAATGTCACCATGGTGATGTTGGTATAAGATATAGCTGTAATACTGTGTGTTAACTGAGCCGGGAGGGGGGTGTGTTACCGTGTGTTAGCTGAGTGGGGGAGGGGGGTGTATTACTGTGTGTTAACTGAGTGGGGGAGGGGGGTGTATTACCGTGTATTAACTGAGTGGGGGAGGGGGTGTATTACCGTGTATTAACTGAGTGGGGGAGGGGGTGTATTACCGTGTATTAACTGAGTGGGGGAGGGGGTGTATTACCGTGTATTAACTGAGTGGGGGAGGGGGTGTGTTACCGTGTGTTAGCTGAGTGGGGGAGGGGGGTGTATTACTGTGTGTTAACTGAGTGGGGGAGGGGGGTGTATTACTGTGTGTTAACTGAGTGGGGGAGGGGGGTGTGTTACCGTGTGTTAGCTGAGTGGGGGAGGGGGGTGTATTACTGTGTGTTAACTGAGTGGGGGAGGGGGGTGTATTACTGTGTGTTAACTTAGCCGAGAGGGGGATGTATTACTGTGTGTTAACTGAGCCGGGAGGGGGGTGTATTACCGTGTGTTAACTGAGTGGGGGGAGGGGGGTGTATTACCGTGTGTTAACTGAGTGGGGGAGGGGGGTCTATTACCGTGTGTTAACTGAGTGGGGGAGGGGGGTGTATTACCGTGTATTAACTGAGTGGGGGAGGGGGGTGTATTACCGTGTATCAACTGAGTGGGGGAGGGGGTGTATTACCGTGTATTAACTGAGTGGGGGAGGGGGTGTATTACCGTGTGTTAACTGAGTGGGGGAGGGGGTGTATTACCGTGTGTTAACTGAGTGGGGGAGGGGGTGTATTACCGTGTATTAACTGAGTGGGGGAGGGGGGTGTATTACCGTCTGTTAACTGAGTGGGGGAGGGGGTGTATTACTGTGTATTAACTGAGTGGGGGAGGGGGTGTATTACTGTGTGTTAACTGAGTGGGGGAGGGGGGTGTATTACCGTGTGTTAACTGAGTGGGGGAGGGGGTGTATTACTGTGTGTTAACTGAGTGGGGGAGGGGGGTGTATTACCGTGTGTTAACTGAGTGGGGGAGGGGGTGTATTACCGTGTGTTAACTGAGTGGGGGAGGGGGTGTATTACCGTGTGTTAACTGAGTGGGGGAGGGGGTGTATTACCGTGTATTAACTGAGTGGGGGAGGGGGTGTATTACCGTGTATTAACTGAGTGGGGGAGGGGGTGTATTACCGTATGTTAACTGAGTGGGGGAGGGGGATGTATTACCGTGTATTAACTGAGTGGGGGAGGGGGTGTATTACCGTGTATTAACTGAGTGGGGGAGGGGGTGTATAACCGTGTGTTAACTGAGTGGGGGAGGGGGGTCTATTACCGTGTGTTAACTGAGTGGGCGAGGGGGGTGTATTACTGTGTGTTTACTGAGTGGGGGAGGGGGTGTATTACCGTGTATTAACTGAGTGGGGGAGGGGGTGTATTACCGTGTGTTAACTGAGTGGGGGAGGGGGGTGTATTACTGTGTGTTAACTGAGTGGGGGAGGGGGTGTATTACCGTGTGTTAACTGAGTGGGGGAGGGGGGTCTATTACCGTGTGTTAACTGAGTGGGGGAGGGGGGTCTATTACCGTGTGTTAACTGAGTGGGGGAGGGGGGTCTATTACCGTGTGTTAACTGAGTGGGGGAGGGGGTGTATTACTGTGTGTTAACTGAGTGGGGGAGGGGGGTGTATTACCGTGTATTAACTGAGTGGGGGAGGGGGTGTATTACTGTGTGTTAACTGAGTGGGGGAGGGGGGTGTATTACCGTGTATTAACTGAGTGGGGGAGGGGGGTGTATTACCGTGTATTAACTGAGTGGGGGAGGGGGGTGTATTACCATGTGTTAACTGAGTGGGGGAGGGGGTGTATTACCGTGTATTAACTGAGTGGGGGAGGGGGGTGTATTACCGTGTATTAACTGAGTGGGGGAGGGGGGTGTATTACCGTGTATTAACTGAGTGGGGGAGGGGGTGTATTACTGTGTTAGCTGAGTGGGGGAGGGGGGTGTATTACCGTGTGTTAACTGAGTGGGGGAGGGGGTGTATTACTGTGTGTTAACTGAGTGGGGGGAGGGGGGTGTATTACCGTGTATTAACTGAGTGGGGGAGGGGGGTGTATTACCGTGTGGTATGACGGACCTGCCCGGTGCACACTTGAGTTAAATAGTCGTACAGCTCTTGGTCACTCAAACACACACCAACAACTTGTACAATAGAAAACTGCTCAACAACTAACGCTTCAGAAGCTCTTACAATTACATTGACTGTCAGGTTGTAGGAATTGCCATAATATCGCTCCTTGAGTTTCTAGTGAATATACCAATACCAGAAAGTGTCCATGATTAAATACGTATAAATGTAAACTTCATGGAACAGCCGATTCCACTTGACATAACAGCAAAGAAGGTAGGTCTACCTCAATCAATGTGGGAGATTCTGATAGAATAATTATAAAATCAGAAAAGAAATTGGAGCATAAACTGCTCATTGGTTCGAGGTTTCTAGTATTTGTAGCACTGGAAACATTCATACACAACTGTCACAATGGCTACTTCTCAAGAAAACTATTACATAACACAATAATTCAGTTGATATTGACCATTGAGTGATAAAAGACAGGTTTTTGTTTGATGATGTCAGTAACAGGCATTACTATATACCCATGACGTATATACTATTAGTTCTATACAACCATGACGTATATACTGTTAGTACTATATGCCCATGACGTATATACTGTTAGTACTATACACCCATGACGTATACTGTTAGTACTATACAACCATGACGTATATATATACTGTTAGTTCTATATGCCCATGACGTATACTGTTAGTACTATATACCCATGACGTATATACTGTTAGTACTATATACCCATGACGTATATACTGTTAGTTCTATACAACCATGACGTATATACCGTTAGTACTATATGCCCATGATGTATATATACTGTTAGTACTATACAACCATGACGTATATACTGTTAGTACTATATGCCCATGATGTATATATACTGTTAGTACTATACAACCATGACGTATACTGTTAGTTCTATACAACCATGACGTATATATATACTGTTAGTACTAAACAACAATGATGTATATACTGTTATTATTATATGCCCATGATGTATATACTGTTGGTACTATATACCCATGACATATATACTGTCAATATACAGTTTCGCCCTATAACGTAAAAATACCATACAGAATACTGTTACTCTTCTGTATGGCAAAATATGAAACACTGTTCCATACATGTTGACTAAAACATTAGTTTTAGGCCAAACTAAGTCAATGATTAATAATAATTTTTAATAATAATTTTGGGTATATAGTAAATATAGAACAATCTTCTATGCTCTAACAGAAGCATAGAAACCTGATGATAATTTATGGTTCATACGGAACTCGGTGTAGACGCCTCGTTCCGTACAAATTGTAGATCTCGTTTTGTCGCTTGTACAGCGTGGTCAGGTCGTTCTATATGTATAATAGCAGACTGTGGTTGAAGGTTGGATGAGAAGAGTGGCACCACCCATGAAGTACATAGTGAGCGCGTGGTGGGGTGTGTGAACGATGCAATTTGGAAATGTGTCGATATCCCTTCTTTGACAAGTTTTTTAAAACCCCGCCTAAGGGGACATCCTCCGTTCCAAACGAAGTGACCCCATAAACGGGGTGCTCCCTCAAGCGGGGTTGAAATAAACTTAATGGGAATTTCTGTTCCGAGCAAACTGTTCCGAGCGAGGGGTCCCAGAAGCAGGGTTTTACTGTATATAAGAAGGAGGGCTAAAAACTTTCAGAACTTTCGTATAATACTTTATTGATGGTCATTTTGTAAAGTAGTTATTGTCAGGGAAAAGTATTATCCCAATAGCATGTATAAAACACACTGACCCAGAATAGGACTGAGAACGGATATAAATCTTATGTCTTAAGATAATGGATTTGCCAAAGAAGATCTTTAACAACACTTAACAAATACCGACACGGTAAAGCACTTCAACATTGATGAGGTCTTGTACAAAACAGTTCTCCCTCCACTAGGAAAAAACAATTTCAAATTAATGTAAATTGAAGAAATAACTTTATGTAAGGTCACAACTTAAACCAACTGTTCTGTTGAAATGTGTCTGATAAATGATTTAAGAGAAATGCTCAGTGTGTTGGTTCAGGGCGTACAGATGAAGGAGGGCAGAAGGGTTGAGAAGTGATATGTCGCGGGGTGGACGACTGAGGCAGGGCACGGCCTGCGACAAGCCCGCGACGAGCCCGCGATGAGCCCGCGATGAGCCCGCGACGAGCCTACGATGAGCCTACGACGAGCCCGCGACGAGCTCAGGTCTGTGTTGGAGGCACTCTACGGCAGGCACGCGGGTATCGAGGGAACATGCGGAAGAGTACTGTACCTGTATCTGTACTGTACTGTACCTGTGCTGTACTGTACCTGTACCTGTACTGTACCTGTATCTGTGCTGTACTGTACCTGTACTGTACTGTACCTGTACTGTACCTGTACCTGTATCTGTGCTGTACTGTACCTGTACTGTACTGAACCTGTACCGTACCTGTATCTGTACTGTACCTGTATCTGTACTGTACCTGTATCTGTGCTGTACTGTACCTGTACCGTACCTGTACTGTACCGTACCTGTATCTGTACTGTACTGTACCTGTATCTGTACTGTACCTGTATCTGTGCTGTACTGTACCTGTACCGTACCTGTACTGTACCGTATCTGTACTGTACTGTACTGTACCTGTATCTGTGCTGTACTGTACCTGTATCTGTGCTGTACTGTACCATAACATACTCTACCTGTACTCTACCTGTACTGTACCTGTACCTTTACTGTACCATACCATACTCTACCTGTACTGTACCTGTATCATACCTGTACCTTTACTGTACTGTACCTGTACTTGTACTCTACCTGTACCGTACCTGTACCTTTACTGTACCTGTACCATACTTGTACTGTACTGTACCTGTATCATACCTGTACTGTACCCGTACCATACTGTACCTGTACGGTACCTGTGCGGTACCTGTACGGTACCTGTACTGTACAGGTACGCAATCTCGGTTTCCCAATTCAGTGCCAAGAGGCTCACAAACCCTGTCTTTGAGGTTAGCTGACGTATGAAGGTTTCTGCAATATTCAGGTAACAATGGCTGCTTCACTAAGAAAATCTGCCACAATTATATTTATATTCCAAATTTTCTGTACAAGTTGAGGGCATGGTCTTGCGACAGGCAGAATTTGAGAATCAACTGAAAGTCCAGTGCACATCTACTGCTGATGTCGAGGACTGAGACTTCAGAACTAATGGAGCAGTGCACATCTACTGCTGATGTCGAGGCAGGCACTGAGACTTCATAACTAATGGAGCAGTGCACATCTACTGCTGATGTCGAGGCAGGGACTGAGACTTCATAACTAATGGAGCAGTGCACATCTACTGCTGATGTCGAGGCAGGGACTGAGACTTCATAACTAATGGAGCAGTGCACATCTACTGCTGATGTCGAGGCAGGGACTGAGACTTCATAACTAATGGAGCAGTGCACATCTACTGCTGATGTCGAGGCAGGGACTGAGACTTCATAACTAATGGAGCAGTGCACATCTACTGCTGATGTCGAGGACTGAGACTTCATAATTAATGGAGCAGTGCACATCTACTGCTGATGTCGAGGCAGGGACTGAGACTTCATAACTAATGGAGCAGTGCACATCTACTGCTGATGTCGAGGCAGGGACTGAGACTTCAGAACTAATGGAGCAGTGCACATCTACTGCTGATGTCGAGGACTGAGACTTCATAATTAATGGAGCAAATAAGTAACACAATATGAGGATAACTTCAAAAATGTCCTACCATGCCAATACATCATGATATGTTGTTACTCAGTAATACATGAGCGTTAGCGAGTGTATTACCATGGAATGTTGGTTAAATACGAGACATAACACAGCCAAGACAGAAAATCTGAGAACATAATAGAACGAACAGAAGCAGAGATTAATTACAAAGTTGTACTTTAATACACTTAAAGAAAGAGCAGTATTTACAGACAACATACACGAAGATCATGTAGAATTATACAATTTTACAGTCAGTTCCCTGCATATACAGAGATAGAGAATAATACAATTTTACAGCGTACGGTCAGAGAATCTCCATCTTGTAGGCGGATGGACCTGTCATTTGTTCTCTGAATACTGCACGCTTCTCTCCTCCATCATCAAGGTCGTGTCAAGGTGATGATGACAAGCGGCGGAAGGAGAGTTTCTCTGTCGTCAGAGGTCAGAAACCAGCCAGATGTCTGTTCACTACTTTAACTCCACTTTGACGAGAAATTATCAGATTGAAAACAATAAGTCAAATCTCTCATGAAAAGCAGATCTTTCTGTCGGTCAGATATTTGACAGAAAGCAATCGGCCAGATCTTTCTGTCGGTCAGATATTTGACAGAAACTAATAGCCAGATCTTTTAATCGGTCAGATATTTGACAGAAACCAAACATTGAGATGTTTTATAGAAACCAATCGGTCAGATCTTTGATAGGAACAAAAGGTCAAGTCTCCTAATTTTCAATCGATAATAACTTTCATAGAAAACATTTGGCTAGATCAATCCTTTCGAACTATAAACTTGATGAAATGGACCGGAAAGTCCACCTTTCTCAAGTCGCGATAAAATGCTGAAAAGCTGTCCACACATAGCGAGTATTGCTTTTTGGTTCTGGGCTGGTCGGTGCTGAGATGACGGAGAGGTGGAATGTTCCAGACTTAAGGCGTGGGATTCAAGTCGAGTCACAGGTTACAAGTTTGCTAAAAAAGTCCAGACACAACTGAGCGATCAACTCGCTCTACAAGTGCCGCTGAAGCACGAAAAGGAGGCGGTTTTTTATAAAGCCTGGTAGAAAAATAAGTTGTGAAAGAATCCACAACAAAAACTCATAGTTTCAGCAATATAGTAAAGGTAGCTATCCTCTAAACATTAATCCAAAATGCTGCTACCAAAAATCTACAATTCATATACAAAGTAAAATATCATTGTAAAAAAAATTCTTACATAGGGAAATATCACATGAATTGGTGGAGTTGGTGACTTGTAGGAAGCTGGACAAACGCGTAACCCAATCTCTGTCTAGTGGAATGTGGAGATTCTGAGGGCTGTTAGGAGCACAGCGATATGAAACCTCACCTCTTTACAAAGTGACAAACGGGTGACCCGGGCCCTGTTTAGTGAGGAGTACAGCGATATGATACCTCACCTCTTTACAAAGTGACAAACGGGTGACCCGGGCTCTGTTTAGTGGGAGCACAGCGATATGAAACCTCACCTCTTTACAAAGTGACAAACGGGTGACCCGGGCCCTGTTTAGTGAGGAGTACAGCGATATGAAACCTCACCTCTTTACAAAGTGACAAACGGGTGACCCGGGCTCTGTTTAGTGAGGAGTACAGCGATATGATACCTCACCTCTTTACAAAGTGACAAACGGGTGACCCGGGCTCTGTTTAGTGAGGAGTACAACGATATGAAACCTCACCTCTTTACAAAGTGACAAACGGGTAAACCGGGCCCTGTTTAGTGAGGAGTACAGCGATATGATACCTCACCTCTTTACAAAGTGACAAACGGGTGACCCGGGCTCTGTTTAGTGAGGAGTACAGCGATATGATACCTCACCTCTTTACAAAGTGACAAACGGGTGACCCGGGCTCTGTTTAGTGAGGAGTACAGCGATATGAAACCTCACCTCTTTACAAAGTGACAAACGGGTGACCCGGGCTCTGTTTAGTGAGGAGTACAGCGATATGATACCTCACCTCTTTACAAAGTGACAAACGGGTGACCCGGGCTCTGTTTAGTGAGGAGTACAGCAATATGAAACCTCACCTCTTTACAAAGTGACAAACGGGTGACCCGGGCCCTGTTTAGTGAGGAGTACAGCGATATGATACCTCACCTCTTTACAAAGTGACAAACGGGTGACCCGGGCTCTGTTTAGTGAGGAGCACAGCGATATGATACCTCACCTCTTTACAAAGTGACAAACGGGTGACCCGGGCTCTGTTTAGTGAGGAGCACAGCGATATGAAACCTCACCTCTTTACAAAGTGACAAACGGGTGACCCGGGCTCTGTTTAGTGAGGAGCACAGCGATATGAAACCTCACCTCTTTACAAAGTGACAAACGGGTGACCCGGGCTCTGTTTAGTGAGGAGCACAGCGATATGATACCTCACCTCTTTACAAAGTGACAAACGGGTGACCCGGGCTCTGTTTAGTGAGGAGTACAGCGATATGAAACCTCACCTCTTTACAAAGTGACAAACGGGTAAACCGGGCCCTGTTTAGTGAGGAGTACAGCGATATGAAACCTCACCTCTTTACAAAGTGACAAACGGGTGACCCGGGCTCTGTCTAGTGAGGAGTACAGCGATATGATACCTCACCTCTTTACAAAGTGACAAACGGGTGACCCGGGCTCTGTTTAGTGAGGAGTACAGCGATATGAAACCTCACCTCTTTACAAAGTGACAAACGGGTGACCCGGGCTCTGTCTAGTGAGGAGTACAGCGATATGAAACCTCACCTCTTTACAAAGTGACAAACGGGTGACCCGGGCTCTGTCTAGTGAGGAGTACAACGATATGATACCTCACCTCTTTCACGAGGGTGCTTAATATAAAAAAGGGAAGCAGTCTCAAACTACCATCCGCTTGTCGGCAGGACACTTCTTTACCAAGTGTCTGATCTCGTTTACAATGTCATTGCGGCGTGAAATCTCATAAATCAGTCAGCAATTCCTGCCCACACACAGTGTAGGAGTCAAATAGGGGCGGGATGAGAGAGGTCTAGGATGAGTCTCCCCCTTTATATGTGTGTGTGTGTGTTTTGTCCTGTGGTCCCCGGCCATAATGTCCACCTTAATCTTATATCTGTCTTTGTATATATATATGTGTATATATATGTGTATATATATGAGGAGATAAACAGACATAATGTCCACCTTAATCTTATATCTGTCTTTGTATATATATATGTGTATATATATATGTATATATATCAGGAGATAAACAGACATAATGTCCACCTTAATCTTATATCTGTCTTTGTATATATATATGTGTATATATATATATGTATATATATCAGGAGATAAACAGACATTCCTTCTCCAACACTCGGTCGTCCCGAGTGAACTCACAGGTGATTATAATACATACCTACCGATGAAGACACTACAATGATGTCAGAACAAAGCGCAAGTAGTTCTCATGTGGACTTTGGTTGATCAGAGAGACCAAGATAACGTGGAAATCCCCCTGAAACCCGGCTTCACGAGACAACCGTTAAAACAGCCCTCACAGACCTTCACCGGCCAGCCCCCAGTGAGTATTCCTTTTACAATACTCCATGGGAGTTGGGTACGAGTTCCCGATGTCAAGCCTATGAGATAAACACCAGGGTAAGGTATGACAGCACCCTCTGACAGCACCCTCTGACAGCACCCTCTGAGCACCGTCAAGTCGCCAATAAAGCCTTTTTCCACGGGCCGACTATCCGCCACCGACCTGCAGTCATGAACCACCGACGCCAGATCGGTGCCTGGAAACAGACATGCAGAGAAGTGCTTGCTCGCTGATTGATTGTGCACAGATTATACAATGAGGCCACCACCGACGGACTTCTTTACCCTCTGACAGAATCAAAGGGCTTTGATAGTCGTTGAGTTTGGAGGATTATTGCGTCAGTATGGACCTGTCAAATGCGGCAGAAACACGGCATACACAGCACACTCACTGATGTTTAGACACCAACTGACTACACAGAGAACTTAATTAATCAGTGATCTTTTCATCGACCAGTGGTAAAACGGCTTACAGAGTGCATCGTACAACGACACCGATTGTCACTGATTCACTGCGGTCATTGGTGAGAATCGGGGAGTCAGGTTACCATGTCACACCGTGTTTACAGTTCTGTCAGGTTACCATGTGTTACAGTTCTGTGTCGGGTTACCACAACGTGTTCTGTGTCAGGTTACCATGTCACAACGTGTTTACAGTTCTGTCAGGTTACCATGTCACAACGTGTTTACAGTTGTCAGGTTAGCACGTGTTACAGTTCTGTCAGGTTACCATGTGTTTACAGTTCTGTGTCAGGTTACCACAACGTGTTCTGTGTCGGGTTACCATGTCACAACGTGTTTACAGTTCTGTGTTGGGTTACCATGTCACAACGTGTTTACAGTTCTGTGTCGGGTTACCATGTGTTACAGTTCTGTGTCGGGTTACCATGTCACAACATGTTTCAGTTCTGTGTCGGGTTACCACAATGTGTTCTGTGTCGGGTTACCATGTCACACCGTGTTTCAGTTCTGTGTCGGGTTACCACGTGTTACAGTTCTGTGTCGGGTTACCATGTCACAACATGTTTCAGTTCTGTGTCGGGTTACCACAACGTGTTCTGTGTCGGGTTACCATGTCACACCGTGTTTCAGTTCTGTGTCGGGTTACCATGTGTTACAGTTCTGTGTCGGGTTACCATGTCACAACATGTTTCAGTTCTGTGTCGGGTTACCACAACGTGTTCTGTGTCGGGTTACCATGTCACACCGTGTTTCAGTTCTGTGTCGGGTTACCATGTGTTACAGTTCTGTGTCGGGTTACCATGTCACACCGTGTTTCAGTTCTGTGTCGGGTTACCATGTGTTACAGTTCTGTGTCGGGTTACCATGTCACACCGTGTTTCAGTTCTGTGTCGGGTTACCACAACGTGTTCTGTGTCGGGTTACCACAACGTGTTCTGGGCGACTGTTGACAGTGGTACTATGGGGAGACGGGCTGAGGGGGGCTGCTTTATCTACTTGTACCTCCTTCTTCACACTCGTCACGTCTAACGACCTTTAAACAACTGACATCTAGTTCTTCTGGTCACTCATTATCATGAACCTGAATATCATTATAATCTCCATTTTGTTACTTCCTGTTGTGAATAACAGGTCACGTGGTACATTCATCACTCTACGACTGGGCAGCACAGGCGAGACATGCGCACACAGGTATAAAATACTATCTCACTGAGAGCGTCATGCTTTAACCGTGCTACAAAGACAGACTCTTACATGGGGACTCACTACATGAGCCTTCTAGTTCGCCCTTCCCACAGGAATCCCTCCACCTACAGCTCTAGCGGAGCGCTGGGCTTCATGGGATTCTAACGGAGTCTGCTGGGGTTAGCTGAATTCAGAATTTTGAAAGATTAGAGAACAAACGTATTTAAGATTTAGATTTAAGTTACCTGGAGGCTGTGTTGTTCTCAAAACAGAATCTGTTGAGAATTTCATCTCTTTAAGACTGGAATAAAATCCTACATGCAGGGAAAATCCTACAAACTGGCATCCCGGCTAGACGGGTTAAAGCTGGCTCACTGAAGGGTTCCCAGTCTCTGTGTGTGTGTGTGTTCGTGTTGACACTTAAAGACCTTAAATCCATCTCCACTTCCCCTCCTCTTTACGCCAATGAAAAAACTAAAATACCAGAAGTCAGACTCTGCAAGTGGTTGCGAGCTGAAAGGAAAATAAACAGAGTTACAAATAGGAAAAGACAATTTTAAAGATGATGAGGATGATTAAGAAAGAACTTCATCGAGTTTTGGTCAAACCCAGTGAGTTTACGGAGAGCGAACCGACATTGATGGCATATTTTCAGTGGATCGAGTGCGGTTCAGATTTGTTCACCCCTCTCACTGATTAAACGGCTAACGTTTATGACATTATCTCACTGAATGTGGCGGCACTGTTTATTTTCCTACCCCTAATAAAACCACCACAGGTTTAACAATGTTAAACATTGGGTCATTGTATTCGGGCGACCGTGCAGTTATTTACTGCACGAGGGCAATACAATAGAATTGACCAATCAGCGGCCAGAACTTAAGCGACTCCACACAAATGCCGTCTATGAAATGTTGACGACCTATAGTCTTACTTGGCGATGCAGCATCTGCAAATTTCACTCGCTGGAGCAACTTGGAGGAACTCCTATGGATAAGATTGTGGAGACGGGGTAGGATACAACACCGATCTGGAGTTCAGGGCACTCCGGTTAGGTCTGCTTCTGACTATGCTTAGTAACAAGACTTGACTTCAATGGAAGACTACCAACCTTAGTGAATATACTGCAATAGATTATTTATAAAACCCAAATAAACCCTGTAAAGGAGGAGTTACCTCTGTTTATCGCGTAGTGGCGCTGATCAGGAACGCGGGGAGGAGCGCGAGGAACGCCGAGAGGGTCACGTGACTGGCGCCGGCCACGTAGGAGCCCTGCGGGGGGCAGTTAGGACCCTGACACTCCGACGTCTCTGTCAACGAGAAGCAAACAATGAAACCCATCAGTGTCGGCATGAAAATTAAAACTATTAAAAAGTCCAGAGTGCGGTTTAAGATACTGGACTAACGGGGAGATACAGAACGGGACTGATCGTAGAGTGTGGTTTATGATACTGGACTAACGGGGAGATACAGAACGGGACTGATCATAGAGTGTGGTTTATGATACTGGACTAACGGGGAGATACAGAACAGGACTGATTATAGAGTGTGGTTTAAGATACTGGACTAACGGGGAGATACAGAACGGGACTGATCATAGAGTGTGGTTTAAGATACTGGACTAACGGGGAGATACAGAACGGGACTGATCGTAGAGTGTGGTTTATGATACTGGACTAACGGGGAGATACAGAACGGAACTGATCATAGAGTGTGGTTTAAGATACTGGACTAACGGGGAGATACAGTACGGGACTGATCGTAGAGTGTGGTTTATGATACTGGACTAACGGGGAGATACAGAACGGGACTGATCATAGAGTGTGGTTTAAGATACTGGACTAACGGGGAGATACAGAACGGGACTGATCATAGAGTGTGGTTTATGATACTGGACTAACGGGGAGATACAGAACGGGACTGATCGTAGAGGGTGGTTTATGATACTGGACTAACGGGGAGATACAGAACGGGACTGATCATAGAGTGTGGTTTATGATACTGGACTAACGGGGAGATACAGAACGGGACTGATCATAGAGTGTGGTTTATGATACTGGACTAACGGGGAGATACAGAACGGGACTGATTATAGAGTGTGGTTTAAGATACTGGACTAACGGGGAGATACAGAACGGGACTGATCATAGAGTGTGGTTTATGATACTGGACTAACGGGGAGATACAGAACGGGACTGATCATAGAGTGTGGTTTAAGATACTGGACTAACGGGGAGATACAGAACGGGACTGATCGTAGAGTGTGGTTTATGATACTGGACTAACGGGGAGATACAGAACGGGACTGATCATAGAGTGTGGTTTATGATACTGGACTAACGGGGAGATACAGAACAGGACTGATTATAGAGTGTGGTTTAAGATACTGGACTAACGGGGAGATACAGAACGGGACTGATCATAGAGTGTGGTTTAAGATACTGGACTAACGGGGAGATACAGAACGGGACTGATCGTAGAGTGTGGTTTATGATACTGGACTAACGGGGAGATACAGAACGGAACTGATCATAGAGTGTGGTTTAAGATACTGGACTAACGGGGAGATACAGTACGGGACTGATCGTAGAGTGTGGTTTATGATACTGGACTAACGGGGAGATACAGAACGGGACTGATCATAGAGTGTGGTTTAAGATACTGGACTAACGGGGAGATACAGAACGGGACTGATCATAGAGTGTGGTTTATGATACTGGACTAACGGGGAGATACAGAACGGGACTGATCGTAGAGGGTGGTTTATGATACTGGACTAACGGGGAGATACAGAACGGGACTGATCATAGAGTGTGGTTTATGATACTGGACTAACGGGGAGATACAGAACGGGACTGATCATAGAGTGTGGTTTATGATACTGGACTAACGGGGAGATACAGAACGGGACTGATTATAGAGTGTGGTTTAAGATACTGGACTAACGGGGAGATACAGAACGGGACTGATCATAGAGTGTGGTTTATGATACTGGACTAACGGGGAGATACAGAACGGGACTGATCATAGAGTGTGGTTTAAGATACTGGACTAACGGGGAGATACAGAACGGGACTGATCGTAGAGTGTGGTTTATGATACTGGACTAACGGGGAGATACAGAACGGGACTGATCATAGAGTGTGGTTTAAGATACTGGACTAACGGGGAGATACAGTACGGGACTGATCGTAGAGTGTGGTTTATGATACTGGACTAACGGGGAGATACAGAACGGGACTGATCATAGAGTGTGGTTTAAGATACTGGACTAACGGGGAGATACAGAACGGGACTGATCGTAGAGTGTGGTTTAAGATACTGGACTAACAGGGAGATACAGTACGGGACTGATCGTAGAGTGTGGTTTATGATACTGGACTAACGGGGAGGTACAGAACGGGACTGATTATAGAGTGTGGTTTATGATACTGGACTAACGGGGAGATACAGAACGGGACTGATCGTAGAGTGTGGTTTATGATACTGGACTAACGGGGAGATACAGAACGGGACAGGACATAGAGTGTGGTTTATGATACTGGACTAACGGGGAGATACAGAACGGGACTGATCATAGAGTGTGGTTTAAGATACTGGACTAACGGGGAGATACAGAACGGGACTGATCGTAGAGTGTGGTTTATGATACTGGACTAACGGGGAGATACAGAACGGGACTGATCATAGAGTGTGGTTTAAGATACTGGACTAACGGGGAGATACAGTATGGGACTGATCGTAGAGTGTGGTTTATGATACTGGACTCACGGGGAGATACAGAACGGGACTGATCATAGAGTGTGGTTTAAGATACTGGACTAACGGGGAGATACAGAACGGGACTGATCATAGAGTGTGGTTTATGATACTGGACTAACGGGGAGATACAGAACGGGACTGATCGTAGAGGGTGGTTTATGATACTGGACTAACGGGGAGATACAGAACGGGACTGATCATAGAGTGTGGTTTATGATACTGGACTAACGGGGAGATACAGAACGGGACTGATTATAGAGTGTGGTTTATGATACTGGACTAACGGGGAGATACAGAACGGGACTGATCGTAGAGTGTGGTTTATGATACTGGACTAACGGGGAGATACAGAACGGGACAGGACATAGAGTGTGGTTTATGATACTGGACTAACGGGGAGATACAGAACGGGACTGATCGTAGAGTGTGGTTTATGATACTGGACTAACCGGGAGATACAGAACGGGACTGATCATAGAGTGTGGTTTATGATACTGGACTAACGGGGAGATACAGAACGGGACTGATCGTAGAGTGTGGTTTAAGATACTGGACTAACGGGGAGATACAGAACGGGACTGATCATAGAGTGTGGTTTATGATACTGGACTAACCGGGAGATACAGAACGGGACTGATCATAGAGTGTGGTTTAAGATACTGGACTAACGGGGAGATACAGAACGGGACTGATCGTAGAGTGTGGTTTATGATACTGGACTAACGGGGAGATACAGAACGGGACAGGACATAGAGTGTGGTTTATGATACTGGACTAACGGGGAGATACAGAACGGGACTGATCATAGAGTGTGGTTTAAGATACTGGACTAACGGGGAGATACAGTACGGGACTGATCGTAGAGTGTGGTTTATGATACTGGACTAACGGGGAGATACAGAACGGGACTGATCATAGAGTGTGGTTTAAGATACTGGACTAACGGGGAGATACAGAACGGGACTGATCATAGAGTGTGGTTTATGATACTGGACTAACGGGGAGATACAGAACGGGACTGATCGTAGAGGGTGGTTTATGATACTGGACTAACGGGGAGATACAGAACGGGACTGATCATAGAGTGTGGTTTATGATACTGGACTAACGGGGAGATACAGAACGGGACTGATCGTAGAGTGTGGTTTATGATACTGGACTAACGGGGAGATACAGAACGGGACAGGACATAGAGTGTGGTTTAAGATACTGGACTAATGCGGAGATACAGAATATGACTCACCATAGAGGGTGACGGTGGCCTTGCTGTTGCCCAGCTGGTTGCTGCCTTCACAGATATACTGGCCGTAGTCGTTGGCCTGTACGTTTTGGATTTCCAGCTGGAACCAGAACTCGGAGAAGGAGAGTTCCTGGCCATGCGCAATGAGCACATGGATCTGGTACTTTTCGTTGTCGGTGATGGAGATCAAGCCGTCCGCCTCGCGCTTGTACCACTGCAGGTCAGGGTCGGGGAAACCTGCACACGAGAGCGTAATGTTAGTTCAGGCACGTCAGCTCATAACGTGGGTAATTTCACGTGAGTCATTTCACGTGAGTCATTTCACGTGGGTCATTTCAAGTGGGTCATTTCAAGTGGGTCATTTCACGTGGGTCATTTCAAGTGGGTCATTTCAAGTGGGTCATTTCACGTGGGTCATTTCACGTGAGTCATTTCAAGTGGGTCATTTCAAGTGGGTCATTTCACGTGGGTCATTTCTCGTGAGTCATTTCTCGTGAGTCATTTCAAGTGGGTCATCTCACGTGAGTCATTTCAAGTGACTCATTTCATGTGTGTCATTTCAAGTGGGTCATTTCACGTGAGTCATTTCACGTGAATCATTTCGCGCGTTGTAATGACTGACGCTGTTGGTGGTATAATAAAATCGCAGAGGGCTGGAACGCTAGAAAAAATAAATGTTTTAGACCTAAAAATAAAAATCCTTAAGAAGTAGAAGAAATACTCTTTATACTGTAAATCAGAACCGTAATAATTTTTTCAATTTAGAACCAAACCACCGCCATGATACAATGATATGTTAACTTAGAGCAGAAAGTAAACTGTGATATATAAATAAGCACCACCTGAGGAGATACACAACATTTAAACAGATTAACTGGATATGTTTACAGTCAGGGAACAGGCCTGAAAATCGCAAATTCCTGGAGACCTGACACCATTGAGTCTACATAATAAAACAATGTGTGTACTTAATGCGCAGGCTGTGACATTGGAGTAACGCATTGGGAAGAATTGGCAGGTTTTGGGGATGCCTCGAGTCCGATGGACTCCGAGGAGGGTGGCCACGGCAGAGGCCTCGTGTGGAAACGGCCCCAGAGCTTTGTCTGATCTAATGACCACATTTAAAATACGAGGTGAAAGTGGTGATAAATTTAGGTAGAAATCTCACCCCTACACATTTAGCGAGGTGAGTTCTTTTACTTCCCAAACCACACAGACATGGTATGAGAAGGACTGGCCTTTGATATGGCAGTAAATCTACCACTGCTGGGGATGAAGGAGAAAGGTGGCTGTACACCACACCACATAGACATGGTATGAGAAGGACTGGCCTTTGATATAGCAGTAAGTCTACCACTGCTGGGGGTGACATGGTATGAGAAGGACTGGCCTTTAATATAGCAGGTTTTTTGTGGATTTTGAACCAACTTTATTATAGCAGAAAATCTACCACTACTGGGGGTGGGGCTCGAACCCACAAAGTCCTACAACCTTGGGGTTCTGAATCCAGTACTCTTAACCACTGAGCTATTTTAAGTGAATTCCTGGCCACAGTTGAAAACCCAAATGCTCAGAATCGCGCCAATCGCTCACCAACTTTCAGTTTTTTGTTTTGAACCCCGAACCGCTTCCCCCTCCCCTCTCTTAACCATGAAGGTTTTACATTGACCTCAAGTAATATCAGTTTCAGGGATGTCAGAAAAATAGAGGTATGACCCTCGGGGTGTAAAAAGATCCGTAAAACTGTGGAGTGTTGAAGGCGGCTCACCTTCGACGCGACACTCGATGACGATATCGAACTGGCGATTCTGCGCCTGGCCGTACGTCTCCTGGACGGGACGAGCGAATGGCTTGAAGCGCACATAGAGCGTGGCATCGAACATGGCGGGGGGGCGCACATCATTGTCTGCGATACACCGGTAGACGCCCCGGTCATCCTTACGCGCGTTGGTCAGCTGCAGATGTTTACCCTGAAACGAGGCGAGAGCTTTCTCAGGTCAAGCAGGAAGGAAATCCAAGGTACAGGGAGGTCAGCGAGGGGCATCAAAACACAGAGGAATCATTGTCCATGTGGAATTTACTGCCTCAGAATGACTGGGAAAACAAGGAAAACACATCGTGGCGGGCCTCGAAATGGGTTGTGTCCGTTGTGTTTTTTAGGTGAATGAGACCCAATTCATTTTCTCTTTGTTTTAAACAGGAACAAAATTTTTAAAACTTAAGATGAAAACAACAGGAAAATGTCATCTCTATATCATATCATACAGAGTTAAGGAGACTGGACAGTGTGGGGACTGGTAGTAAAACATGCTCAGAGCTGTGGGATGTGGGTCTTTAGATCAGTTAAGGAGACTGGACAGTGTGGGGACTGGTAGTAAAACATTCTCAGAGCTGTGGGATGTGGGTCTTTAGATCAGTTAAGGAGACTGGACAGTGTGGGGACTGGTAGTAAAACATGCTCAGAGCTGTGGGATGTGCATCTTTAGATCAGTTAAGGAGACTGGACAGTGTGGGGACTGGTAGTAAAACATGCTCAGAGCTGTGGGATGTGTGTATATAGATCAGTTAAGGAGACTGGACTATGTGGGGACTGGTAGTAAAACATGCTCAGAGCTGTGGGATGTGTGTATATAGATCAGTTAAGGAGATTGGACAGTGTGGAGACTGGTAGTAAAACATGCTCAGAGCTGTGGGATGTGTGTCTATAGATCAGTTAAGGAGACTGGACAGTGTGGAGACTGGTAGTAAAACATGCTCAGAGCTGTGGGATGTGTGTCTATAGATCAGTTAAGGAGACTGGACAGTGTGGGGTCTGGTAGTAAAACATGCTCAGAGCTGTGGGATGTGTGTCTATAGATCAGTTAAGGAGACTGGACAGTGTGGGGACTGGTAGTAAAACATGCTCAGAGCTGTGGGATGTGGGTCTTTAGATCAGTTAAGGAGACTGGACAGTGTGGGGACTGGTAGTAAAACATTCTCAGAGCTGTGGGATGTGGGTCTTTAGATCAGTTAAGGAGACTGGACAGTGTGGGGACTGGTAGTAAAACATGCTCAGAGCTGTGGGATGTGTGAATATAGATCAGTTAAGGAGACTGGACAGTGTGGGGACTGGTAGTAAAACATGCTCAGAGCTGTGGGATGTGTGTCTATAGATCAGTTAAGGAGACTGGACAGTGTGGGGTCTGGTAGTAAAACATGCTCAGAGCTGTGGGATGTGTGTGTATAGATCAGTTAAGGAGACTGGACAGTGTGGGGACTGGTAGTAAAACATGCTCAGAGCTGTGGGATGTGTGAATATAGATCAGTTAAGGAGACTGGACAGTGTGGGGACTGGTAGTAAAACATGCTCAGAGCTGTGGGATGTGTGAATATAGATCAGTTAAGGAGACTGGACAGTGTGGGACTGGTAGTAAAACATGCTCAGAGCTGTGGGATGTGTGAATATAGATCAGTTAAGGAGACTGGACAGTGTGGGACTGGTAGTAAAACATGCTCAGAGCTGTGGGGTGTGTCTACAGATCAGTTAAGGAGACTGGACAGTGTGGGGACTGGTAGTAAAACATGCTCAGAGCTGTGGGATGTGTGAATATAGATCAGTTAAGGAGACTGGACAGTGTGGAGACTGGTAGTAAAACATGCTCAGAGCTGTGGGATGTGTGAATATAGATCAGTTAAGGAGACTGGACAGTGTGGGGACTGGTAGTAAAACATGCTCAGAGCTGTGGGATGTGCGTCTATAGATCAGTTAAGGAGACTGGACAGTGTGGGGTCTGGTAGTAAAACATGCTCAGAGCTGTGGGATGTGTGAATATAGATCAGTTAAGGAGACTGGACAGTGTGGGGTCTGGTAGTAAAACATGCTCAGAGCTGTGGGATGTGTGTCTATAGATCAGTTAAGGAGACTGGACTGTGTGGGGACTGGTAGTAAAACATGCTCAGAGCTGTGGGATGTGTGTCTATAGATCAGTTAAGGAGACTGGACAGTGTGGGGTCTGGTAGTAAAACATGCTCAGAGCTGTGGGATGTGTGAATATAGATCAGTTAAGGAGACTGGACAGTGTGGGGTCTGGTAGTAAAACATGCTCAGAGCTGTGGGATGTGTGTCTATAGATCAGTTAAGGAGACTGGACTGTGTGGGGACTGGTAGTAAAACATGCTCAGAGCTGTGGGATGTGTGTCTATAGATCAGTTAAGGAGACTGGACAGTGTGGGGTCTGGTAGTAAAACATGCTCAGAGCTGTGGGATGTGTGTCTATAGATCAGTTAAGGAGACTGGACTGTGTGGGGACTGGTAGTAAAACATGCTCAGAGCTGTGGGATGTGTGTCTATAGATCAGTTAAGGAGACTGGACAGTGTGGGGTCTGGTAGTAAAACATGCTCAGAGCTGTGGGATGTGTGTCTATAGATCAGTTAAGGAGACTGGACAGTGTGGGGACTGGTAGTAAAACATGCTCAGAGCTGTGGGATGTGGGTCTTTAGATCAGTTAAGGAGACTGGACAGTGTGGGGACTGGTAGTAAAACATTCTCAGAGCTGTGGGATGTGGGTCTTTAGATCAGTTAAGGAGACTGGACAGTGTGGGGACTGGTAGTAAAACATGCTCAGAGCTGTGGGATGTGCATCTTTAGATCAGTTAAGGAGACTGGACAGTGTGGGGACTGGTAGTAAAACATGCTCAGAGCTGTGGGATGTGTGTCTATAGATCAGTTAAGG